>JAJEJO010001279.1:0-134573 GCA_020662805.1 Glaucomys volans
TTTCTAATGTGCTCTTTGTTCTTTTCCAAAGGCAAAACCAAAGGACCCATTCTTAAAAAAGTACTGCAACCCTAAGAAGATTCAGGGCCTTGAACTCCAGCAAATAAAAACATATGGACGACAGATTTTAGAGGTAAGAGGTATTTAATTTTTGTTTAAGTTGCACTGGAGTTTAATCCACAATTATGTTTTTCTTATGGGAAAGTTTTCAGGCAAGATCAAAATGGCTGACATTGTCTGATGATTTATTTATAAACTGATGGCGTTGTCTTATTTTACTCCAATAAGCAAATATTTTAGATGAAGGTAGCAGCACCTTACATCTATAAAATTTCAAAAGCTTTAGCTATTAAACTTTGGTGTCTGATTTTTAAGAACTTTGGTATGAGGATATCAAGTTTTGTGTTGATTGACTTTTATCTCTGTACCAAGACTTTTGTTTTGTTATATGGGATATAAACCCATATGGTGACCTTACAGAAATATAATCGCTATTGTAAGCTTTTTCATTTGGGAGATCCGGAGTTCAATCCCTAGCACCAAAAAAAAAGAAAGAAAGAAAGAAGAAAAGGAAAGCCCTTTCCTATATCATCCTCTAAATCATATTTTCTAGACTTCCTGACCTGTGCAGCCCTATCAATAAGACTTAAACAGGAACCTCCATTGTGTACTTAACTATGTATTACGTACATATACTACTCCTAATACATTTCGCACACTATAAGCTTAAAAGATCAAGATTTTACAAGTCAACAGTAGGGAAATGTTGATATTTTCTTTCGGTCCTCAGTGGACTGTCCTGGGCACCCTTCCTTTGACTGTCGCTGCCCTGACTCCCAGGTCTTTGCAGGGCATTATTGAGGCTTCTCTATTACGAGGTGAGCCACTTAATATAATTGGCAGCTGAAAAGTTTGCTTCCTTTTGTGGGAGCCTCTTGTATGTTTCTGTTACTAAACAGTCACATAGATCCCGAGCAGAGATCGGACTAAAGACCTTGTCAAACTCAGTCCCTTTTCTGGGGTCCCTGTCAGAAGCGCTGATGTGACAGCTTTGTTCATTAATGCAGGAGGATCTCGACTGCCCTGAAGAGGGCTGGCCTGCTGGGGCCAGAAAGTGCTTAAATCACGGCTTTTTGGCTTGAAAGCTATTCACTCCAAACTCCTTCTCTGTCCTTTTTATTTTTTATTTTTATTTTTATTCTTTTTGGTACCGGGGATTGAACCCAGGGTGCTTAACCACTGAGCCACACCCCCAACCCTTTTTGTATTTTATTTAGAGCCAGAGTCTCACTGAGTTGCTTAGGGCCTTGCTAAGTTGCTGAGCCTGACTTTGAACTAGTGATCCTCCTGCCTCAGCCTCCTGAGCCACTGGGATGACAGGCCTGCACCACTGTGCCCAGCCCTTCTCTGTTCTTTGGAAAAGGGCACTTGGTGTTGCATCTCAGACTCATTGCCCAAGAGCCTTCAGCATCACTCCAAAGGAATGGACAGCGGGTGGAATTTTTCTTTAGGAATCTCCCCAGTGACCTGTTTGATTTTGTTTCAAAATACTTTGACTTTAAAAGAAATCCAGTTTTTGGTTTTTTTGTTTGTTTTTGTTTAGTTTTTTCAGTGCGGGGGGATTGAACCTAGGACCTCCGGCATATTAAGCATGTGCTCTTACTACTAAGCTACATCCCCAGCCAAAAAGAAACACATACACACACACAAAGTTTCACTTGTCTTGGATATAATCCAAGTGAGCGGGGATAAAATGTGACCTATGATATTTTCTAATAGGTATTAAAGTTTCTACATGACAAGGGATTCCCTTATGGGCACCTTCATGCCTCCAACGTGATGCTAGATGGGGACACTTGCCGGCTGCTGGACCTCGAGAATTCCCTGCTGGGCCTCCCTTCCTTCTACCGATCCTACTTCACACAATTCAGGAAAATCAACGTAAGTGGCTACAGTAATGAAATGGTGGTTTCCTTTTTAGGTATAAATTATCCCCACAGCGGGAGCCAACAGCTGGGTTGGGCCTTACCCGTTGGCCGGTTTCTCCCAGGGAACAGTGCTGGATCTTGAATGGTGGGTGGGGCAAGGAAGGGGCTGAAGTCATTGGTTGGAAGACCATGGTACCTACCAGACCATGACAGTTGGTCAGAATGCTGCCTTGTGAGGTTTCACAAAAGGCTTTGGAACGTGTTTTTACTAGCAGTTGGGAGTAGGGCTGCCCCAGGCCTGGTTTCTCAGTGGAAGCTTTGGGCAGGAGCAGCAGGGGTCAAAGTGAAGGGTGAAAGTGGCACTGCTCTCTTTCTTCCGCAGACGTTGGAAAGTGTGGATGTCCACTGCTTTGGTCACTTACTGTATGAAATGACTTATGGACGACCTCCAGACTCAGTGCCTGTGGATTCCTTTCCTCCTGCACCATCTATGGCTGTGGGTCAGTATAGGGTTTGGAGAGATCTCCTAAGCCCAGCCAGAGCCTCTCACCCCATTTCCAGAGTCCAGGAAAGACCAGAGGAAGTTACCATCCTCCACAGCCAGAAATATACCTCAGCAAGTATTCAGATGGCTTGTCCATTTGTGGGGCCATCTGAAACCTTCAGGAAACTTTTTGCAAAATGCATTAGCATTTTGAAAGTGGAGGGACATAAAGAGAAGTACCAGGCTGGGGTTGTGGCTCAGTAGTAGAGCCTAGCATGTGTGAGGCACTGGGTTCGATCCTTAGCACCACATAAAAATAAATAAAATTAAATTAAAGGTATTGTGTCCATCTAAAACTAAAAAGAAAAATATTATAAAAAAAAAAAGGAAAAGTACCGTCAGTATAAGTCTTAATCAGAAGCAGAAGTCAGGGCCCAGCAACTTGAAGCTAGTCTTGAAGACATTGGCAGGTGGCAGGAGTCAGACCAAGACTGGAGTGGGACTTAGAAGGAACCTGAGATCCGTGGTCACTAAGCTTGGTAGAGATGAGCCCAGCAGGCCCAGCCAAGGGCGCAGATTCCCAAACAAACTGCATCCCGGAGCTCTTCCAGCATTGCCTGAGGGTGCCCAGGAGAGGCGGAGGATAGGGGGCAGTTACCTTCCATAGGAACTGAAGCAGACTCATCCAGGGGCCCTCCTCTCCACAGCCAGCTCAAAACTCAGCTAGAGCAGAGTGAGGAGAACAGGGTGGCTCTTGGACCAGTGTACTGGGAATATTTCAGTCAACTCTCCACTGAGTGTCACTGTCAATTGAGCCAGGTCAAGAGAACAGCCCCCGAGACTATTTTGTGTTGAGTTTGAACAGCCGACACTGAACAGTGACCTTCAGGTAGAAAGCCTCTGCTGGTTTTTGTACCATCCAAGGTGTTGGATAACTAGGTATCAGCGACTGGCATTTTGTGTGCTGATTTTGATTCAAATCAGGCAAGCAGCAAAATGTCTTTCAAGTTCCGAATTGTGCTTCTGTGTAGGGTTTACTTCTCTTCTGAGAGAACAATCACTTTTATGAATGATGTCTTAAATTATGGCCCCAATTATCTTTGGAATACACTTGGCTTTCTGTCAGCGTGTGGTTCCTGAGGCATTTCTTTTGAGTCACTGGGAACACCAGTGTTGCCAGCGTTCCCCCTCCCCCACGTATGCCATCTGTCTGTATGTGAAGAGTTTTGACACTGTCCTGATCAGCCTGCAGACAGTTGTTACAAAGCGGTGTCAAACTTTTCATCACCAAGTGGATTTGCCAGCATGTTTTGTGGAACTAAAATGTGTATCTGTTCATTTCAAGTGGCCGTGTTGGAGTCTACGCTGTCTTGTGACGCCTGTAAAAATGGCATGCCTACCGTCTCCCGGCTCTTACAGATGCCGTAAGTCAACTCTATGCATTGCTTGTAACCTTGATAGCTGTCGAGCACCAGACGGCTGTGCCTGGTACTGTAGTAAAGACCGAGTGGTGGTCCCAGCAGAGTCGAAGTGACCTGCCTGCTGACGGTCACTTGCAGCATGATACCATGACCTCCCTGCTCTCTCATGTTCTCCTTGAACATCGATGTCCTTGTATGTGTGTCTCTCCTCTGTCAACATTAGCATCGTGTGTGTGTACATGTGAAGCTCCAAACTTAGGAAATGCCAAAGGAGGGCCTCCTCAAGCCCCTGTCCTTGCTGACCTGTTTCAGCACAGCACTTGGCACCCAGCTCACAACTGGGGAGTTCACAAGCACAGGGCCTTGGGAGGTCTGCCCTCTAGGAGGAGGCAATGTATTTCTGGGCTTTTGTTTGCTCTTTTCCTCACTGGGTACTGTTTGTTAAACTTGTAGCATATACCAGGCACTGTGCTAGGGACTTTGCATTCAGAAGACATCTCCCTTAAGCAGAGTTAAAAATACCTTTTTTTTTGTACAGGGGATTGAATCTCGGGGCGCTTAACCACTGAGCCACATCCCCAGCCCTATTTTGTATTTTATTTAGAGACAGGGTCTCACTGAGTTGCTTAGGGCCTTGCTAAGTTGCTAAGGCTGGCTTTGAACTCACGATCCTCCTGCCTCAGCCTCACAAAAGATTACTTCATTAAAGCAGTTGATGTAGTGCTTTGGGCCTTTCCTTTAGGTATATATTCTATTCCTTTATGGAGAAGGAACTGAGCTAAAGTTAAGGGGGAGGTGGCTGGAGTCAGATAGACCTGAGGTGGATCCCAGCTTCACCACTTCCACCTGGGACTCTCTGGGAATGGAGTTTCCTAGGCCCATTGCTTTGTCTGTACCAGTTCATTGTGTAACAGATGGACTCAGAAACAATAACAGGGGCAAAGGAGGCAGGGGACAGCTTGAAGAGTGTACATCAGAGTTCAGGGGAAGTGGATAACTTCAAATTCCTTATTGATTCTTCTCATGGGTGTTTAGAGTGATTCTTCTCATGAGGGGCCGTCCTGATCCCTGGACGGAGACTGGTGAATGGTGAAAACAAACCCTGCCCTGTGGATGTGGTGTTCAAATGTTCCACAGACCCGGGAGCATCTAAGTCCAAACCCACAGCCATTACTAACAATGTGCATGCATATGAAACAATAGATCCAGTTGAGAAAGCAAAGTAATTTCCACCTGGGCATGGTGGCACATGCTTATAATCCCAGTGACTCAGGAGACCATGGCAGGAGGATCTCAAGTTTGAGGCCAGCCTCTTGGAATTTAGCAAGATCTTGTCTCAAAAAGTAAAAGTACTGGGATGTAGCTCAGTGGTAAAGTACCCCTGGGTTCAATCTCCAGTAACAAAAGCAAAACAAACAAAAATCCCTAGTAATTTCCACCCAAACTTTTGTAACAAAATGCATTTGTGTTTAGGAAACAGCCTGTTCACTTACTTGATTTTGCGTTTGGACTCTCTTTTTCAAAGCGCTTCCATTTTCCTCCCAGGCTTCCAGTTCTAAAGTGAATCCAAATATATTTTTCTTCACCTAAGTCTCCATCCTGTGGGCTTCAGCCTTGACAAGAGCACAGGGCGAGGTGTGATTTATGTTCAATTAAATGTGTTGTTTGGAAGTCAGTAGAGGCCTGGCAAGGGAGGGTCAGGAGGCTGGGGAGCACTCTGAGGAAAAGGCAGCCTTGTCACTTCTGCTTGGGATGAATTTCCTGTCTTTACAAAGTGGGGGATCAGTCAAGAAAGACTCAAGCGGACACTATCCAAGCAGTTCAGAGTTCCTTATGCTTTGTTTTTAATAACATACTTTTGAAGAGAGAATTGCTATACTCCAAAAGACTGCTGTATTTTTAAAATGAAGCTTGATAAAATTATTTTTCTCTTGGATTCCAGTCAGGCAATTCTTTTCTACTTCCTCTTTATTTTACTGAGCTCTAGAATAAATTTTATCCTTTTTTGAGGCATAAATAAATAAAAAGAGGAATAATGGTTATTCTATTTAGAAATATCTACTGCACTTATTATTTGTCCAATATTTTTTTCAAATACTCTATTGCCCCACGGTGGGGAAACAATCTCCCCCACACAGCTGGCCCAGTGGTCCCTAACACTCCGGAGCCCGGTGGCCTGTAAACTGCTTTGCCTTTGTGGGTGAACCGGTGAGTGGAGGCTGGGCTGGGCTGGGCTGGCTATGTGGTGGGAGAAGGGAGACCTCTGGGCCTGCAGTGTTTTCATGTGCTTTGATCCTAGTCTGGAAACATACCTGGTTTAAGAAAGATTTTTGTTTCCTTCTTTTCTTTACAGATTATTCAGTGATGTTTTACTAACCACTTCTGAAAAGCCACAGTTTAAGGTAAAGCAAATTATATCTTTTGTTTTCTTTTTTTGTTTGTTTGTAGCACAAATAAGTTGGCTTTGAAAGTTACCTTTTTTTTTTTTCAGTCATATAAGAAAATTTATACAATAGAGGAAATTTGAAAGTGATCTAAATACCCTATAATTAGGGACTAGTTTTATCATCTAGAGAACATTTATTTGAGAAAAAAATTTTATCCAATAAAAGTGAAATTTATTAAGGCCTTGTAATATATGTAAAATGATTATGATTGGGGCTAAGTTTTTGTTTTTATTTTTTTTTTAAGCTGGATATGAAATACACTGTGTAAGACCACATATCTGTGTCTAGAGAAAAGTCTAAAAGGAAGTCATGGGGGAAGCATTGGTGTGGTGTCCTGGGAAGAGCGTAAAATGCCAGAGTGACACCTTGCCTGTAGGATACCAGCCTTTACCCACAATGGGGCTTCTCAACCATGGCATTTGATTTTGGGGGCTGGATAACTCCTGTGCACTGCAGGCTGTGAAGCAGTGGCCCTTCCCTCATTGTGGCAACTGGAAATGTCTCCGTGTAAGAACTGGGGTGTAGCTCAGAGGTAGAGCACTTGCCTGGCATGTGCAAGGCCAAAGAAAGAAAGAAAACCAAAATAAAACAAAAGTACAATGACAGTGTCTCCAGACATTCCAGGTGGAGGGTCTACAAAATTGCACCCAGTTGAGAGCCACTGACAAGTACTTAATCTTCCAGTTACTGTCCACTTGTGTGTCATACTGGGGAGTAATATTGCAATTGGCCAACTGACACTATCTCTATGCATTCCTGGTTCAGGTCCCAGTCTCACCCGTGTGCAGATTTAGGTGGGAGGCTGGCATGTAATTCTGTCTTCTCTCTGTACTCCATAAGAATATGTCATGCTATCATGATGAAAATAAAGCGAGAAAACAAAACAAAGCAAATAAAAGAAAGAAAGAAAACCATGGTGAGGTTAGAAGATTGTGTAAGTGAGTGGTGCTCTCCTCTGCTCTACTTGCTAGTCAGAGGAGTTTTGGCAGTAAAGGTCTCTTTGGATCTGAGGTAGGGGAAAAAGTTGAATTCATCTCTTTTGCTGAAATCTCTTAGGAAATGTATTCATGCAGACTTGACAATAAATACACCCTCCCCAGCCAGACTTTCCAGTCCCCAGGATTTGGGGATTAGTGTTAGACTTCACTCTCTCTCTAAGCCAGCAACCCTTTCCACAAAAACAATGTGATTTTAAAAAGAAACACTAATTCCTTGTAGATGTATTAACTGGGGAGGATACACAGGAAATTGGTGACATTGGCTGCCCCCATGGAGGACGGTGAAGTGGGAGACTTTTTACCATGTATGCACCTTTCTGATTTTGAACCATGTGACAGTATTACCTACTCAAAAAATTTTTTTTTAATTTTAATTTTTGAAAGAATAACAAAGACAAAAAGGTCAATATGATCTGGGTGTCTCTTTTCCAGGCCTGGACTTCTCCTGGTTTGAAAAACTAATAAATTAAGAAATGATAGTGCTGGATATAGTGGCACATGCCTGTAATCCCAGCGGCTTGGGAGACTGAGGCAGGAGGATCACAAGTTCAAAGCCAACCTCAGCAACTTAGCGAGGCCTCTGAGCAACTTAGCAAGACCCTGTCTCTAAATGAAAAGGGCTGGGGATGTGGGAAAATGTCCCTGGGTTCAATCCCCAGTACCAGAAAAAGGAATCCTTGCCAAATCTAATGTCGTGAAGCTTTTTTCCAATGTTTTCTTTTAGGAGTTGTATAGTTTTAGGTCTTGTATTGAGGTCCTGGATCCATTTTGAATTAATTTTTATGAATGGTGTAAGGACTCAGCTTTGTTACTTTGCATGTAGATTTCTAGTTTTCCCAGCCTTTATTGGGAAAGGCTGGGAAGACAGTTCTTTGCTCATTGTGAGTTCTTAGCACCCTTGTCAAAGACCATTTGACCGTGTACATGAGGGGTTTTTTCCCAGGTTCTCTGTACTGGGAGAACTGTCTATAGTTCTGTCTAGGTGTCTATCTACATCAGTATCACACTTTTTTTTTTTTTTTTCATATCAGGATTTGAACCCAGGGGCACTTAAACACTGAACCACATCCCCATCTCTTTTATTGTATTTTATTTAGAGTCAGGTTCTCGCTGAGTTGCTTAGGGCCTCGCTAAGTTGCTGAGGCTGGCTTTGAACTCGCAATCCTCCTGCCTCACCCTCCCAAGCTGCTGGGATTACAGGCATGTGCTATCATGCTCGGCAGCACACTGTTTTGATTACTGTAGCTGTGTAATTGTTTTCAGAATTAAGATGTGTGAGCTTTCCAACTTTGTTTTTCTTCCTCAAGATTATTTTGGCAGTTTGAGATCCCACTTGAATTACTTGAAGTATAGATCATGCTTATGTTTTAGTTTTATGTGTTCATTGCTAAAAAAAAAAAAAATCCCCAAGAGGTGAGTGTGTTTGGGATACTAAATGTGTCTGGAATAGCATTTGAGTGGATGGCTTGAACTGGTTTTATTCCAGAGAGCCTTCTTCTGGATAATCAGCTACTCCTCATTGACTCCAAGATTCAGGAGAGTCTCCAGCCCCTTCATTCAATAGATGATGTACTTTTTCTTCTTTCAGATTCCCACAAAGTTAAAAGAGGCATTGAGAATTGCCAAAGAATGTATAGAAAAGAGACTAATTGAAGAGCAGAAACAGGTAAGTTGATAATAGTTCCTCATTGCCTTTTGATCTTAGTGTCCCCATCCTCTGCCATGGTATTTGAAGGGGTGGAGTTTTAACCAGTTGCTCACACCCTAAACATTTTGTGCCTACGTGCTCTCAACCAGATTCCAGGCTGGCTGCTGGGGCACAGGGCCAAATACTTGACAATCCTGCCCTCACGCAGCTCAGTCTGTGGGGAAAGAACACATGCATAAAGGGTGGTCGTCCTTTATGATCACAGCATGCTAGGTGGTTGGGGTACATGTAGTTCATTCCCTAAAGATACCAGGGACTGACCAGCTGTGATGGCACACACCAGTAATCCCAGCAATTTAGGAGGCTAAGGCAGGAGGATCACAAGTTTGAGGCTGGCCTCAGCAACTTAGTGAATCCCTGTCTCAAAATAAAATGAAAAGGGTTGTGGATATGGCTCAGTGTTTGCCTAGCTTGTGTGAAGTCCTGAATTCAATCCCCAGTACCACCAAATAAAAATTCAGATGCGGGGAGGAATCCAGGGTATGAGAAGTTCTGCATCCCCTGGACGTACTCTCCTCCCAGACGTTCAGACCTGAGCCAGGAGGCACACAGCTGAGTTAAAAAAAACAAAACAAAACAAAAAGAGATTCTTTTATTGGAATAATTTGATCTGGCAAAGCATGTTGGAGAAGATTTTCATTAGGAAAATGCCTTCGGTAGGATGTGCTTACATTTGTGGTGGATTGTAATCTCTTAAAGATTCACCAGCATCGAAGACTGACAAGGGCTCAGTCACATCACGGATCGGAAGAAGAAAGAAAAAAGAGAAAGATTTTAGCTCGGAAGGTAAGCCTGGCGTCCCTGAGTTCTTGGCGAATTCTCGACAATGTGTGAGGAAAGTTCTAGGTGAACATTTAATGACTGATTTTGTGCTGTATCTCCTTGAAAGCTGGGAGTACTTCCAGATGACTGGTTTGCAGCTTTTGAAAAGCCACATAATATCAGCAAGGCAGTGGACCATATAGTTTCCTGGCTTACTGGGGTTGTTATGGCAAAATGTGATTGTGGAAATGATTGGCCTGAGATAGTGAAGTCAGCATTCTTGGTTTTATTTCCCTCTTCAGTTTTGGCTTGTGGTTTCTCCACTGTACTAAGTTGTGAGGCCAAATATGACCTTGTATGCCTGGAAAACTTTTTATTCTAACTCTCAGCTTCAACATGCTTATTCTTTGTCCCCCTCTTTATTTTATTTTTAAAGAAGTCGAAACGATCTGCTATTGAAAATAGTGAAGAGCATTCAGCAAAGTACAGCAACTCCAATAATTCAGGTAACTGGTTATAGATTGTAGAGGGCCCAAGATTCAGAGGTCAGGATCAGGTATCTGGTTGATCCAGAGGTTTCAGGTTCCCATGGGCAGACTGGGCATGAATACTGAAAACAAAACAACTCTGATCCTGATGAAGGATTGTGACAGCATTCATGCACTCAGAACTCAAGTGCTGGAGGACCTCAGAGGTTACTGGGTAGCTCTGCCTCTTCATTGTCATTGGCTAATCAGCCAACCACACAAGAGCTTTTGCCATGGAAGTAAATCAGACCCCACATAAAATGCAATGACTCCTGTCTTTCTATAGAGCCTGCATTAACTGGTAGAACCCTTAATCCTGCCCTCTGCTTTGCACCCTGCATGGTAGGAGGATGGGCTCCTCTGCATAGATTAAGGAAGGGACCCTGGTGTGTGGCAATGGCAAGAGCATCATTTCAGAAAGGCCTAGATGATTCAAAGGGTTAGGCCTTGCTGGGTGAGGTGGTGCATGCCTGTAATCCCAGCAGCTCAGAAGGCTGAGGCAAGAGGATCTTGAGTTCAAAGCCAACCTTAGCAACTTAGTGAGGCCCTAAGCAATTCAGCAAGACCCTGTCTCTAAATAAAATATAAAAAGGGCTGGGGATGTGGCTTAGTGGTTAAGCGCCCTGGGTTCAATCACTTGTACCAAAAAAAAAAAAAAAAAAGGATAGGCCTTGCTGAAACTCCCAGCTGCCCCTAACCACCCAGCATTGGGCCTTAACTGTACCCATCTTTGGAAATCACGGTCTGATTGAATGCTCTCTGAGGGCTTCCAGTTCTTTTAGTTTATGAAATCTGTGAAGTCCAGTTCAACATAGAGAAGGGAAGGTTTTGCTGTAACTCAGGCATCAGGTTCAGCTCTTGGAGATCATGGGAAGGGGAAATTTGGGGGCAGCAAGTTTATTATACATCAGTTTATTTTACTTTTAGGCCTAAAAGTATACCTACTTTTAGGCAAGAGAAGGACCTATATAAGAGAGAGAGAGAAGCTGAAGATGCCAAAGGAGAGCACTGGAGCACCTAGAAGGCCAAGGGGTTAGCATGGAGAGCCCCTGTCTGAGCTGTGGAGGAAGCCCATCCTTCTCTTTCTGCAGGCAGGAGTGGTGGGGGGCACATGAAGAGGCAGAGGTGTTCAGGAGTGGAAGGGCTGGTGCAGTGGCATGTGCCTACAGTCCCAGCTACTTAGGAGGCTGAGGCAGCAGGATCATGCAAGCCCAGGAGTTAAAGACCTGCCTGAGCAAACAGTGAGACCCCATCTCCAAAAAATAAAATTAAAAATAGTGGAAGAGTCATGCACAGTGACACGTGCCTTTAATCCCAGGGGTTGGGAGGCTGAGGCAGGAGGATCACAAGTGCAGAGCCAGCCTCAGCTACTTAGCAAGGCCCTAAGCAACTCAGCAAGACTCTGTCTCTAAACAAAATATAAAAAAGGCCTGGGAAAAACCTTATTAAAACAACACTTACCTTCCATTAATTTCCCCCATATCTTTCTGAGTCACTTGCTTTTGGTGTGCTGCCTCTACAAGTCCAAATTCCTTTCCTTTGTCTAATCACTCCTCCACAATTTATTGCCCTTTGTTAAAATGGTATATAAGTCCCCAAGTCTAAGGGCTTCCTTGGACTTTTCATTTATTTTCTATGGAATCTCCATGCCACTTAAAAGTATTAACATCAAATAAAATTGATATGCTTTTCTCCTGAAGGAAAAAAAGAGGTGAGGGGCTGGAGATGTGACTCAGTGGTTGAGCACCTGGGGTTCAATCCCCAGTACCAAACAAAAAAGTAGTGGAGGAAAGTGAGGATCTTTACAGGTCATGCCTCGTTCTCCTCGGTGAAGTCAGCAGGAAGAAGTCTGCCTGGGGCTGGAGGAAAAACTGAGAGGAAAGTGAAGTAGGGGTTGTTGATGGAAATATACAGCTTATTGGGAGAACTACTGGAACCACAAGTTCAGTCTTCTGCCCATTAAAATCTGTCAGCACTGCAAGTAGTATGAAAGGAGCACATTGAGTTCCTCCTCCTTTTTTCAGTAGACATCTCATATTTTATAGGGAGCTGAAGGAATATTGCAAACAAAGGAAACTGCAGGAAGGCATGCCTTAATTAGCACATCTCTCAGCATGCACAGTGCCCATGAGGGAGGGGGTGGGAGTGTCGTGATGGCTGTGAGCCTAACCACAACAGCAAGTGGTGACAGCCCTCCCTTTCAGGGTGTGTGCCTGTCAGCCCTGGTGGCTCTTGGTTAGGACCTCCATGTGCAAGGGGGGCTTCATATCTTTATGGAGGAGGCTTATGTAGGAGCTGCCAACTGCTTCTGGGGCTGCGTCCATGTCCATCCAGTAGGATGTTTTCTAAGCTATAGGGAGGAGTGTTTGAAATATAACAGGGCTAGTAGATCCAGAAAAAAACATGCAACGTATGGAATTTTGCACATTGTTTTACATTAAATACTGTTTTACCGAATGTCATGTAAGAAAAGACTGGAAAATCCATAGACTGCAGGACTGACCCTGTCTAATTGAATGTACCGGCTGATAGAGTAGATGCACCTGCTTCTACAGAAAGCAATGCTGGGTGGACTCTGTGAGGAGCTCTTGTTTTCCTTAGAGAAGCTCCCATCAGGCTGTTCTGCACCTCGCTGTTCCCTGTATTGCTGTGACCACTGTCATTTGTCATTACCTGAGGATGGGTTAGGTCAGGAAGAGAAGTTACTGCCAACTGCCCAAAAGGTTTTGATTGTACAAAGTTGGTTTCAAAGCAGGCAGGCTGCTGGGGGCAGCGGGACTCAACCAGCCTTTAGTGGCCTGGGGAAGGAAGCAGACCTTGGACTGGGACAAGAGCCTGTTGCCCTTGGGTCCAGTTTCTGAATTTTCTATCGCTTATCGCATTGTTCCGCAAGGCCCACGCACTATGGCAAGGGAGAATTCTCAGCAGTGATGGGTTTCTGCTTGCTCCAAATTCCAGATGTCTTTTTTTGGTCCCCATGAGGGTTTCCCTGTGTTTTATCTCAGCAGGATCTGGGGCCAGCTCACCTCTCACATCCCCGTCATCGCCGACTCCACCCTCTACAGCAGGTTAGTAATGGGGTAAGGTGATGTGACTCCCTCCTCTCCGCCAACAGGAGAACAGGGCTCTTTCTCCTCCTGACTTGGCCCAGGCATTTCAGATGTTAGATAGCGTGCCCAGGTCTCCAGGGAGACCAGTGGGAATGCAGATTAGCTGTGTCTTCCAGCAGAGTTGAGGGTTTCCATTTCCAAGCTTGAGTTTATAGGGAATGGACTGGTTTCGGGGCCACTTGTCACTCTGGCCAAGTGTAGCCAAGCTTGCTCTCTGTCCAGGGCCCTGTCCTGCCAGAGTTTTCTCCTTAGGGAGCCCATTCATGATCTGAGTTCTGTCTCAGCAAAAATGATGAGATGTCTAGGTGAGGAGCGAAATGCCAGCCACTGTCTTCTGGTTTCCAGATAGCTACTTGCACTCTGTTCTGCTCTGTAATACATTCAATTACTCTGACATTTCTCTGTCCTTATCCTTTGTTCCACCTTTGTGAATTAAATCAGATACCATGAATTTTGTTTAAAAAACTGGAAAAGAAGTTAGCTTGGGGGCTGGGGTTGTGGCTCAGTGGTAGAGCGCTTGCCTAACACATGTGAGGCACTGGGTTCGATCCTCAGCACCACATAAAAATAAATAAAATACAGGTATTGTGTCTGTACACAATTAAGAAAAGAATTTAGCTTGGGAGCTTACTTACAAAACTACTCTCTCATTCTGTAGAATGGCCTCATAATACTACCTTTGCTTCCTTCCTTTTTGAACTAAGGTCTCTCTGAGCATTTTGCAAGCCCAGTAAAAACACACTGGAGCAGCATATCTCCTTTCACCTCTTAAATGAACCAGATGTTCTAGATTTCTGAGGAACTGGTTCTTCACTCAGAGCTCATCAGCTGTTCTTGGACAGGTTCCCGCGGCTTTCCGAGAGAAGGTTAACACAGGATATGAAGATGATAGCGTATTCATTAATGTTTGTGGTGGTGCCCAGGAGTGACCAAGAGCATTTTCCAGTTGTTCTCAAATACTTCTTCCTGGCCTTCCTTGAGGAAGTGACAACAAGCAAATGCAAGGGAGCTAATTTGAACCCCCTGCTTCTGGATGGTGTGTCCCTCCCTGCTGGCTGAGAGTAGTTACCAGAGGCTTACTGCAGAATGTTCTGGGGCCAGGACCAGTCTTGAGTGACAAAGTACCTGGCTCATGGCATGATATTCTTGTCTCTGTCTTTATTAGCAGATTTTTAAAAAGAAACTCTCAGTTATTGATCCAGATGAATCTGTCTTTTATAGAGATGACCTGTTTAGGTCCATCACAGATTTCTGGAGATCCACTGTCCAGACCATGTTGAACCATTTTTCTAAACGTTATGAATATTAATTTATACCACTAGGGCATATTAAGAAAATGGAAGAAAATTAACTTGGAGACTCTTTAAGCTCTTCTTTAACAAGTGAGGTGTCTCTTTACTGTACCTCTCCATGTGTGTTAGACATGTCTGGACAACTCATTGCTAATTCTCATCTTTAAATGACATGGAAAATGTGCAGTCTGTTTGGATTTGGAGGAAGAATTATCTAATTTACCTCTGCTTTAAATGGGAGCTATCTTACTTGGTAGCAAGTTTGCATGAGATCTGGTAACTTTTAGAATGTGAGAAGAAAAAGGGGAATCTTGTAATTAGGGCTAATACTGGAAAAATTTCATCTCAGGTGAGTGGAAATGGCAGGAGGCAATACTGTGAATGTGATAGTAACTACTCTGAAGGGGAATCTTGAGGATTTAGAGGGAAAACATTTGGTCTAAGTGCAATGACTGACAGAGATAAGTCCCCAGCAATTAGGGACTCATTTCCTTCAATGTTGAGGAAATTATCGACTCCACCCCAAATACAGTACTCTGACCTCTGCTGGGCGTTTCTTGTAATGCATCTCATAAACAATAATATTTAGCATTTGCCTAGCAACCTAGCATTGCAGGCCCCAAATGGGGTACCCTTAGGGAGTTTATTCGTTCAAGATTTATTTAAGATGTATTTTTGGGGCCGTATAATTTTCCAGGGATTGTGCGTGGCCTTATATGACAGAGACAGACAAGGTCCTGGGTCTCACAGCGTCTCAAGAGCTCTCAAATGGCAGATAAGTTCAAGCAAATGCGTTCCTTCATTCACTGCTAGTTACCAAGGTCTGGAATGAGTCAGTTTCCACTGTTGGGTTTTGGTTACCTCCTTGGTAAAGGGCAGAAAAGCAGAAGTTAAAGGAGACCATGTCACAGTCCCTTCCTCCAGCATACTCTAAATCTGGTGTGGACTCTGCCCTCTGGCACTTCACTCAGCAATAGATCAACAGCAATAGGTCAGCTTAGGTGAGCTGGGGGTGGGGGCGGGGCAGCAGTGCTTTTCTTCCAGAAAGCATCAGTTTTCCGTACATCTACAGTAGCTCAGTGTGGCCTTACTCTGTTACTTTCAGGACGGGGCAGATGTTTCTAAATGGAGAGAATCCCTTCCTTTTCTCTCTGAAGCTCCTGCTTGTGGGGTCCTTGAGGTCCTTAACACATTGGTGGGAGGAATACAGTTTCCCTAAGGCTGGCAGTTCCATTGGGCAAGGTGACATTCTTTAATACTTTTACTCTGACCCTATTTCTTTTTTCAGTAGGAACACTCCTAACACTTATATTTTCCTGCTAACTTTTTTTTTTTTTTTTTTTTGCCTTAGGAAGGTCAGTCTTTTAAGAACTTTTAAAATTCTTTATCCTAACTTATGTCATGGTGAATGTCACCAACTAGTGTTTATACACTGTTTTCATAGAGCTGAGTGGTTTAAAAGGTCCCAGTTCTCTCTCTCTCTTTCTCTCTCTCTCTCTCTCTCTCTTTCACACACACACACACACACACACACACACACACACACACACACACAAATATTCACTTCTACCCCATTTAGAGAGCAATCATTTTTTGCTGTTAAGTAAATTTGTAAGAGTGTTTTAGGAAACCTAAATAAGCAGGGAACCCTAAGCTGTTGTTTTTAATAATCTCAGCCAACATATTTTGAGCACTTATTTTGGCCAGGTACTATTCTAAATGATTTGTAGTCACAGTTTCATTTAATCTCCACAAATACTTTCCTATTCAATGAGAGTTGATTCCAGTTGAGTTCCATTTTACAGAGAAGAAACTGAGGCTCTCCTAGGTCTAAAAGAACTTAGGTCAGACAGTGAGGGGTGCTAGAGTCAGGATTTGAGTTTGGTTCTGCCTTTGTACATTTGCCCCTTTAAGTTACTGAGTGCCTGCGTTTTTGCCGGGCCTGTGCTATTACACACTGTTTGGCTTGTATGGAAGGAACCCTCAGCCAGGCGCAGAGCTGCACGCCTGTAATCCCAGCCACTCAGGAGCCTGAGACAGGAGGATCCTAAGTTCGAGGCCAGCCTGGGCAACTTAGCAAGACCCTATTCAAAATAAAAAATAAAAAGGACTGGGGATGGAGCTCAGTGGTAGAGCACTCCTGTGTAATTGATAAATAGAGAGCCCTAGCTCTATCACTTGCCTTCTGTGACCTCAGGCAAATTGTTTCCACTCTTTGAAGCTGCCATTTTTTTTTCTTTATTTTATTTATTTTATTTTATTTTATTTTATTTTATTTATTTATTTATTTATTTTGTACCAGGGATTGAACCCAGGGGCACTTTACCACTGAGTAGGCACATCCCCAGCCCTTTCATTATATATTTTTTATTTAGAGAGAGAGTCTCCCTGAGTTGCTTAGGGCCTTGCTAAGCTGCTGAGGCTGACTTTGAATTCGTGATCCTCCTGCCTCAGCCTCTCGAGCCAGAAAGCTGGAGGAAGAAAAGCAAAGCCTCATGAGCACAGTGAGTGACTAGGAGCTTAAAGAACAGGAAGGAAGGTGAAGGATTAATGAGAAGGAAAAGAAGACTTAACACATGAAGAAAGAGATGAGTTTATTTACAATGTTGGAGCTTCCAGAATTTACCTCGTTAATCAAAGTCTAAAACCCATTGTAGGCTCAGAATTGCTGTCTCTGACCATAAGAACGACCTTTCTCGGTCTCTCAGAAACTACACATGTACAAAGGTCTACTCTTTGGCATGAGCACAGCTGTCCTGCAGCAAAGCTCTGAAGCATGTGTTGACTCTGCTCTCGTGCCCCCTGCTGCCACCTGCCTCGTCCACTCTCAGCCCTCCTCCTCCTCCTCCCCGAAGCCTAGCTCCCAGTATACGAACACCTCAGAGTCCTCTCCTAGAATGAGGAGGAGAGGTGGCAGGTGTTCCCAGCATCCTGTCTGTCTTCAGAGCTGTCCTGGTGTGAGTGGTCTGCCTACATTGCTCACAGGGTGCTACTTCCTGCTCCACCTCTAGGGAGGGGTTTTTCCTCCAAGCAGTGTACAGAATTTGTTCCTTAGGAACTCTGGGATTCACTGTCTGGGAAACCATTATTCTTCACATTTAACCTAGAATCTTATCAGTTGAAAAGAAGACAGGAAAAACATTTGCCTTTTCTTCTTTCTTTTTAAATGACCTTACTTGTGCTTTGCTAGGGGAAGGTGGCCCATATCTCTGCCTGGGAGACCTCCTGCCCAGGAGAGCCACCTTGGACCTGCCCTATGCTTTTGCTCTTCCTAACTTTAAAAAAGTCTCTATTTTAGACTCTACAAGTCTTGCTTGCAAAAAAGTGGTGAGTTTTCCTTTTCTCCCCTCTGTCCTTGTTTGGAAATAGAGTGAAGTACACTGCTGATGCTCTTCAAGGGAGGGAAAACCTCCCTGGGTCTTTTGAAGTAAGCAGTATGCTTATAAAGAAATAAAAATAGCACCTAACTGGCTCAGGAAAGAAAGAACTTTTCCTCTCCACGAGGAAAGTGACTCACTGGTCGCTCTATTACTACATTTCCCATGTCCTAAAAGGGTCACAATCGCGTTTATAAACCAGGGCATTTTGTGGTTAATTTAAGTATCTCCTAGTTTTGCAGTGAGAATAATTAGCATGTGATTCAGGCTGTCTGATTTTACTGTTACTGTTTGATTAAATGACACTAAAATCTGAATAATGACTGTATCTTCTCTCTCTTTCTCTTTGCTGTTTTCAGTAGAGCATGCGCCATTTTGAACGTGAATTTTCGGTAAAGTAAGCTATGCTGATTTCTCTAACTTTAAAGATGCTCTGTTTCTGTATGTAACTAGGACCCAAAGCATCTAGATCACTAAGGTGATGAACACGTGGGAAAGTAGATTTGAGACTATGTCCTCATTGGAACATTTCATTGAAATACAGCATCTTTAAAAAGCACCCAAGTGACTTCATCTGTATTCATTTCATTTCCATCATGACCTTCAAAAGTCTTCATTTTCACTCTGATTTTCGTTTTAAAATATAGCTCTAAAACCTGCTAATCAACTGCATGGCATTTTGGTGTATTTTAATTTTGGAAACCATGACTCTCAAAGTCCTGTTGCTACAAAAATGTTGGTCCCTAGTCACTCTGATGTAGAGGAAAAGGTGTTAAGGCCATAGGGTTTTTGTCTCCAGGGAGACAGTTTTGCTGGCTTGCGTAACTGATGGTGGTTGGAAGCAGTTCTTTTTTAAGCATCTTTAAAAATTCTCTAGTTGGGACATGGGCACAGCTTCCTCCTCTGCCTAAAGTCAAAGTGAAGGTTGGGACTGGGGTTGTGGCTCAGTGGTAGAGCACTTGCCTAGCATGTGTGGAACACTTGGTTCTATTCTCAGTGCCATATAAATAAATAAATAAATAAATAAATAAATAAATATCCATCGAGATATATATATATATATATATATATATATATATATATATATATATCTATCCTGTCTTTAGGCCTTATTTATTATTTTTTTAAGTAAAGGTGATTCCCAAGAGTTAGGGGCTGCTATGTCCAGGGGTCAGGGCTCTCCACTCTCTCCTGAGAGTGGTGGGTACATCTGGTGTGGCTCTAGTGTGGTCTGGTGGCCACTTGGTCTCCTGCCTATGTGTGTGGACCAGAAAGGAACTTAGAGCTACAGAGACCTATAAATCGCCCACTACTAAAATTGGCCTGATGACTCTTAATGTGTCCTTCCCATGAGGCTGTCAAAGATGTTTCTAGAATGCCATTCCTCCCTACACCTAACTTCCTGTCTTGTGGCTGCAACCCTCTTCCAGGACTTCCACTGGATTGCCAGGTTCCCATGGGTTTGGTGGAAGGGATTTCGGGAAGGGTAGAATAGCTGGTCTTAGGATTTTGTCTACAGAAAATGAGCTGGGAGAGATCAGGACTGACCATGTTGTAATTTAGATATTTTGGAGCATCTCCCATCCTGGATGGGAAGTCACATACCATGAGTCCAGCAGGGAATTAGTCCACTCTGTGACCAGAATAGGGCCCTCTGAGACCTTTTGGCAGGAGGAGCTTTTGCATTTGAGGCATGGAGCACACATCAGGCAGTTGTTCCTAGGTGTGTTACAGGCCTCCTCGCCAGCTTTGGCCCCTGACTCCCCATCCACACCCTATCCCTGCCATTGTTACCAGTGTACTCTAGCTTAAGCCCAATAGACCTTTAAAGGAAGACTGTCACCATAAAAAAGGCAAGAAGAAAAGGCCAAAGACAATAGATGGACCTTGTTGTCAGGAGACTCAATTCCTGGAGTATGTGCTTGACTTGTCCAGTTTTACCTCTCACTCCCGGGCCTCCCTTGACCCCTTGCAGAGGGGGTTCTGAGCTGGTAATTTGGACTTTGATCTACCTTGGCCCTGACTGAATACATCAAGATCTGCCATAGTCCTTGCAGGCCCAGTGAAGAAAAGCGGCCCTTTGGTGCTGGTATGACCCTCTGGAGTGGACATCAGGATGGGTGGGTGGCTCTCCTTTCACCTGTGTCCTACAGGCCCGGATCACCCCACAGCACTGCTTATTTCCAATATCTCCCTTTTCAAAGTGATGACAGTGGCAAGTTTCAGCCTTTCCTAGGAAAATGAAGATGTATTTATTGAACCTCACCCCCAACTCCCAATCTCTGGTAATACATTTGCACTTTTAATATCAAGTGCTTGACAATGGAGCCAAAGTCAGGGTTGGCTTCCTGTGAGGCCAAGCACTTCTGTTCTGTGCCAGGATGGCCAGCCATACCTATAAACCCAGCCCTCAAGGCCTGTCTTTAGCCTCCCAGAATCCTGGCCTTCAGGAATAACCGGCCTCTGGATGGCCAGTTCTGGGCCTTTCGTAGGACCCGCAAGTGCTGCCAGAGCCTGTCTTCTTCTTAACTCTGAAGTGATTCTTCTGCCAGGGGTCAGAGCTCAAAGCTGAGCAGAAGAAACCCTGGAGCTCCTTGTGGTACACGTTGGCTCAGAATGTCAGTCCAGAGTCCACTGCTGTCTGCTGGCCACTGGGAGAGTGGGGTAGTGGCATTGGCACCCAAGTGGGCAGAGCTCCCTCCTCCCAGCCCTCTTGGTGCCACAGTCAAAACTTGATTCTGAGTTCTAAGAGCATCAGCAGAGAGCTCCCTTCTGGCATTTCACCAGTCACTTCTCAGAAGCCCTCTTTAGAGGAACGCTCACATCACACACTCATCACCTGGGTTTCTCACCTGAACAGTCACTTCAGGTTTAAAGCCCTTTTTATAAAAGGGCTGTGACATAAAGCCTGGAACATCTTCCCACAATCAACGCCAGCACAGAATATACTTGCAACTTCGTGCATTAGCTGTTATTCAATAGAATCAATGACAGTTACATTTCGTCCTTTGTCTGTATTTAATCTTTATTTGTATTGCTATATTATCATTGAGAATTCCAAGGCTGCAGAGCATGGGTTTATGTATTTGTGTGATTCTTTAATTTTAGCTGTCTTATGTGGGGGTAAAAGATATAAAGGAAGGTAAGTGGTTTTCTATAAATTACAACACTTAGCTGTTGCCTGTCACAGTTGGTGGGAAGGATGTACTTACTTGAATATTTTCTGGGCCACCCCGAGCCATTCATCCATACATATTCAGTGTTAGGTGTCTTTCCTATTATCACAATAGCTCACTACAGTGCGGGGAGCCACCCAGCAGAAGGTCTTCCTGCTGTAGTCCTCGGAGGGGTAGAGGACAACGCAGCAATGAATAGCAGAGTTCCAGGGAGCTACAGGGTCACAGGAGGTAGACCACCCACCCAACCCTGTGGCATCGAAAAGTTCTTAAGGGAGTGCTGTTTCTGCACTCAGTATTTGATGTGTCCTGAGAGAACAATTCACTCATTGATTCAAAAATATAAAGTTCAAGTTGCAAATATCCATGCGTCTGAGAGCTGGGGATGTTTTAGATACCTGTCCGGTTTCCCCTCCTAGCCCAGTAGAGCTCAGCATTCCCGTGCCTCCTGATGCCCAGCAGAGAGGCATGTTCAGTCCAGTCCCGTTCAGTTCCTCAGTTGAACCACAGTGGAAAGAGCAGTACTTTTGACAAAAGACTTCTCCCTGGGAATGTCACTGCCAAGGAGAGACCCCTATGAGCACCTGCTTTCAAAGCACCATTGTTAGTGTTTTAAATTTCTTTAACCCAACCTGATAGAAAATGATTATTCAAGACAGACTCCTTTGGGAAATGCATAACCCAGCAGGCACTGGTTCCTTGCTGAGAATCCTCAGTGGTTTGTCATTTCATTTTAAATCTTATCCTTCAAATATTATCTGTGTTGGAGCAGTTCAAGAACTATTCAATCCCTTTGAGTAACTGGCATTCAGGCAGCTCAGTGCTGTGCATGAAGATGTCTGCTTCACATGTCCAGCATCAGAAATGGGTCGAGCTGCCCAGGACTTGGCTAAAGTGGCTGATGGAACTCTTCTTTTGGGACCATTACTTAAACTTGGAAAATGGGGTCAGAACCTTATTTATGTGGAGAAAAGGTCACTGTGACCTTGGCATGGTGGCAGATGCCTGTAATTCCAGCAAGTCAAAAGCCTGAGGCAGGAGAATTGAAAGTCTGAGGCCAGCCTTGGTAATTTAGTGAGACCCTCAGCAACTTACCAAGACCCAGTCTCAAATAAAAAAAAAGAATGTCATTGTGTATGGTGTCATGTAAGCCGTGATATTGGTTCCAACAGTCTTTTCTCATCTGATATTTGAGGCAAATTGACAAACTTTAATTAATTCCCCTTTGATGCTTCTGGCTTTTCTGTTCAATGTTTTAAACAGTGATACAGTACTGAGTATCTTGGTCCCTCTAAGGAGGACATTGGCATTCTCCCCTCAGTCCTTTCCGCCCAGGTCTGGGCAGCATAGTGCCCAGGGCAGGGGTTGAGGTGGATACTGACTATCCCCTTGCCTCCACAGGGCAGTCTGCATTACCTCCACCTCCTCCGCCTCCACCTCCACCGCCAGCAGCTCCCTTGCCTCCTGTGAGCCCAGAGGTGCCTGCGCAGCTCTCATCCCAGGCTGTGAATGGTGTGAGCCGAGGGGCCTTACTCAGCTCCATCCAGAATTTCCAAAAGGGAACTTTGAGAAAAACCGAAACCTGTGATCACAGTGCTCCTAAGATTGGCTGAAGCTTCCTGTTTACATTGGGAGGGAAGAATTCTTTTTCGGCCCCACTCCTACCCCTAAAGATCCTTCTTCCTGGATGAGCCCTTGAGGAATCAGTACAGCCACACAGTCTTCTGCAGATGCTCGGGTAAGAGGCCTGTTAGGGAAATGTCCTCCAAATAGAATAAAGTGGAGCCAGCGTTGCTGCCTTAAGAAATGTTTTGTTCCTTTGTCAGCATTGTGAAGGAGTTTGGTCATCCACTAATGGACATCTTTGTGGGGCAGCAGCACATTGGAATCAATATTTTCACCATTTAAAGGAAATGGACAGAAACAAAAGCAATGACAATGTTCCATAACGGCAGTGAATGGCCATTCTGTTGCAATCCCTCCTACCCCATCAGAAATGTTTCTCTCATAGCTTATTTTTCTGAAGCATTCTCTCATTATTTCTTAGACAATTCCCATTTCTGCTACTTTTATTTCACCTCACACATTAATACTGTAGCCCAAAGCATAGTTAGGTTGCTGAGTCAGAGAAGCAACTGAATTCTTCATTTTCTTTCTCCCTTAAATAAATGGGGGAGTTCCTAACAGTCTCAGTCTCCACCAGAAATCCCATTTTGGCTACAGAACTCTGGGCTGTGAGAGCAACTACTCTGGACTCATGGTTCTTTTTAGTTAGAAATGGACTAAAACAGATGGAAAAAAGAAAAAAAGCTCTTGCCAGTTAGAGGATCTGCTTAGTCCTCAGCAACGAAGTCAAGTTTTGGGTTTGGGTGGGTGGTTATTACAACACAAGTAAATTTGGCATCTATATAAATCAATTCTGATTTTTGAAAGACTTATCAAATATATCTTTTTAATGTTACTCATTTATTAGAAATCTTTTATTCTATGATTTGCTTAAGCCTTTAAATAAATTGCACTTTAAAGGATTATAAATAATCCATTTTAAAATTCAAGTACACACATCAGTGTTGGTTACTATGCAGAGAATGTCATTGTGTATAGTTTCATGTAATCTGTGATAAATGTTCAGCTGTATTTTTTATTAAAATAAACCATGTCAAGAAAAACATGTTGTCTGGAGCTTGGCTACATGTTTCAAATAAGAACTTTTTATAGCATCTTTTGTCAACATAAAGAATAGATTCACACAGTATATCTATATATTCACACAGTTTCCTTCCAACTATCCTGCCTCTGTTCTTTTGTCCTATCAATCACCTGTTAATAAGAACTAGCACTCTGGGGCTGGGGATATAGCTCAGTTGGTAGAGTGCTTGCTTTACAAGCACAAGGCCCTGGGTTCAATCCCCAGCACCGTAAAAACTAATGATCTTTCTTATTTAGATACCTTAGTATTTAGATAAAGTGGATATGCTTAGTTACGCTTCACTAACTCATTTAAAGCCTATCTTTACCATTCCAACTTCTGAGGGGAATGTATAACAATGACTGTTTTTTCTAATGGGAGAAATACTTGACATAAATTTTATCTTCATTTTAAAAGAAACCTGTTAGAATCAGGTATTTTAAGTCTCTGTGGATAAGCTCCCATTCCAAGTGTGATGATAGCTGTGGGACCTGGGCCCTTCTGAAGTCAGCTTTGCTGTTTTGGATAAAGTTTCAGATATATGAATAAAAACAAGCCATGTGGGGCTGGGGATGGAACTCAGTGATATGGCACTTACCTAGTACGACAAGGCCCCAGCACCAGAGAAAACACCACTGCGGACAACGAAAATGATTTTGTACATCAGTTTTGTTTCCATTTGGCATTAATTTAGGTTTTTTGCAGTACTGGGAATTGCCACCAGGAGCACTCTTTTTTATCTGAGCTACATATCCAGCCCTTTTAATTAATTATTATTTTGAGTCAGGGTCTCATTACATTTCTTGGGCTGTCCTTGAACTTATAATCCTCCTGTCCCAGACTCCTGAGTAGCTGTAATTACAGGTGTGTGCCACCATACCTGTAGCACTGGGGTTTTTTGGTACTAGGGATTGAATCCAGGGGCACTTTACCACTGAGTTACACCCCTTGCCCTTTTTATTTTTTTAAATTTTGAGACATGATCTCATAAGTTGCTTAGGGTCCAAGCTGCTGAGGCTGGTCTCAAACTTGCTATCTTCCTGACTCAGCCTCCTGAGCTGTTGGGATTACAGGCATGCAATATGCCTGGCTAATTTTGTAAAGAATTTTTAAATTTCTACCCACATTTATTATTTCATGAATATGAAAATACAATTACTCAGGAATTCCTTTATTCCTTATCAAAACAATCAAACAGTAGATGTAGATTATACACTTTATTTATACATATAAGTTATCTTTCCTGGATATAACTTTCATCAGTACTATGCCACATTCATACCTTGTCCTTCTAGCAAAAGAGGTAAAATTTTACATCGATTTATTCAAAGAACAGGGCGACCGTAACAGACATTGAAAGCATGGAGTCTAGGGCAGTGGAGACTTTCCCACTCAGACACATTTAAAAATCCCACCAGTACAAAACACCTGTGTTGCTTGCCTTGGAGATAACTTTATGAACAGTAAGGTCTTACAGTGCGATCCAAGAGAAGTCCCAGCAAGGATTCTAAGTAAATTTCAGTGACTTGATATTCAAGTCCAAACTAGATATTTAATGTTTTCTTTATTGCAAATATGATGTCCTTGACCTGAGGTACAGAGTTGTCTTCTAGAATCTTTGCATAAGGCATAGGGACGTCAGCACCAGTGACGCGAACAGCAGGAGCATCCAGGAAATTGAATGCAGGGCCTAGGAGAAAAGGAAGGCTTTCCTAAGAGAGCAGCAAGAGAAGCCGGCTAACGACCACCCACTTCAGCAGAGATGTGGTTACCCAGGAAGAGAAAACATAAGGCAAAGAGTTTCTAGTTGTGGGGAATTATTTCTGGCTTTGCTTTTTAAAATACCTAAAGGAGAAAATGACAAATTGAATCGCCAAGTCACTTGGCCATTCCTAGTTTCTGATCTCTATCCAGTGTGTATTCAGGTACATAATTTTATTACAGCTTGACAATATTCTAGAACTAGTTTCTCTGAAATACCTTCCATGATCCTGGCACAAATTTCAGCTCCTACTCCAAATTGTGGCCAGCCTCCTTCCACAGTTATGAGATGATTTGTCTTCATGACACTGGCTTCTATGGTGTCAATGTCCATTGGTCTGATGGTACGCATATTTATCACCTAAACAGATAACATAATAAATATGCTTTATAGAAGCACTGCGTCACAAATATGGCCTTGACCCTGTGATAACACTTTCTTTTTTTTTTTTTTAATTTTTTTAAAGTCTTTTGGGATGCAAACAAAGCTTTTTTTTCTTTTTGTTTGTTTGGTTGCCAATGGGCCTTTATTTCATTTACCTATATGCCGTGCTGAGAATCGAACCCAGTGCTTCACGCATGCTAGGCAAGTGCTCTACCACTGAGCCACAACTCCAGCCCCACACTTTCTTTTTTATTTGCTAATAAATGTTCAAAATGTAAAAGGAGAAATTGTAATTAAAACAAAAATCTGTCAGCAGCTCTGTTCACATACAGGATTCATTTATCCTCCTTGGCTTTAACTTTTATCTTGGCAAAATAAATAACAGCCAACAGCTGAGTACTTAGCATGCACCAGGCCCTACAATGTATAATTCTTACAGCCACTCACAATGGAGTAGTATTTATTATCATCCTCATTTTATAGCTGATGAGAATTAACTTGCCCAAGTGTAAATAGTAAGCAGCAGGTCCTACAAAGGTGGTTAGAATCGCTGACTTCTGAGTTTGTGCCTAAGCCCAGCCCTAAGGCTAGGTCTTAACTTGAAAAAGCAAGTACGATTCTAAAAGATCTAGACCCTGAGTGGTAAAAAGCTAAGACAGTATGTGAAAAGCAAGCTCTAAGCAAAGACACAACTGAGTAACAAAGTGAGGTTTTACATCCAGTCAACCTGTTACAGGACTCAAACTCCTATTTCTGGGTCTTAAATTTAAAAAGAGGCTTTCTGATTTTTTAAGAACAAATGAATGTCCCCTTACCTCACATTCAATTCCCTCTTTAGACAGCACTGTTGCAGCTTCTAAGCAGTGGCCCACAGGTCTTGAGTGGGAAACCACTGTTATATGTGTCCCTGAAACAGAATGGTCACAGATCAGAGGTCAGGTTGAAAGTAAAGATGCAGTACCAGTCTGCAGTCAGCTGTGGCTCTTTTGCATCGGTCAAGTGTTCAACTCAGTTTCCTTCCAGTGGGCCAAAGAATGTGGCAGCCTTCCTAAAAATGAAACACAAATCTACTCGACTGAGATTTGAGAAGCATAACTGTATGAAAATTCAGGCATCACACATCACATTTTTTCCCCTTTGCAGTACTGGAGAATGAACCCAGGGCCTCGCATGCCAGGCAAGTGCTCTACGACTGAGCTGCATCCCCAACCCCACACATCCTTAACCTGAGCTCATCCTTTACTTTTTGACTTACAAAAATAGAGGGGCTGGATTAAAAATAATGTTTAAATATATACTAAATGTATACTCTTACCTTGCCTTTCTACTTTGGCTTTTCCAATAGGAATCAGAAAATCTTTTGATTGAGCTTCTTCAGGAAATTCAAAAGGAACTCCATACATCAATTCGTTCTCTAGTACCACCACTGCAAAATACAAACATTTAAGCAAAAATAACTAACTACATACAGAATGACTAAAAATGCATGTACATCATTTTAAAAAATTTTTATTTGTTCTAATTAGTTGTACATGACAGTAGAATGCATTTATACATTTTGACAGATCATATAGAGTATAATCTCTCATTTTTCTGATTATACATATTGTAGGATCACATCGGTCATGCAGTCATACATGCACATGAGGTAACAATGTCTGTTTCACTCTATCATTCCTTCCCCCATACCCCATCCCCTC
Organism: Glaucomys volans; assembly: GCA_020662805.1. Lineage (NCBI taxonomy): Eukaryota > Metazoa > Chordata > Mammalia > Rodentia > Sciuridae > Glaucomys > Glaucomys volans. The sequence goes on from JAJEJO010001279.1 coordinate 27,766, forward strand.
CCTTCACTCCCCTCTAACTAATATAAAGTAACTCTATTCTTCCCTATCCCCTGCCCCTTATTGTAAATTAACATCATCATTTATCTTGTGAAAAGTTTCACTGTGTTTATTAGGAAGCCTTGTTTCTATTATGTCCAATAACTTAAGAATGGTCTGGGTCCTACAGTTGTAGTTTGGTCAAAATAATTTTATCTGCTGAGGTTAAGAAAGTGGTGTTGAGTGTGAGGTAAATGTCTCCTTTATCTAACTGCTCCCTTTTTAGTTGGAAATAAGAAAAACAACCACATTCTATACTATCTTTATTTTATCTATAAATCATTAGTATTTGATATGTCTAATCCTAACTAGAATCCTTTACTGATTCCTTCCATACAAAGATTTCATTTTAGTTTTTCATTTTCTTTGTACTGGGGAATTAACCCAAGGGCACCTTACAATTGAACTACATCCCAACCCTTTTAATTTTTTTATTTTGAAACAGGGCCTCACTAAGTTGCTTAGGGCTTTACTAAGTCACTGAGGCTAGCCTCCAACTTGTAATCCTCCTGCCTCAGCCTCCCAAGTCACTGGGACTTCAGGCATGCAATACTGCACCCGGCTTTCACTTTAGTTTTTTAATGTTCAAAAGAGACCCAGGGGTCATTCTGCTGACCTGGATTATTATCTCGAATGGCTGATTTGATGAGTCCTTTTGCATCTTCTGAATTCCAGGGGCTGACCACCTTCAAGCCTGGGCAGTGCCCATACCACGCGGCAAAGCACTGTGAGTGCTGGGCAGCTACACCTGCTGAGGCACCATTGGGCCCCCTGAAGACTATGGGCACAGGCTGGAGGCCCGCTGACATATAGTAGGTCTTGGCAGCTGAGTTTATAACCTGGTCAATGGCTTGCATGGAGAAATTAAAGGTCATAAATTCACAAATGGGCCGCAACCCAGCCTGTCAAATCAAAAACATTGATGTTTTAAGAGAGTAGAAACAGCAATGACGAGTGGCAAACCACCACCCTCTTCTTCCAACATGCAAACAATATTTTTGGTTTTTTTTTTTTGCGGTGCTTGGGATTGAACCCAGGGCCTTGTGCTTACAAGGCAAGCACTCTACAAATTGGGCTATATCCCCACCCGCAAACAATGTTTTTAAAAGATCATATTAAGGGGCTGGTGGGTTCTATCCTCAGCACCGCATAAAAATAAACAAATAAAATAAAGGTATGCTGTCCATTTACAAATACAAATTTTTTTTAAAATATGAATAAAAAAATAAAAGATCATATTAAAAGAAGTCTCTTTGGATAAGCATATTACATACCATAGCTGCACCAACAGCAATTCCAGCAAAGCCCATCTACAAAACAAAACCCAAGCCTAAGTCAAAAATGCAATAAATCAGGACTTCAAACACTGACAGACTTGCCCTTCAGAGCTCCACTTCCCGCTGGAGCACTTACCTCAGATATGGGAGTATCTATAATCCTCTTGTCTCCATATTTCTTCCACAGGCCTCGGCTAACCTACAATTAAGAGTTGCTCCATTACTTTTAAGCATGTGTTGGGGTAAATGGCCACTTCAGTTCTGAGTAACTTTCACTGATTTTGGTTACCTTGTATGCCCCATCATACTGGGCAACTTCTTCCCCAAGCAGAAATACTTTCTCATCTCTTTCCAGTTCCTCATCCATACCTTGATTTATAGCATCACGAACTGTCATCTGTCAGAGACACAGGAAAACTGTCAGTATACTACAGGATTACTTAAAATATTATTGAGATTGTCTTCCTTTACACTTATCTAGGCTGCCCACAGTACAAAACATAAGAACTAATGCTAAAACAGGCTTCTCTTAAAAGTTCCAAGAATTCTTAAAAGTAATACTGCTGTCACACACAGCCTTAAACTGGATGTGTTAACAATAAGCTTACTGAACTTTTTTTTTGCAGTATGGGGAGTTGAACCCAGGGGTGCTCTACCACTAAGCTACATCACCAGCCCTTTTATTTTTTGGGATAGGGTCTTGCTAAATTGCCCAGGCTGGCCTCAAACTTGTGATCCTCCTGCCTCCGCTTCCTGAGTGACTGAGAGTACAGGTGTACGTCACTATGCCCAGCCTTAACACTTTCTTGATGTGCACCCAAGCATAAGAAAACTGTTTGCTGGCCACACCAGCTCACAGGCATGTGCTCAGTTGTTTTGTTACCACATTTAAGAAGGATAAGGATAGAGAACTATCAGGGAAACTGAACTAAGACTAAGTATTGAGCACTCACTAGGTGCCAGACATTGCCAAATACTTTGCATTAAGGATATACGTTATTTTAACACAAAGAATGGCAGAAACCTCTAGTAAAGAAAAAAAAGGGGAGGGAATATGATCATACAGTCTATCGATTCCACTTCTAGGTACATACCCCAAAGAACTGAAAGGAAGACTCAGACATATACCTGCACAACAATGTTCACAGCAGCATTATTCACAAATCCAAAAGGTGGAAACAACTCAAATGTCCATCTTTGCATAAATGACTCAAATATGGGATATACATACAATAGATAGCATTCAGCTTTTGTAAGGAAACAAATTCTGTTGTCTACTACAACATGTATGAACCCTGAAGATACTGTGCTAAGAGAAATGAGCCAGGCACAAAAGATCAAAGGAATACCACTTATGTGAGGTTGTAGAAGAGGCAAACTCCAACAGAGGTTACAAAGCGGGTGGTGGTTAGGATATTATCGTGTAATGGATGGTGTTTCTAAATGGGACGGTGAAAAAAAGTTCTGGAAATACAGGGTGGTGATAGTTGCATATGGTGAGTGTACTTGATACCACTCAAGTATACACTTTTAAAAGAGTAAATGTTAAGTTATGCATATTATACACTTTTAAAGGAGTAAATGTTAAGTTATGCCACAATTAAAAAAAAGAAAAGAAAGAAAAGGTGGGGGTGCGGTTGATAGAGGAAGCCACTAGTTTTCTATGGCTCCTCTGATCCCGACATGCCAGTGTGATCAGCGCCAGGAGGCGATAGAGGTAGCAGAAGTCCCACGCAGGATGCGGCGATCCGCAGCCCCCAGAGCTTGTGACCGCCACCTATCTCCGCGACGCGGACCAGCCAGGGCGCAGGCGCGACCCCGGCGTCTACAGACCAGGTCCCAGAACAAGGATTCCCTCCAGGCCCCAAGCACCTTCCGCGCCAGTTACCTGCAGCGCCGCCGGCGCGGTCCGGTGAAAGCGCCTCCTCAGCAGCCCGGAGACCTGGCGGGAAGAGAGAAGGATATTCTGAGAGGGTCGCTGGGAGGGCAAGGGTCGCCCAGGGTCGCGGGGGCCGCGAACCGCTGCCTACCTGCTGAAGGGGTCTCCGCACCAGCCCGGATACCGCCGCCATCTTGACCGTGTCCTCTAGCCGCCGCCTAATGACAACACAGCGGGGCCGCGGACGAGGCAGGCCCCGCCTCCCCGCCGGCGCGGCCAATGGCAGGGCGCGGCGCCTGCGTGCCCCGCCCCTCCGCTCTCGGGCCGCGGGGCCGAGCGCCGGCGGAGTCGTTCAGGGGCCGCCTCTCAGACTGCGGCCAGCTCAACTTTTGTCAACCGGGGGTGGTAACGGACACGCGGGGAGCACGCCGGGCACACGCCTCTGACTCCCGGTGTTTGAAGCGCCGGGACTGAGAGTCACGGTGGGAGGAGCATGACCGCGCGGGGCTGGAGGGATCTTCAGAGGCCGCCCCCTGCGCGTGCTGGACTCCTGTGGACGCCTGGTGGTGATGGGAGCTTCCCGCCGTGTGAGGGAGCCTCGTCTCCTCTGCACAGCGCTGTTGGTTCCTTAGAGTGCCAACAATAGCTTTCATTGACGCAGTAAGCGCCTAGTGTGTGCCAGGCCTTGTGATGCGTGCTTTATAGCTCACGTCGCACGGCAACCCTCAGGTGATTCGTGTTCATGTTATTGTCTCCATTTTCAATGGGTGAACTGCAGCAGAGATTGGTTAAGCGAGCCGGCACTTAAATTTAGGACTCTGATTTTATTTTTTATTTATTCGTTTATTTCGATACTGAGGATGAAACGGGGGGGGGGGGCCCGGTGGGCTCCACCACTGAGCTAAATCCCAAGCCTTTTTTATATATTATTTTTTTAAAATTTTGAGACAGGATCTCACTAATTTGCCAAACTGGCCCCAACCTTAAGATCCTCCAGCCTCAGCCTCCTGAGTCGCTGGGTTTACAGGCATGTGCCATCCTGCCTGGTAGGACTGTCTGATTTTAAAGGGTCGTTTCTCCTCACTGCTTGCTAAAGCAGAAGTTGGGGGGGGGGGTCTTGCCTAGGAGAAGGTGACACCAGCTACATTTATAGAAAACCTAATGGGGCCCATATCCAGTGGTTCCGGAGGCTGAGGCAGGAGGATCCAGAGTTCAAAGCCACCCTCAGCAATGGTGAGGCACTAAACCACTCAGTGAGAACCTGTCTCTAAATAAAATATAAGATAGGGCTGGGGATGTGCCTCAGTGGATGAGTGCCCCTGAGTTCAATCCTGAGTAGCCCCCCCCCCCAAAAAAAAATGGGAATGTGCCAAAGGCCTAACAAAGAGGACAATCTCTTGAAGCTCATTAGTCTGTTTGGCCCTTGGGTGGGTGGGAGACCAATCTGGGGACTCAGTCTCTACCCATCCCCAAGATATTCCAGACATTCCCTTCAGTAGACCAGAGATTCAGGCTGCCAGTCTGCCATTTCTGAGTCAGGGCATTGTGGGCTGTGAGGAGGAAGCTGTGTTAAATCTGAGGTCTCTGGGAAGCCAGTTGTCATAGGGAAATCACTAGATGATGAATAGGGATCAGTGTGATTGCTAAGGGAGAATGGGCGATAGGGTAGTGAAAGTAGAAACTGAGAGACCCTGGAAGTCTACAGGAGTTTGACAGAAAGAAACCTGAATTAGGAGAGGAGGGGACAGGACTGAGATCTCTTTGGGGTTGGAATCAATAGGATTGCTGTGAAGGTTTTGTAATTGGATGGATGGGGCTGGGGAGGAACCTGAGGCAATGCAGTTGTGAAGAGGGAGGGAAGTTAAGTCCATTCTGATCAGGCTGACTTTAGATGACACACCCAGTGTAGGGATAGGAACCTGGAACCTAAAGGCTACTCAGAGTTAGAGATATAAATTTGGGGACAGCTGCCTTGAGATGGCCTTTACTCTCTGGGCTTATGTCTCATCATTTTAAAATGGAGAGATGGTCTCCAAGGTATGGAATGGGCACCTTCCAAGTCTCCCTCACCTGCTGTCATCATCTAGTCCCATCAGTTCCTGCCAGCAAGGTCCAGGAACCCTGAGCACTTCCCTGACAGCCACAGCTTCCCTGTATCCTGCTCTGAATGGAGACTTGAATGAGGTCTCTTCCTTTCTCCCACCATTGACCACTGACAGATTTCAGGATTAGAATTACAAAACCAAAGGTGACATCAGGTGAAGGAACAATGACACAAAGGGAAAACAGAATTTGGATGGTTGGGATTTAAACTGAGGACAGTGATCTCCAGCCTCATGCAGAAATAACCGAAAAAATCGGGAGCACTGAGTCTGCAGCCATTCAGGCCAGCTCAGCCAGGATGGCAGTATGACTCACAGGCCTCAGTGGAGAGATTGCTTTTGAAATAACGCTGTGGACATTTGAGACACATTGGTACATTTGCTTTCCTTCCAAACTGGCCTTTTGGAAAGGCTGGAAACAATTTTCTGTTAAACAATGGAAGATCTGAAGAGAAAGCACTGGATTCTAAACTCCAATCATCTCAAAACCAGTCTACAGTCTCACACAGTAGTACACATCTGTAATCCTACCTGTAATCCCAGCTTTTCTGTCGGCTGAGGCAGGAAGATCCTAAGTTCAGGGCCAACTTTGGCACTTTAGTGAGACCCTATATCAAAATGAAATAAAAAGGGCTTGGGATGTAGATCAGCAGTAGAGCCCTTGCCTAGTATATTGGAGGCTCTGGGTTCAATCCCCATTAAGGCAAAAAACAAAACCAAACAAAAATACGAACACGCACACACACACAAAACAACAAAAACCGCCGGGCGCGATGGTGCACGCCTCTAATCCCAGCACTTGGGAGGCTGAGGCAGGAGGATCACAAGTTCAAAGCCAGCCTCAGCAACTTAGCGAGGTCCTAAGCAACTCAGTGAGACCCTGTCTCTAAATAAAATACAGAATAGGGCCGGGGATGTTGCTCAGTGGTGGAGTGCCCCTGGTTTCAATCCCCAGTACCAAAAAAAACCAAAAAACCCAAAACTTGGTGCTCTACCACTGAGCCCCATCAGCATTTTTTTTTTGTAATTGCAAGCAAAATTAATGAGGGCTTTTCATTCCTCCCCCTTTCTAGGTATAACTTAATGGAAAAATGCAAAAATAATACTCCAGACAGTTCCTTCATGCATGTCTCCTCCTACCACTCTCCACCCAGCACCTCATAGGGGACCACAAGTCTGGTTTTCTTTCTTTTCTCTCTCTCTCTCTCTCTCTCTCTCTCTCTCTCTCTCTCTCTCTCTTCTTTCTTCCTTTCTTCCTGTCTTCCTCTCTTTCCTTTCTCTTCCCCTCCCTCCCTCTCCCCCCTTTCTTCTTTTGTGGGAGGTACTAGGGATTGAACCCAGGGGTGGCTTAACCACTGAGCCACATCCCCAGCTTTTAAAAAATATTTAGAGACAGGGTCTCGCTGAGTTGCTTAGGGCATTGCTAGCTTGCTGAGGCTGGCTTTGAACTTGCAATCCTCCTGCCTCAGCCTCCTGAGCCTCTGGGATTATATAGGCATGTGCCACTGTGTTCAGTGTACAAGTCCAATTTTCAACACCATGTTTTAGTTTGTCTCTTAGAACTTGGAATAAATGAATTGTACAACATGTACACTTTTGTGTCTGGCTTCTTATCTGTTTTCAAGATTCATCCATGTTGTTAGATCAGTAGTTTACTCTTCACTTTTTCCTTAAAACTTGATTTTAAAACTCATAAAAAGTTGCAAAAATAATACAAAGTTTCTATGTATTTTCCACCTGGCTCTGCCCAATGATAATATCTTCTATAACCATAGTATATTGCCAAAACCCAGAAACCAAGGTTGGTATAATTATGCTATGATACTTTATTCAGATTTCACCAGTTTTGATATGCATTATTTGTGCATGTATGTGTATAAATTCTAAGTATAGAATGTTATACAGATTCAAACAATGGGAGTACAGAATTGTTCCATCACCAAAGAGAAAACGCCCTCATGTAACCTCATAGTTACATCTTTACCAATTCCTGGCAACCACTGACTGCTCTGTTCTCAGTCACTGTCACTTGTTATTTCAAGAATATGTTTCAGTCTGGGGACATAGCTTAGTTGGTAGAGTGTGTGCCTCCCAAGCACAAGGCCCTGGGTTCAACCCCCAGCACCACACACACACACACACACACACACACACACACACACAAATGTTTCAAGCTATGGGGATGTAGCCCAGTATTAGAGCATGTGCTTAGCATGCTTGAGGCCCTGAGTTTTGATCCCTGGCAGCACGTGTACACACACATATACACACAGTGTGTAGCGAATCCAGTGATATATAGCTCTCTGAGACTGACTGTTGTCATTAGCCTGATGTCCTTGAGATCATTCAAATTGTGTGCCACATTTCTTTCCCTTTTATTGTGGAATACTTGTATGACTGAATTGGTTTATCCATTCATCCACTGAAGGACATTTGGGTTTTATCCAGTTTTCATTATTACCAATAAAACTGTTATGAACATGTTTTATAGGTTTTTGTGTGAAAATAAGTTTTCAGCTCTCCAGGTTAATACCCAGGAACATGAACACATGGTAAGTGTCTACTTGGCTTTTCAGAACCTGCCAACCTGTTTTTTCCAGAGTTGCTATGACATTTTACTTTACCTCCAGCAATATGTGAAACACCCACTTGTCCTGGATCTTTGCCAGCACCTGGTAATATCAGTCTTTTTCACATTAGCCTTTCTAATAAATGTGTAGTAGTATTCCTAATTAATTTGCATTTGTCTAATGATTAATGATATTAAGAGTCTTTTCAATTGCTTACTTGCTACCCACCTTTAGTGAAGTGTTTATTGAATCTTTTGACCATATTCCAATTAGATTGTGTTTTACAAGCTGGGCTTGGTGGCACACACCTGTAATCCCAGTGACTTGGGAGGCTGAGGCAGGAGGATCTCAAGTTCAAAGCCAGCCTCAGCAGCTTAGTGAGGCCCTAAGCAAATCAGTGAGACCCTGTCTCTAAATAAAATATAAAAAAAGGGCTAGGGGTGTGGCTCAGTGGTTAAGCATCCCTGAGTCAATCCCCAGTACGAAAAAGAAGTAATAATTGTGATATAAAATATGCATCAGTACAATTTGCCATTTAGCCATTTTTGTGTTGTTAAGTGTACAGTTTAGTAACATCAGCTACATTCTCATTGTTGTTTATCCATCACCACCATCTGTCTCCAGAACTTTTTCATCTTCCCAAGGTAAAACTACCCGTAAACAGTAACTCCCCATTCCCTCCTCCCCACCCACCTTCAGTAACCACCATTCTATTTTTCTGTCTCTGTAAATTCAGCTACTCTAGGTACTTAATATAAGTGGCATCATTTAATATTTGTCCTTTTGTAACTGGCTTATGTCACTTAGCATGACATCTTCAAGGTTCATCCATGCTGTAGCATGCATCAGGAATTCACTCCTTTCTAAGCTGAATAATATTCCATTGTATGTGTATACCACATTTGGCTAATTCATTCATCTGTCGATAGGCATTTGAATCGTGTCTACCTTTTGGATTTGTGAATATTGCTATGAACATTGGTGTGCACCTACCTGTTTAAATCCCAATTGTCAGTTCTTTTAGATATATATACTCAGAAGCAGAATTGCTAGATTGTGCGATAATACTGTTTAATTTTTTAAAGAGCCACCATTATGGTATTCCATAGCAGCTACATCTTATTATAGTCCCATCAGCAATGCACAATTTCTCCATATCCTCAAAAACCCTTTTTTTTTTTTAAACCCAGGTCCATTTAACCACTGAGCAACATCCCCAGCCCTTTTTATTTTTGCTTTTGAGACAGGGTCTTGCTAAATTGCTTAGGGCCTCCCTAAGTTGCTAAGGCTAACCTTGAACTTGGGATCCTTTCTGCCTCAGTCTTCTGAATTCCTGGGACTATGGGTATCTGCTACCAAACCTGGCTTTTGTTTTGTTTTTGTTTTTTTGTTTTGGGTATGTGTGTTTTTAATAACCATCCTAATGGACGTGAAGTGATACCTCATCATGGTTTTGATTTGCATTTCCCTAAAAATTAGTGACATTGAGTGTCTTTACATGCTTCCTGGCCATCTGTGTATTTTCCTTGGAAAAATGTCTATTGCAGTTATTTGCTCATTCTTAATTGGGCACAGTGTTTTCATTTTGTTGTTTTTTGCTGTGAGTTGTAGGTGTTGTATGTATTCTGGATATTAATCCCTTATCAGATACACAATTGTAATTATTTTCTCCCATTTATTGGGTTGTCTTTTTACTCTGTTGATAGTGTTTTCTGTTGCACAAGATTTTAAAATTTTGATGAAGTCCAATTTAACTATTTTTTTTTAGCTTGTTGTCTTTGTTTTTGCTCTCATATCCAAATTCAGTCATTGCCAAATTCAATATCGTGAAGCTTTCCCCCTATGTTTTCTTCTGCCACTTTGATAGTAAATCTATAAAGCACATAACTTAGCCTTTATGCTTAGGTCTTAATTGATTTTTTAAAAAAACTTCTTTAGATGTTGATAGACCTTTATTTTATTCATTTATTTATATGTGGTGCTGAGAACGGAACCCAGTGCCTCACACATGCTAGTAAGCACTCTTCCACTGCGCCACAGCCCCAGCCCCTTAATTGATTTTGAGTGCACGGTGTTCAGTAAGCATCCAGCTTCTTTCTTTTGTATGTGGATATCAAGTTTTCCTAACATCTATTTGTTGAAAAGCTGTTCTTTCTCTCGGAATGGTCTTGGTACCATTGTTGAAAATCGCTTGACAAAAAAAAAAAAAAAATCGCTTGACCATATGCATGAAGGTATATATCCGAGCTCTCTGTTCTGTTCCATTGGTTTCTACGTCTTGATGCTATTATCACACTATTTTGATTTGGAAGATCTGTAGTACGTTTTGAATCTGGATGTATGAGATCTCTGACTTTTTTTTTTTTTTTCAGATTGTTATGGCTATTCAGGGTCCCTTGGAGTTCAATATCAATGTTACGATGGGTTTTACTCATTTCCTCTAGGAAAATGATTAACAGTAAAGTCCACTTAGGAGAAAATATATTATATTATATATATGTATATATTATATTATATATATTACGTGTAATATATATAATATATATGTATATTATATACCCCCCAAAATAAAAAAATATATATGCATATTATATATTTTTTTATTTTGGGGGGTACCAGAGATTGAACCCAGTGAGCGCTTGACCACTGAGACACATCCCCAGCACCCTGACCCTGCTTTGTTTTTGCAGTGTTGGGGATTGAATTCAGGGCCTCACATATGCTAGACAAGTGCTTTACCACTGAGTCACATTTTCCGCCCTTTTAAAATTTTATTTAGAGACAGGGTCTACTAAGTTGCTTAGGGCCTTGCTAAATTGCTGAGGCTAGCTTTGAATTCTCAATCCTCCTGCCTTAGCCTCCCAAGCCCCTGGGATTACAGGTGTGTGCCACCATGCCTATTTATTAATTTTTATATAATCCTTCCCAATGTATCCACATGCACCATGTTTTATACTTTGTTTTTAGTAGGGATGGGATCAGAGGAGGGACTGGAGAAGGGAAGGGAAGGTATTGGGGATTGAAGTTGATGGAATTATGTTATATACATGTACAAATATGCCACAATGAACTCCACTATTTTGTAAAATTAGTAAGTACCAATAAAGTTTTTGAATAGAAAATTCAGCCCATTGTTGGAGGATAATTCCAATAGTACAGAAAGCTATAAATAAAGTAAGTGCCTGTATTACATAAAGTTCTACAAGTAAATAGAACCAATAAAATAGATTCAGATTTTAAGTCTAAGTATAGATATAGATTATGAGAGGGGATATTTTTTTTTCAGTACTGAGAATTGAACCCAGATGTGTTCTACCACTAAGCTACATCCCAACTCTTTTCATCTTTTATTTTTTAATTTTTATTTATTTTTATTGTTATGTTTGGGGGAGGGTACTGGGGATTGAACCCAGGGTCGCTTTACCACTGAGCCACATCCCCAGCCCTATTTTGTATTTTATTAGAGACAGGGTCTCACTGAGTTGCTTAGCACCTTGCTTTTGCTGAGGCTGGCTTTGAACTTGTGATCCTCCTGCCTCAGCCTCCCGAGCTGCTGGGATTGCAGGTGCATGCCACCATGCCAGGCCCCATCTTTTATTTTGAGACAAAGTCTTGCATATTTACAGAGACTGACCTCAAACTTTTCATCCTCCTGCATCAGCCTCCTGAGTCACTGGGATTACAGGTGTGCACTGTGATGCCCAGCTGTGAGAAGGGGTTTTCTTGGAAAGTTGATTTATTTGGTTTTGAAGGCTGAGAAGTTCCCTGATAGCCTGTCTGCAAACTAAAGAACCAGAGATTCTGATGGCATGGCTGAGTCCAAGTCTGAAGGCCTGAGAACCAGGTTAGCTGCTAGCATGTAAGGTGCGGAGTCCAAGGCCAGAGAACCTGGCCTGCTGCCTAAGGGCAGGAGAAGGGTGTCAGAGCTCCAGAAGACAAAGAGAAGGCCAATTCACCTTTCCATTCCCTTTTTTGCCCTACCTGGGCCCTCAGCCAATTTCATGGTGTTCATGGACACCAGGAGAGGGTGGAGCTTTCTTACTCAGTCTGATTCAAATGCCCATCCTCCTGAAAGACCCTCGCAGACATACCCAGAAATGGTGCTTTACCAGCTATCTGGGTATTTCTTTAATCCAGTCAAAGCAACATCTGAAATTAACTATGACAGTGCCTTCCCCACTCCTGAACTCCAGTAACTGCTTCCTCTCCCTGCCACAGCCACCACTGACTCACTTCTTCGGTGTATATATGGAGAAGGGCTACTCGTGTGTTAGCAGATGCATCTGGATCTCTCTTCCATGACATAAATGTTAGCTTTCCAGAACACTTGTAAATGATACAGTAAAATTAGGTGTGTGTTTGTGTGCAGCTGAGTTTTGAAAGCTGTAGATTTGGGTCATGACAACCATAATTAGGATACAGAAAAGTTCTATCACTCCCCAAAGTCCCTCCTAGTGTCCTTGTGAAGTCACACCCTCTACCCCAAATCCCTGATAACCACTAATCTGTGTCACTATTGGTCTGTGATTGCCTTTCCCAGAACAAAAATGAAATTTCACACAATATAACTTTTTTGACTGGTTTCTGTCCCTCAGAATAATGTCTTTGAGATTCATCTAAGTTATCTTGGATCTCAATAGTTCATTCCTTTTTTGAAAAAAATTATCTTTTATTGTAGGGATTACCACAGTTTGTTTTATCCATTTACTGTTGAAGGATGTTCATTTGTTTCCAGGTTTTGTTGGTGATGAATAGAGCAAAACCAATAGTTTTTGTACAGTTTTTTAAAATATTCCAACTTTTTTTATTATTATTATTATATTTTAATGTGGTGCTAAGGATCGAACCCAGTGCCTAACTTGTGTGAGGCAAGCACTCTACAACTGAGCCACAGCCCCAGCCCCTTGTACAGAGTTTTGTGTGAACATGTTTTTTAATACCTCTAGGATGCGGTATTGGCAGTTACTTGGTCATATGGTAAGTGTATGTTTATCATTTTGCATTCTTACCCATAATATATGAGACTTCCAGTTGGAACTTATCAGCACTTGGCATTATCATTTGTTTTATTTTTTGTAATAGATGTGTAGCAGTATGTCATTGAGATTCTGATCTGCATTTCCCTAAATTTCCCTAATGGAAAAATGATATTAAGCATCCACCCTTATACTTACTAACCGTGGGTATGTCATCGTTGGATCATTGGTGAAATGTATGTTCAAATCTTTTTTTTCTTCTTTTTTTTTTTTTAAATGTGGTGCTGGTGATTGAACCTTGTGTCTTGTACATGCTAGCAAGTACTGTACTGCTGAGCTACATCCTCAGTCCTTTTGATTTTTTATTTTGAGGCAGGATTTCACTAAGTCATCCAGGCTGGCCTGGAACTTGCAATCCTCCTCCCTCAGCTCCCTGAATTGTTGGGGATTATAGGCATGTCCCCCACTAGGCCTAACTTTTCATTCTCTGCAGAGAAGTGTCTTCTGCAGAGAAGAAGTTCAAACTTTGATGAAATTTATCAAAATCTCTTTTATGCATCATGTTTTGATGTCATATCTAAGACGTCTTTGCCAATACCAGGTTGCACAACTTTTTTTTTTGGTACCAGGGATTGAACCCAGGGGTGCTTAACCACTAAGCCACATCCCCAGCCCTTTTTCTTTTTTTAAAAAAATTTTATTTAGAAACAGGGTCTCACTGAGTTGCTGAGGCCCTCGCTAAGTCGCTGAGGCTGGTCTTGAACTTGCAGTCCTCCTGCTTCAGCCTCCAGAGCTGCTGGGATTATAGGTGTGCACCACCAGGCCCAGCTTCTTTCATGTTTTTTTCTAAATTTTTTTTTTTACAATTACATCTATGATTCATTTTTTATTTCATTATTTTTATATAAGGGATAAGTTTTAGGTCCAAGTGATTCAATCCTTGAGGACAAGGCTTTGAGAAAAGAGTAAGAGAAGTTTTATTGATCTGTTAGCAAATGAGAAGGCAACAGACTCATGTCTCAGAAGCTTCCATTCTAAGTGCTGGGGGGAAAAGATGACTTTAAAAAGGGGGATAAAAGGGCTGATTTTCAAGTGTCGTCATCAGTAGATCTAATTAATATTTAACTTATACACTTGACAGAGCTGTTATTCCAGTTTCTGAGTCTGGACTTTCTTTATTCTTGTGCTCAGTGAGTGAAAAGACAGATAACTCAGCTTAAGGCAGGAAGAATACTTGGCTTTCCCCATAGTTAGGGAGGGGAAGAGGGAGAAGAGGAAGAAAAAAAATTGTCGGTTTTAAAATAAGTCACCAGCTGGGGGAAGTGGTGTGCTCCTGTAATGCCTGCAACTCCGGAGGCTGAAGCACGAGGATCACTAGTTCAAAGCCAGCCTCAGCAACTTAGTGAAGCTCTAAGCAACTCAGTGAGGCCCTGTCTCTAAATAAAATATAAAAAAAAGGGGATGTGGCTCAGTGGTCGAATGACCCTGAGTTTTATCCCTGGTACCCAAACAAAAACGAAAACACCATCAGTGGTTGAACAGGAAGATTTATGTTCAAAACAGGAAGTAGACCCCTGTTACACAAGATTTTTTGTTTGTTATGTGGCTAATTTTTTCACCATAATTTGATGAAAAAACCATCTTTTCTTCATTGAATCACCTTTGGAGCTTTGTCGATTGGCAGCTGGGCACTGAGATGCACTCCTGTAGTCCTAGGGACTGAGGAAGCCAAGGCAAGAGGATCACAAGTTTCAGACCAGTCTCAGCAACTCAGTGAGACCCTGTCTCTAAATAAAATATAAAAAGGACTGGGATGTAGGTCAGTGGTAGAGTGCCCCCAGGTTCTATCCCTAGTACAGAAAAAAATAAGGTTTGAACAGACATTTCACCAAGGATGACATACAAATGGTCAGTAAGCATGAGAACAGATGCTTAATATCATTTAGCCATTAGGGAAATGCAAATCAAAACCATGAGTCTATTTTTGGACCTTTATTCTGTTCCAGTGAGCTGTGTTTATATAGCTGTACTGTAATTTTTAAAATTGGGTAGTGTGAGCCCTCCAACATTTCTCTTCCAAAATTGTTTTAGAATAAGCTTACCTGCATCTACATAAAAATCTTGATAGAATTTCAATTGCAATAGTATTAAATCTATAGAACATTTGGGAAGAACTGACATCCTAACTATACTGAATCTTCCGCTCCATAAGCACAGCATGACCTTCCATTTGCTTAGGTCTTCTTTGTTTTTTCTTCATCAGTGTTCTGTAGTTTCTAGCATACAGGTCCTGCATACATTTGATTAGATTTGTGTCAGAGTATTTTTGGGTTTTATGCTATTACAAATGCCACTTTAAAATTTTCTCAGTTTTAACTGGTATGGTGGTATGCACCATACCTGTAATCCCAGCAGCTCAGGAGGTTGAGGTAGGAGTATTATTGCAAGTTCAAAGTCAGCCTCAGCAATTTAGCAACTTCCTAAGCAACTCATCGAGAACTTATCTCTAAATTAAATACAAAAAAGGGCTGGGGATATGGCTCAGTGGTTAAGAATCCCTGGGTTCAATCCCTGGTACCCCCCCACAAAAAGTTTTCAGTTTCTAATAATTTACTGTCAGTATATAGAAGTACAGTTGATTTTCACATGTGGACAGTAAGTCCTGCAACCTTGCTAAACTTATTTATTTCTACGAGACTTTTTTGTAGATACCATTGGATTCTCTACATAGACAATTATTTTGACTGTGAAAGAAACAATGTTAGCCAGGCATGGTGGTGCAGGCCTGTAATTCCAGTGACCTGGGAAATTGAGCCAGGAGGACCCCAAGTTCAAGACAAGCCTCAGCAACTTAGCAAGACCCTGTAACTCTGTCTCAAAATATAAATAAAAAGGATTAGGAGTGTAACTCAGTGGCTAAGCAATCCTGAGTTCATTCCCAGTGCCAAAAACAAAAGCAATTTTATTTTATTTATTTGTTCGTTCATTCATTCATTCACATTCATTCATTCATTCATTCACTGGTACTAAGGCTTGAACCCAGGGATGCTTAACCCACTGAGCCACATCCCCAACTCTTTTTTTATATTTAATTTTATTTATTTATTTATTTATTTATTTATTTATTTATTTATTTATTTTAACCAGGGATTGAACTCAGGGACACTCGGCCACTGAGCCACATCCCCAGCCCTATTTTGTATTTTATTTAGAGACAGGGTCTCACTGAGTTGCTTAGGGCCTCGCTAAGTTGCTGAGGCTGGCTTTGAACTCATGATCCTCCTGACTCAGCCTCCCAAGTCGCTTGGATTACAGGCGTGCGCCACCACTCCCGGCTATATTTAATTTAGAAAAAGAGTCTCCCTGAGTTGCTCAGGGCCTCGCTAAGTTGCTGAGGCCGGCTTTGAACTATCAATCCTCCTGTCTCAGCCTCCTGAGCCACTAGGATTAGAGGCATGAGCCACAGCACCCAGCTATTTATTAAAGTCTGTGGTTCTATAGTGATATTCCTTTTCATTCTTGAATTTAATAGCTTGTGTCTTTTCTCTCTTTCTTAAATCAGTCTGACTACAGAATTATTTTAATCTTACCAGATAATCCAGAAACTGAGATTCAGGTTACAAGTTTCAACCTACCTCCTATGGTCTGTGGTTCCTAAACTAGTAACGTTGAAAGCATTTGTAATGCTGTTGGGTTCAGCCCCTCGTGTGCGCCCCCAAGTGGTCATTCATGGATCTGACTGGAGGGCTACCTTGTACTGAGTTCGTGAGGTCTTTGGTATTGTTTGGGGGTGTGATTCATACATGCAAGCTCTGGGTGAACCCACAAGTTCTTATACAACCTTCTGGGCTATCTCACCTCTCTCTCCATGTCTCTGATTGAAGCTGGGGGTACTTTACCCCCAGCTAGGCACCAGGCATTTTTATTTTTTTATTTGAGATAGGGTCTTGCTAAATTGCAAGAGGCTGGCCTTGATTTGCAGTCCCCTTGCCTTAGCCTCCCAAATCTCTGGGATTACAGGCCTGCATCATGGGCTATCTGTATTGATCTCCCTCATCTCTATGATCTTCCCTATGTTTTCTCTCTCTCTCTCTCTCTCTCTCTCTCTCTTTACCTGCGAGGGTGGGGGTGGGGGGTGGGTACTGGGGATTTAATCCAAGAGTGCTTTACCACTGAGCTAAGTCCCCAGTCCTTTTTTATATTTTATTAGAGACAGGGTTTCGCTGAGTTGCTGAGGCTGACTTTGAACTCTCGATCCTCCTGCCTCAGCCCCCCAGTTGCTGGGATTACAGGTGTGTGCCCCTGTACCTGCCTTTCCCTGTACTTTCTGATCAGACTTGCTGTAACTACAGAGTCTCTCATAAAGCATGGAACAGCTATCTAGGACCACGAAAAGAAAATGGAAACAAGTGGACAGGGGAAAGAGATGAGTTTTCAAAGTTCACCAAAATGGTAAGGAGTTCACCACTTTCCCCTGCTTCAGAATTGCCCAGCTTAGACCCAGAGACAGCTGCTTGAAACTCAGAAGCGTGCATCAGATGCAGACAGGCAGAGCTCCAAGAGACGCCCTTTTTCATTTTCTCTACTCCCTTACCCCAGCCTGCAGGTCATACCATGGTGTTGGTGGCAGTAGTTTGTGAGCAGGCACTTAAAACAGAGGAGGGCTGAGTGTAATCTCAGCAGTTCAGGAGGCTGAGGCAGGAGAATCATAAGTTCAAAGTTGGTCTCAGCAACTTAGCGAGGCCCTGAGCAACTCAGTGATACCCTGTCTCTGAATAAAATACAAAATAGGGCTGGGGATGTGGCTCAGTGGTTAAGCGCCCCTGGGTTCAATCCCCAGTAAACAACTGAGGAGGGATACTTGTCTCCAACCAGAGAAACTGTCTTTCCAAGGTCATGGGAGGTATCCCAGCTGATTTTTTCTCTCTGCCTTCCCTTGGTACCAGATGCTGACAGTTGGCAGGAAGTACACACAGCAAGGAAGCTGATGTCCTGCTATGGACTGGGTTGTGTCTCCCCCAAATTCATATATTGATATGAGAACAAATTCAATGTGATTGATATCATCAAATTCATATAGTGATAGAAGGAGAAATGTGTTTATCTTCTCTGGAACCAGAATCCTGTACTTGGGCTCGGATATTAGTTGTCCCCCCCCCCCCCCCCACTGTGTGCTAGGGATGGAACCTAGGGCCTCAGGCGCCCTAGATAAGCACTCTACCACTCAGCTACATCCCCCGTCCGGATATTAGTTTTTAAGACACACATATTGCCCTACGCTCTGTTTTTTCATTAGAAATACTTCTTGGAGGACTTCACTTATCAGTGCCAGTAGATTTCCCTCATTCGTCTTCTCTAGGAACAGTCACGCTTGGGCAGGTTCAGGCCCTGACGGGTAGCCTTCTGCTGGTGGGGAAGGCACATGTGGCTCTTAGGGGCCTTCTTTCATTTGTGCCCGGGGGAGGTGGCAGCAGCAGAGCCAGGGAAGTCAGAAAAACAGGCACCTTAAGGAGCAGGTGAATTCCCATGCTCTCTTTCCCCAAGGACTGGAGAAGTCTGGCTTTGTGAGCAACTGGCGGGAAGACCTGAGGCCCCAGAGTCACACTGGTGTGGCTAACAGGGCAGGTGGTGACTCAGCTGGTTTGCTTAGGAAAATAAGAGCTGCAGACCCTGGTTGTGAAAACAGTCTGACCAAGTATAATACAACATAATACAAGTAACTAGAGATGGAAACTAGGTTTCTAGATCTACCTGTCTATGTCCCACAGGACATATACTATATTGTGTGTTTGCTATTATATGTTGATGTGTTGCTGTGATTGGATTGTACCCCCCAAAAGTTCATGTGTTGGAACATTAAGTCCTCAATGCAGCAGCGTGGGGAGGTGGGGCCTAGTGGGAGATATTTGAGTCATGAGGGTGGCACTGTCTCCTAGGGATGAGTTCTCACTCTCAGGATTGGATCAGTAACCACAGGAGCTGTTCATTATAAAGCAAGGTTGCCTCTTGTTCTCCCTATTCTGCACATGCCTACTTCCTCTTCAACTTTCAGCATGAGTTGAAGCAACATGAGGCTCTCACCAGAAGCAAACAGATGCCAGCATATTGCTCTTGGACTTCCTAACCTCCAGAAACAGGAGCCAAAAAAAATTCCACCATGATGTACTGCTGGGCTACAGACCCAAAAATAATGCAGCCAACCAACTCTGGGCTGAAACTTCTAAAACTGTGAACCACAGTAAACCTTATCTCTTCATAAGTTGATCATCTCTGGTAATTTGTTACAGTACTGAAAAGCTAACACATGTATTATATTGCATATATGTATAGCATAAAGTCTGTATAGTACAGACAAGTTTAGAGAGCTACTTATCTCTACTTGATTTTTACCACATGCTGAATCATATTTTATATTTATATTACATCTTCTCATACCAGAAAACAGCCAAACTTATTACAAGATAGTTTGTAGGCAAAGGTGGCTATTTGAAGGGATAATTTTCTTGAAGCAGCCTGGAACAGGATAAGTATCATGGCCACCTTAGGACTCCTACCATATTACTAGCTTGCCTCTTAAAGCTTTTGGAGGTTCTGTCACTTTCCTGCAGGGTGTGATCATCCCTTCTGCTGTAGACCTGCTGGGGGCCTTGAGGAAGTTGCAAGAAGCATGGAACAGTGGAAAGAGGGCAGGATTCAGAAAAAGTCCCTTGCTACAGGGTGGACTCTGGTTGCTGAACTTTTGGGAGCCCTATCTATTTCATTTGTGCTGCCTTTCTCAAAGTCAGAGTGGCCAGGAAATCAAAAGCCACAAGTTGACAGTGAGAACCTAGAAGCAATAGAAGGGACATCTGAGAATGACCATTGATAGAATTTACAGAGCACCTGTGCTCAGCACCTTGCCAGGTATTGTACATATATCTCATTTAATTCAACCTTCTCTCACAACTCTTCTCAGAGGAAGTTATTAATAATAATAAATTTATTGGGAGTTATAAATTTATAATGATAAATATAATATATAATATATTAATGTGATATAATAAATAACATAAAATATATAAAATAAATGATAAATATATAATAAATAATATAATATTATAATGCAATGTAATTTATAATAAATTTATAATTTATAATAATTTATAATGAATATAATAACATAATTTATGATAAAATTTATAATTTATAATAAATGATACAATTATAATAAATATAATTATATTTATTAATTAATAGTTAATTATTATTAATTAATAATGTTTTGGGATTAAAAGGGTAAAGACTCCACTCTAAATGTGAGTATAACTCAGGCAAACTAATATAGAGATAAAGCAAAAATGGCAAATGGTAACACTTGGAGAATCTAGGTGGTGAATCCGTGGGAATCCATTGCACTAAGTTCCCCACTTTTGTGTTTGTCTGAGAGTTTTCATAATAAATGTTGGGGAAGGAAAGATGTGAGGCTCTTTTCCACCCCCATCCCCTTTCTAGGGTTCCTTCTCTAGGAGGCTGGCGCTAATGCAGGTGTTCTATATGTCCTTCTAGAGATGAGCAGAAAATGGGTGCAAATAGGTGCACATAGGTCCGCATGTCATTTCTGACACCTCCTTGATAGATTTTTTTAAAATACAATTTTCCAATGAGTTTTTATTGTTAGTTGTGATTCAGGGTCTCAGGGTGGCCGAACCCAGGTCCCTGTTACCACCCTGGAAGAAAGAGAACAGAGGAGAGGTGGTTGGGGCCAGTTCAGATCTTCCCAGGCTCAAGCTGCCTGCGGTTGGGCATCCTAGGTGGAGACCCAGCACGTGGGGCAGAGGTACTTGTACACATGCCCCGCCCTCAGGGACATCACCCCCTTTCATCGCCGTGCCTTCTTGCAGTAGCGAAGTCCAGATCTGCAAGCAGTTGCTGGGCTGGTTCTGGTTAGGGAAGTGGCCTTGATTTTCTGCCATGGTGCCTCCTGAAGACACCCTGAAGCAGTGTGCAGATCGATGTCAAATTTTCTACCTGGGAGCTATTGAATTCCCACGTGCTCTTTCTCAGATCGAGGTGACGCAGGTTGGGGATCTCTTATCTGAAATGCTCAGGACCAGCAGTGTTTCAGATTTTGTGTTTTTTAGATTTTGAAGTATTTGCATGTGCCTAATGAAAGATCTTGGGGATGGGATCCAAGTTCAAACCCAAAATTCATATGTGTTTCATATATACCTTATACTCAGTCTGAAGGTAGTTTTATACAATATTTTTAGTGCACCTGTGTTTTTGCTGTCACCTATCACGTAAAGGCCAAGGGTGGAATTTTCCCCATATGGTATCATATCAGTGCTCAGAAAGTTTTGGATTTTTGAGCATTTTGGATTTTGGATTTTAGGATTAAGGATGCTCAACCGCTTTTTCGTTGCCCAGGCTCACCCCTAGGGGGCGCCTTCGTGGCTTGACTGCTGCCCATGCGCAGAAGGTGCCGGAACCTCTGTTAGAGCCTCTGCCTTGTGACTCGTGAGCTGTGTGGCCTTCCCAAGGTATTAACACTTATGTTCTTTGGCCTTAGCCACATTTTTTGTGGGCTGCAAAACTCAGACACATTTTGGCTTTGCAGCAGCAAAGGCTGAAAGAGGGATGCTTCGCCCCCACACTGTACTGTGAACTTTTGGAGGATGAATAAAATGTCCCATTTCCAGGCACAAAAGTGACACTTCTTAATATCCTTAACATTCTGATGCTAGATAAAAAACATTTTTTTTTTTTTTTTTGGTACTAGAGGAAAGGCATCTTATCTAATACGTTAGAACTGATTTATATCATGGGGGTTGGAAGATATTTCCCTGAATTAATGGTTACACCAGTCTTTCCTCTATATAGTTGTTATATTTAGGGAGAAAATATCCCATCACAATATCTCTAGATCTGTGTAAAAATAGACCACATTAAAATAGTGAGTAGATTGTTATTTTTTATTTTGAGACAGGTCTCACTAAATTGCTCGGGCTGACCTTGAACTTCCTGCCTCAGCCTCCTGAGTTGCTGGGATTATAGGCATGTACTACCACATCTGGTGAGTATCTTTTAAACATAAATACATCAACACCAATAGATGAATGAATAACTTAAATTATCCAAATAGAAACATTGTTTTATTAATGCTGAATGTGCACAGTAATTTGAAGTAGATTAGATTTTTTTGCTACTTAGAATGTGTATATAAATAACTATTTTCAGAATTTTAAGACTCTTAAAACTTTTATATGCTGGCTTAAAATACAGCATAAATTAGCAATATGCCATAGCTGTTAAGAGGACTAGTTTTGCCACTTCAAGGAATTTGTGACTGCAAATATATTCACAAAAACAAAGAGCAAAGCTAGACATGGTGGGGCAGGTCTGTAATCCCAGCTAGCTGGGAGGCTAAGGCAGAAGGATCACAAGTTGGAGGCCAGCCTCAGCAACTTAGACCCTGTCTCAAAATTTAAAAAAAAATAGAAAGGACTGGGGATTTAGCTCAGAGGTCTAGTGTCCCTGGGTTCAATCCCTAGTACTGAAAACAAAAACAAAAACAACCAAAAAAAACAATTTATGTTTGAGATAATTCATGGCAACTATTTTTAATAATAGTAATAATAGCAAAAAGAATGGAAATGACCTAAATATTTATGGGTTAGAATACTTAGAACTTAAAATATATGGTACACTTATAAAATGAAAGATTATAAAAATGTAAAAAGAATAATGAAGTTTTTTTGTTTTTCTTTTTTTCTTTTTGATTGAACCCAGGGATGCTCTACCACTGAGCTACATCCCCAGTCCTTTGTTTAATTTATTGTATTTTGAGATAGTGTCTCACTAAGTTGGCTGAGAGCCTCACTGAGTTGCTGAGGCTAGCCTCGACCTTGCAATCCTCCTGCGTCAACCTCCCAAGTTGCTGGGATTACAGGTGTGTGCCACTGTTCCTGACAATAAAGAAACTCCTGTGTGTGAAGGGCATCCCCATCTTTCTACTTGATAAGGATGTTTTAGGGGCTGGGGTTTTAGCTCAGTGGTAAAGCACTTGCCTAGCATGTGTGAGGCACTGGGTTCTATTCTCAGCACTGCATATAAATAAATAAATAAATAAATAAATATCCATCAACAACTAAAACAAAAATTTTTTTTTTCTAAAAAGAGAGGGCTGGGATGTAGCTTAGTGGCAAAGCATCTGCCTTGCATTCAAAATGCCCTGGGTTTGACCCCCAGTTCCAAAAAAAAAAAAAAAAAAGAAAGAAAAAAGAAAAAAAGAACATTTTAGTCAGTTTTTGCTTAACTGGATCCAAAATACCCAAAAAGAACAACTTAAAGGAGGGAAAGTGCATTGCACTGTTTTAGAGGTCTCCATCCACAGACCCCTGACTCATTACTCTGGGCCTAAGGTGAGACAGCACATCCTGGGAGAAGGGCCCAATGGAGGATAGCTACTCAGCTCAGGTTGGGGTCAGGAAGCCGGTGGAGCACCACAAGGAAGGGGCCACAGGGAAGATGCACCCATCCAGGGCAGGTCCCCAGTGGCCTCCAGCCACGCCCCACCTGCCTACAGTGACCATCCAGTCAGTCCATGGGCTGATCAAATCATGGTTCTCATGATTTAATCATTTCACCTCCAAACATTTCACCTCTGCATTAACATACAAGCTTTGGTTGGGTGGGAGTAGGGGTGGGACACACCTCATATCCAAATCGTAACAAAGAATTTTTAGAAAACAGTTATAAAGAGAAATCTGGGAAAGCAGGCACTACTTTCAACCACAATTTTGTGTTTTTAAGACTTTCTATTGAAATCATTTGAAATATTTAAGGAGGTTGCAAAGGTAGTGCAGAGAGGGCCCCTGAACACTTAAACCTCATTTCCTGCAATGGTTAAGCTTATGCAACTATAGCACAAAATCTGGAAATTGACACTGGTCCAATGTGTAGTTCCATGCTATTTTATCACATGTATGGAACTGGAACTGGCTAACCCCAGCCACAACAGCGATACAGAAGTATTCCATTATCACAGAGATCTCTCTTGTGCTGTCCCCATTATAGTCACGCCAGCCCTTTCCCCTGCCTGTTCACTGTCCCTGGTAACCATTAATCAGTTCTCCATCTCTACAATTTTGTCATTTTGAGAATATTCTATGAACAGAATCATATGCAGGAGATTGGTTTTTCCCACATTGGATAATGCCCTTGACATCCTTGCAAGTTGCTACCCATATCACAAGTTTGAGCTGGGCACAGTGGTGCACTCCTGTAATCCAGCAGCTCAGGAGGCTGAGGCAGGAGGATCTCAAGTTCAAAGTCAGCCTCAGCAGCTTAGCGAGGCCCTGAGCGACTCAGTGTGACCCTGTCTTTAAATAAAATAAATATTTTTTAAAAAGGGCTGGGGATGTGGCTTAGTGGTTAAATGCTCCTGGTTTCAATCCCTGGCACTGAAAAGTCTGGTCCTATTCATTGTTGAATGGCACATATTCCATGGTGTGGAGGTATCACGGTTTGTTTAATCACTTACCTATTGTAGGACATTTGGGTCATTTCCAGTTTGGAGCTATTACAAATCACACTGCTATGAACAATCATGCAGAGGTTTTTTTGTGTGAACATAAGTTTTCATTTCTCTGGGATCAATGCCCAGGAGTGTTCTTGCTAGGTTGTAGGATAAGTATATGCTTCTTCTTTTTTTTTTTTTTTGTCAAAAATGCCACATGATTTTCCATCGTGTGGCACCATTTTACATTCCCAGCCAGTTTTCCTTTTTAGACAAAATGTTATTGACTACTTGTTAGCACAGTGGCTCTGGGCCAAAGGCACATGAGAATCTGAGACACTTATTTTCTAGGGAAAAATAAATTTAAAATACATTAGATGAAGCAAAGAGAAAGAGAGAGAAGGGAGCAGGGAGTCAAGTCCATTCTTTTTGCTGGTCTTCGAGGTCCCATGGTTAGCTTCTTGGGTTATCAGAATGAGTCTTCCCTCACCATCAAGCTAACCTTTAGTTGGAAAGCTAAACACCACATTGCACAGACCAGCTGGTTGTCCCTTTGACCTCTGACCCAGGCTTGCAGTCTGTCCCAAGGCTCCCTATCAAACTTGAGCCCATTCTGGAATGTTCTGCCCTCACATTTCCATTTCAGAACCATCTTAATGAGGGGTGGCTGTACCTACACACCATACCCCCGAGGCCCCCAACACAGTTGAAATGGTGTTTTAACTCCCCCGTGCCCTAGGACTTTACTTCCTAGAGCACTGGGGTAAGGTCACAGTCACCCGCGTTAGGAGTGCAGGGCTCCAGCCTCTTGCTATCCTTTCTGGTATTCATTTCAGGAGCAAGTAACAACCCCTGAGCCTGAATTGCCTAGGATTGATTTCTGAATTTTACATCTTGAACATCAGAGTCAGGAAGGATCTCTTGCTGACAACATGCAACTCTGAAGGGTCTTTTAATAAACTTACCAAAAAAAAGTCTTTTACATCACGTGTGAAGGTTGATATATTATCAAAAGACTCCCACAACAATAAAGAAAAGTTTCATGGTTTATAAAAGGCAGCACATTTCATAAATACTTAATCAGAAATATAAAATTTAGCAAGGAAAAAGAAAAGCCCTTGGAGGAAATTCATTTTTAAATTCTTAAAAATGCCAAAAAGGGGACTGGGGTGGTATATAGCTCAGTGGCAGAGCGCTTGCCTAGCATGTGTGAGGCACTGGGTTTGATTCTCAGCACCTCATAAAAATAAATAAATTAAACAAAGGTATTGTGTCCATCTACAACTAAAAAAATAAATTACTTAAAAAAAAAAAAAGGTGAATTTCTTGCCAGGCGCATTGGCACACACAGGTAATCTCAGTGGCTTGGGAGGATCAAGAGTTCAAAGCCAGCAACTCAGTGAGACCCTGTCTCTAAATAAAATACAGAATAGGGCTGGGAATGTGACTCAGTAGTTGAGTGCCCCTGAGTTCAATCCCCGGACTGCCCCCCCATTTTGTGTGTGTGTGTGTGTGGTGCTGGGGAGTGAACCCAGGGCTTCGTGCATGCAAGGCAAGCACTCTACCAACTGAGCTATGTCTCCAGTCCCCCGAAAATTTTTAAAAAGATGGACTTCTTTAAAAAAATCCAAAAAGGTGGCCAAAAATACATACATACACACACACATATATTTAGTCTGCCACATATATTATACATATATAATATATATAGCCTATATATGTACTGCCATATATATATTATATATGCATATATGTATGTGTGTATATATAATCAGTCAAATGAATGTAAACACTTAAAAGAAGGTCTGAATTTGAAGAAAACTGTTCACTATGATATTAAGAGAATAAGAGAATCGGCCACTAGGCAAACTAGTCATTAGGATACATTTGTGGTTCTGTTCAGAATAGTGGGGCAGAACCAATATGGTAGCCATGGGTAGATGGGGCATTTAGGAAAGGAAAAATATTTTTTTCCTCAACCCTCATAACTTCTTAGTTGGAATAGACCCCAGTAACAAAAGACAGATTAACAAGAGAACAACAAATACAAGTATTAATATAGGTATTTCATATATCATGGGAGATATCCAGGAAATGGAATAGTTCTCAAAGAAATGGCTTGGAATCCCAGTTCAACAAAGAACAGTAAATTTCTAGAGAAGTGACTAAGGGAAAGGACTTAAAGGGTGGCAACTTGTGGGCAGGCAATTCTATGGCTGACAAAGGCAGATAGTAAGTGTAGATTCCTCTAGTCTCATCTCCTGGCCAGGAAGAGCCTAAAGTTGTCTTGAGTTCTTGAGTTGTCTTTGTTCTCCCAAAAGACAGGGTACCTTTTACCTTTATAAATTTATATCATGCTTTTAGGCAAATGGGGTAAGGGCAGAGAACTCTCCTGCATCAGCTTCTTATCAATTGTCTTTGACTCCACCAACCTGAGGCTAAAGAGGGATATTTGGAGGTGTCATATTTTGATCTCCCACAGACATTACTGTAGGAGTTGGTGGCTGTGTCCTATTGACTGAATGTAGGTCATGCTGCTGCTTCAAGGAGGTGGTGAGAGGGAATTTGGGGACTCTTGGGTATCATGACCCATGCAAACATGGAAGCCTCCTGCTGGGCACGGTGGTGCATACCTGTAATCCCAGCGATTTGGGAGGCTGAATCAGGAGAATCAATCACAAGTTCAAAGCCAGCTTCAGCAACTTAGCGAGGCCCTAAGCAACTCAGTGATACCCTGTCTCTAAATATAATACAAAAAAGAGCTGGGGATGTGGCTCAGTGATGAAGGGACCCTGGGTTCAATTTCTGGTAACAAAAAAAAAAACCAAACAACAGCAATAACAAAAAAAATGGAGGCCTCCAAATGGTAGCCAACAGATATTCATTACGGTGAATGAATAGACCAGAGTCAAGTAACACAGACTTCAGTCACAGCTCAGTTTGAAGTTAAACCTCCCAGCAGGTGACTGGACAAGAGCTCCCTAACCTCTCCTCAGCCTGTTTACTCATGCAGAAAATGCGAGTGGCCCGAGATGGCAGCCACTGTCCCCATAGCTCTGAGAAGTCACTGCTGTCAGAGCTCCTCCCTGTTTTGACCTTTCCAGCAGACTCCAGGCTAGACTGGAGGTAAGAAGTACCATTTTCTTATTAGGCACTCGAAGACAGCCCAGACTTTGTCTATAACAAAGGTTAATGTCGGTCATCTCAAAGATCCATTTCCCCAGGCTCTTGCTCAGAATGTAAATGTTAGGGTGATAAAAACATTGGAGTCCAGGTTCAGGTTCATTTGAGAGCCTCAGCCCTCCTCCAGCACCCCAGGAGCACAGGGCCTCCTATGTGGCCTGAAACTTCATAAACTTGGGTTTAGCCTGTCAGCACCAATTTAAAGAGATTTGCTTTGTTCCATTTGCTTCTGGGGAGGAATTGACATTCACAGTAGGGTTAGGGGGTTAATAGTGAAACCTAAGCTGGCTTTTGTGTCCCCCCTGGAGGGGCAAAGTGAGTCAGATGTTTGCACAAATCCACAAATTTTACAGGCTTTAGACTTTATTTTTCTTATTTTTTTTTTAAAGATAATGAGAGGCTGATCTGTTTTTTAAATATCTTTATTTTATTTCTTTATTTTCATGGGGTGCTGGGGATCGAACCAAGGGTCTCACACATGCCAGGTAGTGCTCTACCTCTGAGCCACAACTCCAGCCCTATTTTTCTTATTTTTAAGGTACCAGGGATTGAACCCAGGGTGGTTAACCACTGAGCCACATCCCCAGCCCCTTTTATATTTTATTTAGAGACAGGGTCTCACTGAGTTGCTTAGGGCTTCGCTAAGTTGCTGAGGCTAGTTGTGACCCCTGATCCTCCTGCCTCAGCCTCTCAACCTGCTGGGATTACAGGCATGTGCCACTGCGTCCAGCTTGGCCTTCACCACTTTAAACCAGAAAAGTGTAGCAGAGTAACAGTTTAAATTGCTGAACCCTAGCTACAAACTCAAATCTCTGGATTTAATGAGTTGGTTCTGTATGGCAGGGAACAGTGGTGGTCTTCTGCCAGGTGGGTTTATTGGTTCCTGCACTTCCTCATTTGCTTCCCTGTTTGCGCCCAAGCCCCCACTGGAAGCATCTTGGACCAGCTGCCTGGGCGTTCTCCTCCTGGTCAAGGACCCACGGTCTTGCCTGCAGTTTACCTTCTTTTCTGCTCCTCGCTGGATCTGTGGGCCTTAGTATCCACCCCAGTCTCCTGGGAACAAGCAACCCAGGATTTTTTTCATACTAGCTGGAACTGGTCTGTATCCCAGTCCACAATTTGGGTGGACAAGAAATAAAGCTTTCTTTTCTAGAACTCAGCTCTGAACCCAGGCCTCGGTCATGCTGGCCTCATGTAAAGCCTCTAACAGCAGGCTTTGCTGGGCATGCACCCCTCCCTAGCAGCATGTGCAGATGGAGTTTTTCACAGTCCTGGGGGATGAGGCAAGGCCAAGGTAAGGGAGGGGTGAGTCCCCTCTGGTTCATCAGTGCCCTGGTGGAGGGATGTTTTGGTCCTATGACATGGCCCCTTGGTTCCAGGTACCTCCACTGCTTTCCTTCCATGCAGGACTCTTTCTGAGGTTGCCCCAGTGGCTAGATTGCACCACCTTCCAGAGGCTTCCATATTCTGGACAGTATCTCCAGAGTTGGCTCCCTTGTTGGATGAAGGGAGGAAGGAAAACACAGGAAGAATTTAGGGTGTGGATTAACACCACATCCAGCACGATCCAGGCCCAATGCCAGGCCTCCTCTTTATGCCAACTCTGTGTTTTTAGATGAAAGATTGTAGATCTCTGCTTTTTCATACGGAATAATAAAATGATAAAATCTCTAATATCTGTTGAGTTCAGACTGAACCTGGCACAAGAACCTTTCAAATGAAGTACTATTGTTATTTGCATTTTTTAGATCAGGAAACAGAGGCTCAGAGAGACAAGAAACTAGATTGAGGTCACACAGTAGATGGTGAGAGCTGGGGTTTGAATCCCAGATTTCTTGACCCTAGAGTCCCAAGTCCTTAGTTCTAAACAGTTGTCACTGCATCTTAGATACTTTAAAAATGCCAGAGCTGGCCAGGAATGGTGGTGCACACCTGCAATCCCAGAAGCTCAGGAGGCTGAGGCAGGAGGATCGCACATTCAAAGCCAGCCTCAGCAACTTAACGAAGTCCTAAGCAACTCATGAGAACCTGTCTCTAAATAAAATACAAAATAGGGCTGGGATGTGGCTCAGTGGTTAAGTGTCCCTGGTTCAATCCCTGGTACCAAAAAAAAAAAAAAAAAAAAAAGCTAGAGATGTAAGCCTGCAGCCTGCTAGGGTATTTTGAAATTATATCTTTATGGTTATTCTCATTTTTTCCTGGAGCTTGTACTATAATCCTACCCTTCTCTCAGTGGATCTAGAAACCACAGTACCCGGGTGGCACTTATCCCAGCTGCCAAGCCCATGTTACAAGCTCAGAAAATACTTGTTGACTGATTGCAAATCTCACAGCAATTTTGCATTTTCAAATATTATTGTGT
Organism: Glaucomys volans; assembly: GCA_020662805.1. NCBI lineage: Eukaryota > Metazoa > Chordata > Mammalia > Rodentia > Sciuridae > Glaucomys > Glaucomys volans. The sequence goes on from JAJEJO010001279.1 coordinate 57,648, forward strand.
GTGGATCAAATGTGGCAGAAAAAGTAAGAGGCTGCTAATGGCATTGTCTTCTCTGAAAAAGAGGAAAAATTCTAGTTCTGCTTTTTTTTTTTTTCCCCCTTTAATTGCCTGCTGAGATTCTTTCAACCCTTTGTGTTGACTTCCCAAACCTTCCCAATCCTAATTCCCTCAGGGTTTTGGCAAGACAAACAGACCTGGGTTTTCTTTTTAAAATTTTTTTTATGTAAGTATGTACGTATGTATTTATGTATTTTTTTAATTATTATTTTGTGTGTGTATGTGGTACTGGGGATTGAAACCAGGGGCTCTCTACCACTGAGCTATATTCCCAGCCATTTAATTTTTTTTCATTTTGACAGAGGTCCCCACGAAGTTGCCCAGGCTGGACTGGAACTTGTGATCTTCCTGCCTCAGCCATCCAAGTCATTGGGATTACAGACCTAGCGTATCACATCAGGCCAGACTTGGGTTTTAAATCCTGGCTCTGACATTTGCTATCTGTGTGACCTGAACTGATCACCTCTCTTGGGCCTGTTTCCTCCTCTATAAAACAGGAGCAATAGTAGGACCCACCTCAGGGATATTATACATGCAAACAGTAGGTACTCAATGTCTTGTTCCAGCCTCTGTTTATTAAATCAACCTCATCAGAAATTTTGATTTGAACTTTAAACTAAGGTCATTCTCTAAATTCTTTAAGAATGCCATCCCTTTGGAGGCAATTAGGGAATTCATGCTTACCTATATAGTTCAAAGCTAATATATCTACAAAATGTTTTCATTTGCCAGGCGAAGCAAATTCTGACCCCAAATGGTATAAACAATAAGAAAACATATGATCCGAAGGTGTGAGGATTATTTTGGTGGCTCACTGGTGGCAGTAAAGACCTAGGTGTTTTCCAACTCTTTTTCAGCTGCCTCTATATCTGGCTATATCTGCTCATGGCCGCAGTTTAACTGGAATACCAGATGAGAATAGCATGATGAGTCCCCCTTACCCATGGGGACTGTGTTCCAAGATCCCCATTGGATGTCTAAAACCACAGAGAGTCCTGAATCCCATACATAGTTTCCCCTGTACATACATACTTATGAAAAGTCTAATTTGTAAATTGGACACAGCAAGAGATTAACAATAATAGATAATAAAATAGAACAATTATAACAATGTCCTATAATAAAAAGTATGTGAATGTGGTCTTTCTCTTTCAAAATATCTTATTGAACTGTAGATCCTAGTAACTCAGCAGGTGGTCTTTTTTTTTCCCTGTAGTTGAGCATTTTCACCTTTTAAAGGTTTATAAAAAAAAAAAGGTTTATGGTTTTCTTTGTCATATTCGAATTGCAAGCATCACTCACTGCCTCTGTGCTTTGAGGTCATTGTTCAATAAAATAAGGGTTACTTGGTCACAAGCACTTTGATGCCATGATGGTCAATCTGTTAACAGAGATGGCTGCTCAATGACCATTGGGCAGGTGGCATATACACTGGACAAAGGTGTTATGGTTTGGATCTAAGGAGATCCCCTCCCCCAAAGCTCTTGTATTAATGCAGGAGTGTTCAGAGGTGAAATGACTGGATTTGAGAACTGTAGCCTAATCAGTCCAACCTAGTTTAAATGAACAAGGTGGTAACTAAGGTAGGTAGACATGGCTGGAGGAGGTGGGTCATTGGGGGTGTGCCCTGGGAGGGTTCATCTTCCCTACCTTTCCCCCGTCTCTGCCTCCTGGCTGCCATGAAAGGAGCAGCACTCCTCCACCATGCCCTTCTGCCATGATGTTCTGCCTCATCCTGTGCTCAGAGCAGTGGAGTCAGCTCACCATGGACTGAACCTCTGAAACCATGAACCAAAATAACCTTTTCCTCTTCTAAATTGTTCTTGTCAGGTAATTTTGTCACAGCAATGTAAAACTGACTATTACAAATGGAATGAATGATTCATGACCCAGTCAGGTTGGAGGAGGGTGGCCCCAAGATTTTATCACACTACTCAGAATAGTGGCAATTTAAACTTATGAGTTATTTTTTTCTGCAGTTTTCCATTTCCTTACTCCATCCCTCCCCCTCCCCTCCCTTCCCCTCCCCTCCCCTCCCTCCCCTCTCTCCCTCTCTCCCTTCCTTCCTTCCTTCCTTCCTTCCTTCCTTCCTTCCTTCCTTCCTTCCTTCCTTCCTTCCTTCCTGGCTGTGGTTGACTGCAGGTAGCTGAACTGGCAGAAAGTGAAACTGGCAGAAAGAGGGTACTACTGTACAGAGATAGAACAGGGGTCCTTTATTTGAGTGTCCCCCTCTTCAGGAGCCAGATGCCTTTCCCAGAAACCTCCCAGCAGATCCTTACATTTTAATGAGCAGAACTGAGTCACATGCTAGAATTTAATGGGATCAGTTAGATGGAATCAAACCAATTAGGGATTTATCTCTGAGGCAGAGATGATTTGACCATTTCCTGAATCATGCTGGGAAAGATGGCTCCTTGAACAGAATCCAGGTTCTGTTAGTGAAGAAAAATGGGGAGGATTATCTTGATTGTGTCCTCTTCACACAGGGATGCCTACCTAGGGTTACTGGGATGACCAAACACACAACACCTGACATTGCAGAGGTGCAATTGGTGGACATTCATTAGTCACACATACTCCAATGCCACATGGGGATTGTGCTCCAGAATGGAATGAACAACCGGGGTCTGTGGCAGGCAGGGTTGGTAGTATCAAGAGGAAGTGATTGGCTTGTTGGAATAATTCTGTGGATTTCACTTTTGAGAAGCATAGCCCACTACTCAGAGATAAACAGGAATCATGCCTGCTCCCTATGACAGAAAGGATTAACAAAGGGCCTTAACTGAGGGGCACAGTAGGAAGGGGTCTTGCAGTTAGGTCATGTGAAGCCTTCCCAATTCAAGGCCACACGTAATATTGAGTTTTAATATTAGGCATTACAACTCAGGGATGGATGTGGAACACATACATATAAATCCCCTTCCTGCTTTCTATCATCCATCCATCCATCCATCTATCCATTCATCCAGTGTCCATCAATCCATCATCTATTCATCTGCCCACCCAAATATTCATCTGTCCATCCCTCTCTCTATCCATCATCCATCTCTCTGTCCATCCATCCATGCATCCATCCATACATTCATCTGTTCATCCATCTATCCTTCATCCATTCACCCACTCTTTTATCTATCCATGCTCTATTCATCCCACAAAGGATTGGGGCCACATACGTGTTCTGGCTATATCTCTTGTTTTTTTGGTGTGCAGTTTAATTTTTTTTTTTTTTTTTTTTTTTTTTTTTTTTTGTGAGTTGTCAACATTGGAATCAGTCCTTCTAGTCCTGTCACCAACTCCTCACCCTTTTCAACCTTTTCAACTCTGCGCTATTTAGTAAGTCAACTCATTGAGCCTGGAATGTGCTTTCCTCTGTTCTCTGATTTTGCTAGAATCATCCACCCCTTCTTTGCCTTCTATATTCAGTTTTCCCTTGAGCCAAATCTTTCCTCATCCAAACATACTTTTTCTCACCTCCCTGAACTCTGGCTTCTCTTGTGAGCCCAAAGCCTCTGTGGCAGCTGCTGCATGCGATGTGTAACCATGTTCTCCTGGGTATCATTGTGTCCCCTGGGAACTGTTCTTTCATGCTTTACTGTTAACCATTTATCTTATTTTGTATCTTTTCTCACCAAACACATCTTTCAACAGGGATAACCTTGAACAAGGGAATTTTTTGGAATTATGCAAGGATTCTAAAACTGGATGGTAATGATGGTTGCAAAATTGTATACATTTAGAAAAAAACTGTATTGTGTTAGCTTTCCATCTCTGTAACATACACCTGAGAGAATCATCTTATAAAGAGAAAAGGTTTATTTTGGGATCATGGTTTTGTAGGTTTCCATCCACGACTGACTGACCCTGTTGCTTTTGGTCCTTAGGCAGTATATTATGGCAGGGCAGACCTGTCCACCTCAGGACCAGAATGCAAAGGGGATAATGAGGAAAGGGATAGGGTCCTACTGTCCTCTTCGAGGGGCCAATTAACTTTATAAAGACCTTCCAGTCTCCCACCTCTTACAGCTTCCACCACCTCCTGATAAGACCACGCCTTTAACATGGGCCTCCGAGGGACATCCCAGATTTAAAGTATGCATGTATATTTATAATTGATATGTTTTGTGGCTTGTGAATTATATCTCAAAGAGGAAGGAAGAGGAGAAGGAGGAGAAAAGGGAAAGGGAAAAAAAAAAAGGGAAAATTAACCAGGAAGAAGCAAAAGGGGTCTTCTTGAATCCTGGTGATATTGTGTTTCTTGACCTGCATGTTGGTTGGAAAGGTACGGTCACTTTGTAAACATTAATCAAGCTGTTCATGTATGCTTCAGGAATATGTCTATATGAACATCATGCCCCAGTAACAACATTCACTCAAAAAGAAATGAAAAATTCAGCCAAAATGGAGATGTCATTTCTTCCCAGTTATTACGTAAGTATTTAATGAAACTTAGAGTCATTACTCCTGCTTATCACCTTGTACAATTACTTCACTCTGCCAACTTAGTTTTATGACGTTAAGAGTTTAGGTTGTGTGTGACTCAACACCGATAGGGTCATAAAAAGGTATATTTAGCTAATCACGCAAGTGCCGTAGAACATTGTTCCTTAATTATTTATAGCGGTCATCAACATGGACAATATTCAATATGCAACCAAAATAAATGGATGTTTTAAGAGGCCTTGTTGGAACAATCAAATCATCAGTCTCCAAAAGCTCCCCCTCTCAACCCAGCTCTCCTGCTGCCTGAGAGTTTCCATTCTATATTTGTCTTTTCAAATCAGCAGTGCAGCAATTAGTTATTATAATAAGGGCTACCAATTTATTGTGTGCCGACTTCATGCCAGGCGCTGCATTATCAAAGTTTTCCATACTTTAATTGTCTCCTTTCATTGTCAACACAACCTTGAAAAGGAGTTGCTTATTCCATTTTACAGCTGGGGAAGCTGAGGCTGAGAGGTTGAAGCCAGGGATGCTGGTGACAGAGTCAGAGAACAAGCTGGGGTCCCACCCAGTCATCTCAGACCTGAGGTCAGTATCAGAAATAAGTGACATGCATGAGATGATCATGGATCCCAAAACATGGCTCTTCCTGCAGTCACCATAGTAACCGCACTACAGGATGCTGTCTTTTTTTGTTGAGACGACAATGGACCCACAGTTAGCCATGGAGGTCTTGGGCCCCCCATTATCATCACCAATCCTGAGGGACATTTTAATAGGTTTAAAAAAAACCTTCTTGCCTTGTAATCACAGCTTTTATTTCATAAGCTCTTGGAACATTTAGAAATCTCCTACTATGGTAGCTTCACAAATAATACCAATGGCGCCTTGTGTAAAACACAAGTGCTCTACGAGGTAGTTATGAGAGAGGAAACCGTCTCTTTCCTTCCTGTGGCAAAAGACAAATCAACAAGAAAAAAATATACACATTTATTTCACGTATTATGCGAAGTGTAAACCTTCATGAGGAAACAGATTCTGGAAGAAGCAGTTAAAACTGAGTGGTTTTACACTAGGTTTGATGAAGAATGGGTAGTTGTGGGAAAGTGTGATAGGACCAAAGAGTGTGAAGGACAAAAGCGAGTCAGTGGGAGAAGGCTACCAACCCCCAAGGCCGGTGTTATGGTTTGGATTGAGGTGTCACCCAAAAGCTCACATGTGAGACAATGCAGGAAGGTTCAGAGGAGAAATGACTGGGTTATGAGAGTCTTAACCCAATCAGTGAATGAATCCTTGATGGGATTAATTGAAGTGGTGGAGGAGATTGGGATTGGGGTGTGGCTTTGGGGTACATATTTTGTATCTGGAGAGTGCAGACTCTCCTCTCTCTGCTTCCTGATGATGTGAGCTGATTCCCTCCACCACGCTCTTCCGCCATGATGTTCAGCCTCATCTTGAGCCCAGAGGAATGGAGCCAGCTGTCTATGGATGAGGACCTCTGAAACCAGGAGCCCCTCAAACCTTTTCTCCTCTACAATTGTGCTGGTCAGATCATTTAGTCACAGCAGCTCAATCGCTGACTAAAACAGCTGGCTCCTTCAGATTCCTCTCAATGTATAGAGAGGACATCCCTTCTGACATCAGGGGCTTTTCGATCTGCTACAGGGGAAGGCCAGAGAGTCCCTTCTGCACCTGCTGTCTCTCAAATTCCTTCAGTCTAAAACATTCAACATTCAAGGTGCCGTGTTTTGGGGTGGCATGCCCTGAACCCTGTCATAACCTAATGGTGTTTCAGACAGTCATGTAGAACTCCTAACAAAGCAAGGCATTGGAGGTGGGGGCCAGTTCCTGGGTTCCGTCACTGGGTTGAGGAAGGGGATGGGATTCCAGATAGGAAGACATGAGGAAAGGCAGGCCCTTGGACCTGGAGAGATGCAGCCTGTGAGGGGCTGCACAGAACAGGCAGGGGCAGGGCTTTGAGCTCTCATTGAGCAGGGCAAGTGGTTTGGGTCACAAATGGGGCAGGAAGGCAACCCAAGCTTGAAATACTGTATTTTTAAAAAATTTAATTAATTTATTTTTGCTACTGGATGTAGAACCCAGGGGAGCTTAACCACTGAGCCACACCCCATTCCGTTTTTATGTTTAATTTTGAGACAGAGTCTCCCTGAGTTGCTTATCGTCTTGCTAAGTTGTTGGGGCTGGCTTTGAACTCACCATGCTCCTGCCTCAGTCTCCTGAGTTCCTGGGGTTATGGGCGTGTGCCACCATGCTGGGCTGGAAATACCTTACTGACAAGTGTGGAGGGTGCTGAGCAGTCAGGGAAGATGAGATCTCAGAATGTGGAATTTAACCAGCCTTTGCAGGCCAGCGGGCCATTCTGTATCCAGGCAGCTTTATTCCCAGGTGACAGGTGAACTTTTCCAAAGTGACAGACACATGGAGATAATCTTGGGACTAAGAATGGAAGTCAGGACTCCTGAGCCCTGGGCCAATATAAGAACCATTCTCTATAATTACAGAGAGTCATAATGGTGAAGAGGATGGTGACGTCCAAGGACAACCACAGGTCTTCCTCTTAATACTGGTGAGAACCAGACTCCTTTCCCTGGTTCCATAGCTTCCAGCAGAGTTCTGGAAGCTGATTAAAGAGGAGGTCAGGAATAGTAGGTAATTAGGAACCTTATAAAAAAAAATATTCTCCTCCAACTTACTTAAGCATCTCCATGACTGGAAGTGGGGGAAGGGTTGGAAACTGCTGGCTGCAAGGGTTGCTGCTGCCAGAGGGGTGGTCAGGAGGCTGGGACAAGTGTGATGAGGGAAAGGGCTGGGAAGAGGATCCTTAGGAATTTAGTTACGAGTTGGGGCAGCTGGTGAGCTGGAGGCCATTTACAAGCCCCGAGGAAATCTCAGCTGGTGAAACCAGTGGCACAAAGACCAAAAGAGAGAGGGACACACACACACACACACACCATAAAAAGGGGCGGAATGGAGTGGATTTTCCCACTGACCAGTTCCTTGGCTGCTCTCGTTGATGGGTAGTTGGAAGGAGCCCAGAAAAGTCTTGGGTCCGAATAACCCAAGCAGCCGGGCATGGTGGCAGGTACTCGTAATCCCAGCAACTCGACTGGGGAGGATTGTGAGTTCAAAGCCAGCCTCAGCAACTTAGTGAGGCCCTACACTGAGTCACATCCCCAGCTTTTTTATATATTTTATTTAGAGACAGGGTTTCACTGAGTTGCTTAGGGCTTCACTTAGTTGCTGAGGCTGGCTTTGAACTCACGATCCTTCTTCTTCAGCCTTCCAAGCCACTGGAATGACAGGCGTGCACCACCTTGCCCATCTTCAAGTGACTGTTGAGGAAAACCCCCAGAATGACCCAGACTGTTTCCTTTTGCATTCCTGTTCCACAGCATGCTGATGATGCTCCTGTGCCTGGGATGGGGAGAGAAGAACTCAGGTGTGGGGCGTGCTGTCACTGACAGAGGCAAGGCCGCTGGGGTGGAGGGGGTGGGAAGGGAGCCGCCACTGCAGGCAGCCATTGGAGACCCTCATCCCTTTCCCACCTCCTGGTAGTGTTCCATTTGCCAGCTCCTTTTCCCATCTCATTGACTTTCCTCTCCAATGCTCTTCCATTTCTCTGCTCTGTAAACATCACCATCTCCCAGGTGCCAAGGTTGTTCCAGGTGAAAGAGGCTCCAGATGAAGATGGAGGAGAGACAGTCCTCTCTGTCAGATCAGTCTAGTTGGTGACGGACCATTTCAAAGCGGAGCGTGTGTTGTGCTCAGTGGGGGGAAGCAGGGGGCTGAACTGGGAGCCTGGGGAGGCGGGTGAGTAGGGCTAAGGGAGTGGGGTGCATGCTGGGATCTGTCTGTCTCACCTCTTCATCTCAGCTCCCATTGCTCTGGGCTGATTCACCAACTTGGGGGTGATGGTTCCTGATGGCTTGCCAGACACAATGCAAGACAACCACAGGTCTTTGTGGTTTGTTTGTTTGTTTGTTTATTTCTGGTGCCAGGGATTGAACCCAGGGGTGCTTAACTACGGAGCCACATCCCCAGCCTTTTTTATTTTTGATTTTGAGTCTTGCTAGTTGCTGAGACTGGTCTTAAAGGTGTGATCCTCCTGCCTCAGCCTCCCTGGGATTATAGGCGTGCACCACTGCACCCAGGTAGATGCTTGTATTTGATACAGTATTTGGGACATACCTAAATGAAAGCATTATTCATTGTTTAGCTGAATTCCAAATTTAACTGAGCATCCTGTCTTCATTTGCTAAATCTGGCAGCCCCAGTTGCTGATGAGTGAACAGAGGGAAAGGTGCGCCTGCAGAGGGAACAGCATGTTCAAAGACCTGGAGTGGAGCGGTCCCGGAATTCATCTCAGGAACTGAACATTGTCCCTTCATCTTGAGCGTGGAGTGCAAGGGGGAAGGGAGTGGTGGAGAAAAGGTCATAAACTGTCATATAGTTGTTGAGTATGGCTGGGCACTGTGGTGTATGCCTGTAATCTCAGGTGCTCAGGAGGTTGAGGCAGGAGGATCTTGACAAATTCAAAGCCAGCCTCAGCAATTTAGCAAGGCCCTAAGCAACTCAGCAAGACCCTGTCTCTAAATAAAGTATAAAAAAGGGCTGGGGATGTGGCTCAGTGGTTAAGCGCCCCTGGGTTCAATACCAGGTATCAAAAAAATGTAAAAATAAAATAATAGTTGTTGGGTGTTGTCATAACTGTCAGGCACTGTACGATTCTGTTCTTACTGTAGGATGCTGTTCCAAGCCACAGATGCAGCCTGCGCCTTAGGGAGCTCACAGTGCAGCTGAGAGGTAGGGAGGTGGGGAGAGCAAATGACAGGCCTGTGCAAGTTACAGCTGGGGGACCTCAGCCTCTCTGGGAGGTTAGCAAAGGCCTTCCTGAAAAGGTAACCATATGCTGAAAGAAGAACAAAGAGATAGACATCCAAGAGCTGGGGGAAGAGCATTCTAGGCACAGGGAACGGAATCATGGAAGGCCCGGAAGTGAAAAAAATGAGAAATTAGTCCCAGAAACTGAATCGTGGCTAAAGCTTCTGGGGCCCAAAAAGAGGTAAGAGGGTCAGGGGAGGAGGCTGGACAATTGGGCAGGGATGGAGACACCACAGCGGGTTTGGGTTCAGTCTCTAAGGCCAGGGGAGCCACTGCAGGGGTATAAGGAAGGCAGAGTGACACAACCCAAGTTGCATTCTTGAAAGTGACTCAGGCTTGAGAGAGGAAGACAGATGGCAGGCGTGGGGTGGGCAGAGGGAAGGAGGAAGACCAGTGAGGGAGCTACTGCAGATGTCCAGAACGGACACATTGGTGGCTTGGCCTGGCGCAGTGGTGGTGGAGATAAAGAGGGGGAAGGAGAAATGGATCCAGGCTGTGCTGAGGGGGAAGACTTGGCAGGCTGGATTCTCTGGCACTGGGAAGTGAGGGGGAGGCAGGAGCCAGCATGACTCAAAACTTCTGGTTTGGGCAGATGGAAGGACAGTGGCACCATTTGCTGAGCTGAGCTGGGGACTTGGGAGGTTCGGGGGTGGTGAAAGAGAGTTGTGGTTTGTGTATGTGATGGATGAGGAGGCTGGTGGTGGACCATGGTGCGGTGGACTGTGAGGGAGGAGAAAACCATGTGGAACCAGGTGGAGCTGTCTTCCAATCTCCCCTCCCACACTGGCTGCGTGGCCTTGACCAATGACTTCACCTCTCCTTGTTAGTTTTCTCATCTGTACCGTGGGATGGTGAGGCTAATCTGCTCTCGGAGTTGTGGCAAGGGTGTGGTGGCAGCCTCCAAAATAAACCCTGTTGACCTCTCCTGCCAGTGTTCACGCCCTCCCACACTAGGAGGGCCGGTTTGCAAGACCAAAGCAATACGGGTATGTCACTCTCCAGGCTGAGTTATAAAAGACATGGTGGCTTCTTTTTCTCGCTTAGATCATTTGCTCTGGGGATGTCAGCTGCCATTTGTCAGGGGAGGCTCATGTGACAAAGAAATAATGCCTGTGTTAAAAGGCACATGAGTGATATTGGAAGCCAGTTCCTGGTTGGCTGATGACTGTAGCTCTGGTAACGGCTGGATTGCAAGATCGTGACAGACAGTGCTGCTTCCAAATTCTTGACCCACAGAAACTGTGAGATAATAAATGTATGCGGCCATAAACTTCTACATCTTGAGATGATTCGTTACAGGCAATAGATAACTGAGACAGAGGGTAAAAGCATTTAGCCCGGGGTTTGGCATATGGGTTAGGGCCATAGAACATGCAGATCTGCAGCTCTGGAGATCAGGAGAGAGGGCTGGGCTGGAGATATGGATCTGGAAACCTTTGCTGAGTGATAGTAATGGAATCCATGGAGGTGGCTGAGCCAGTGCATCAGGGAGGGATAGACAAAGAAGAGAGGATGGCATTGAACAGAAACTTGGGCACAACTGGGCCTGGTGGCACATCTGTAATCACAGTGACTTGAGAAACTGAAGTGGGAGGACTGCAAATCCAAGGCCAGCACAGGCAACTTAGTAAGACTCTCAAAATTTTAAAAAGGGCTGGAGATGGGGCTCAGTGGAAGAGTGCCCCTGGGTTCAATCCCCAGTACTTCAGGGGGAAAAAGAAAGGAGAGAATGAAAGAAACTTAGCTGCTCTGGTGGCTGAGGCAGGAAGATCATAAGGTCAAAGTGAGCAACTCAGTGAGACCCTAAGCAACTTAACAAGACTCTGTCTCTAGCCGGGCACGCCTGTAATCCAAGCGACTTGGGAGTCTGAGTCAGGAGGATCGAGAGTTCAAAGCTAGCCTCAGCAATTTAGCGAAGCCCTAAGCAACTCAGTGAGACCGTGTTTCTAAATAAAATACAAAATAGGGCTGGGGATGTGGCTCAGTGGTTAAGTGCCCCTGGGTTCAATCCCTGATGCCAAAAAAAAAAAAAAAAAAAAAAGCAATATATCACAAATTCATCCCAGGAATGCATGGATGGTTTAATAAAAATCCATGATTGTGATTTACTTTATTAGGGGGAAAATTCGATGTTTGATAAAATTCAGCACCCATTCATAATAAAGCAGAATAATGCTTCCTTGCCCTAAAAAAAGTTTATCAAAATCTATGACAAATACCATACTTAATGGTGACACATTAGAAACAGTAAAGAAATACTATCACCACTGCTACGCTCTGCAAGGGAAGTTAGCACAGAAAAGCAAGGAAAAGGAAATAAAATAGACTGGACAGGAGACGCAAACTGTCTTTACTTGCAGATTCTATGATTATTCACACAGAAGATTCAAGAGAACCTACAGACTTACTAGAACAAAAAAGTTTCTTAAGTTTTATATTTATATATATATTTTTTTTTCTATAATTTTTGTATATGTGATGCTGGGGATCAAACCCAGTGCCTCACCCATACTAGGCAAGCGCCACAACCCCAGCCCCAAGTTCCTTAAGTTTGTTGAATAAAAAATGATTTAACAACCAATTGCATCTCAGTAACCATAAATGAATGATGAAATATAAATATATGTGGAAATATAATTTATAATAGCTATCAAGCCTTTAAGATATGAAGGAATTGATCAGACCAAAAACAAAACACACACACACACACACACACACACACACACACAAAACCCCAAATAAAACCACTGACAAAGTTAATCCTTGTCAGTCTTTATTTGGGGAAACAGAAGACTTGAGAGAGTAGATGACTCAATGACTGTTAAGTTGGAAGCAACTCTGAATTTTCAGTTGCACTGAATCCTAGAGATCTAAGTCTTAGGTACTTTCTATTTTGTCTTCTTGTAAAAAAAAATTAAACTCATTGTTGGGCTGTGGGAATAGCTTGGTGGTAGAGTAGGTATTGCTTGCAAGGAGGTGGGTTCTATCTGTAGCACCACGAAAACAAATACAATGTCACGGTTTAGATGTGAGGTGTCCCCAAAGCTCATGTATGAGACAATGCAAGAACATTCAGATGTGAAATGATTGGGTTATGGGACCCTTAACCCAATCAGCAAATTAATCCCTTGATGGGAATTAATCAAGTGGTAACCAAAAGCAGGTAGGGTGTGGCTGGAAAAGGTGGGCACTGGGGGACATACCTTTGGGGGCTATATTTTGTATCTGTCTAGTGGAGTCTCTTTCTCTCTGCTTCCTGGAGCCAAGCTCCCAGCTGCTTTCTTCCACCATACCCTTCCACCATGATGTTCTGCCTCACCTCTAGTGTCAAGGAATAGAGCCAGCTGTCTATGGACCCACCTCTGAAATTGTGAGTCCCAAATAAATTTTTCTTCTAAAATTTTTCAGGTCAGGTCTTTTAGTCACAGTAGTGAAAAAGGTGACTAAAACACACCCCCTACCACTTAACTCATAGTTTTTTTCTGATTAGAAATTCAATATCCATATATTCTAGACAATTAAAAAAATCAGAAAAACATTAAGAATAAGTCACTGGACTGGGGATGTAGCTCAGTTGGTAGAGTGCTTGCCTTGCAAGCATAAGGTCCTGGGTTCAATCCCCAGCACCGCATAAAAAAAAAAAAAAAAGTCACTAACATTTGCATCCTATTACCTGCAACACTATTATTGATGGTGTGGTGTTTTTCCTTTGAAATAACTGTATTTGTTTATTTATTTATTTATTTGTTTATTTATTTATGGTACTGGTTATGGTACTGGGGGTTGAACCCAGGGGTGCTTTACCACTGAGCCACATCCCCAGCCCTTTTTATTTTTTGAGACAGGGTTTCAGAAAGTTGTTTAGGGCCTAGCTAAATTGCTGAGGGTGCTTTTGAACTTATTTTATTTTTTTTTTGGTACCAGGGATTGAACCCAGGGGCACTCCACCACTGAGCCACATCCCCAGCCCTATTTTGTATTTTATTTAGAGACAGGGTCTCACTGAGTTGCTTAGGGCCTCGCTAAGTTGCTGAGGCTGGCTTTGAACTCGAGATCCTCCTGCCTCAGCCTCCCAAGTGCTGGGAATACAGGCGTGCGCCACCATGCCCGGCTGCTTTTGAATTTATGATCCTTCTGCCTCAGTTTCCCGAGTGACTGGGATTACAGGCGTCTTCCGCGGTGCCCAGCATATATACGTTTTTTGTTGTTGTTGTTGTTTTTAGTACCGGGGATTGAACTCAGGGGCACTTGACCACTAAGTCACCTCTCCAGCCCTATTTTGTATTTTATTTAAAGACAGGGTCTCACTGAGTTGCTTAGTGCCTCACTTTTGCCGAGGCTGGCTTTGAACTCATGATCCTCCTGCCTCAGCCTCCCGAGTCGCTGGAATTATAGGCATGCGCCACTGTGCCCGGCCATATATACGTTTTTAAAAACAAAATTAGGATTATACTATGTATACTATTTTGTGTACTTATTATTTCACACCTTCCTGTTTCCTCTCCTTGTTTTTGTGAATATATTAATGTATTCAGTGATGTTGATGAAGCATGCTATTTATTTATTTGAATTTTGGGAGAAAACTCAAATATCAGATATGACTGTGATGAGCATATTGATTGAGAGTTCAATTTTGAGCCAGGCATGGTGGTGCACATTTGTAATCCCATCTGCTCAGGAGGCTGAGGCAGGACCATTGCAAGTTCCAAAGCCAGCCTCAGTAACTTAGGGAGGCCCTAAGCAACTTAGAGAGACCCTGCCTCTAAATAAAATACAAAAAGGGCTGGGAATGCAACTCAGTGGTTAAGTGAGTTCAATCTGGGTTCAATCTGGTACCAAAAACAAAAAACAAAAAACAAAACGGTGTTCAACTTTGAGAACCTCCTCTCACACATGCAGACATGATGAAATCTAGGCGAGGCTAGTGGTTCTCCTGGAGAAGGGAAACCGGCAATGTCATATAACTGGTCCTACCTAAAAAGGGATGTTGTGAAAAGCATTCAGAGGGTCTGTGCATGGAGATCAATTAGCTCTGAGGCTTTAGGTATTCTGCACCTTGGCCTTTTGATGTGGGAACCTCCACCAGCCTCATCTAGGGCATAGCTTCTAGCCTCCGAGCCTTTGCACAGGTCATTTTGGCTGTTGAAGTTGGCTCTATACTTTTCTCCATCAGGCTGCCCTTGGCTGCTCTACCCACCGAGCCAGATAGGTTCCTTAAAGTCCTTTCTATAGGGCGGCCTTCCTAACGCAGGACGAAGCCAGAAGATGCTCTGGCCACAGGCCGGGCGTCCAGGTCTTCATTGCCCACCTCATCCGAAGCAGGGGCCCCCTTCCCTCATTTCCACCTAAGTCTTCTAATCATGCCCCTCCCAACACTTATAATCTTATTTTATCAACTAGCTGTTTCCTTGAGTCTTGGGACCCGCGGTGATTTTTGTGGCTACTGTACTTCCCAGGCTTGGCACGTGGTGGGAGGGATCCATACAAGTTTGTGAATGAATGAGGAGAAACACCTGTGGAGACACGAGCGAAGAGGACAGAGCGAAGGGAGGGAACCGGATTCGAGGGCACCGGGTTGGGAGGACCCCGGACTGCAGGAGGAGGCGGGGAGCGAGGGCGTGTCCTGCCTGGGCGGGGCTTAGATCGCCGGGGCGGAGTCTTGGGCGGGACTGGTGCTTTGGGGCGGGGCTTCGGGGCTGCGGTACAGCTAGTCTGATGGCTCAGCTCAGGCTGCTCGGGCTGAATTCCCCCGGCGGCGGGGCTCCCTAGCTTCCCTGGCCTCCCGCCCGCGCCGCCGTTAGGGGGCGCCCGCGCTCGTGGCGCCGCAGCTCTTCTGGGAAGGCGCCGCCCGCGCTGAGCAGCTGGAACCGCAACTCTGGGCGCCGGCTCAGTTGTCCCTTCTGCCGCCGCCGCAGCCGCCGCCGCCGCCTCCGGGCGCGGGCTCGCTCGTCCCCGCGCTCGCGCTCTCCGGCCGCCGGCATCTCCCGGCCGGGCCGCCGCCGTCGCTGTCGCGCAGTGAGTGGGGCGGGCGCAGGGCTTTCGGGGCCCGGGCTCGGCAGGGCCGGGGATAAGGAGAAGCCGGGGCTCGGTGGCTAGGGGAGCGGAGCTGAGAGGATTGGGCAGGGGCGCCTGGAGCCGGGAGGTGGCGGGCCGCGCTGAGGGGACCGCGGGGAGCTCGGGCCGCGCGAACCGGGGCTGGCACGAGCCTGCGGCGGGGCTGCCCGTGGCCGGGCCTGGGCGGGGATTCCGGGGCCCGCCCGGCAGGCGCGCGCGGCCCCGCGGGCCGAGGTTCGGGGCTCCGGTGCGCGCCGCTCACCCTGGCCGGGAGCATCGCCCGCTCCGCGCCGGAGCTGGGTCGGGTTCGCGGGCTTCGCTCGCGGGGCGACGGAGAAGCGGGGCCCGGACGGGGACACTGGGTTTGCTCGGAAACGATGTGTTTCGGGGGGATGGCGCTTCTTAGCTGGCGCTTGCCCCAGTTTAAAGCGTGCGGAAGGGCTTCTGAGCACTGCCTTTGGGATCTTCAGGTCTGAAGAGACGCACGGATCGCAGCCGAGTTCGTGGCTCAGATGCTCGGATTTGTGTATGTCGCGGCATTTCTAATGCTGGATGTCAGAGGTGATAAATGTCCGTGGTCATGGGGAGCCCCTGCAGCACCTGCTGGGCCGACGGTGGTGGAGGCTGTGTCTGGGGGTGGGACCGGGAAATGAAACGTGACCGAGATCCTGTTTGGATATTCTGCTGAAGTTATCATGTTTCTGTTCAAGTAGACTAGTTCTAGAACAAGTTGACAAATCCAGTTTTGAGACTTTGTGATAGAAGAGATTTGGGTGGCAGATAGACCTGGGGTGACCCTTTTTGGCCAAGAATGTTTGGGGTAGCCCAAGTATCTTCTTTCTCATATCCCTTTGGCATGTTCTTTTTCTTCGCTGTCTCAAATGCCTTAGTACCAGAATGGTCCTGGAATAAGAAGCTGAGATAGCACAGGCCTGAGCCCCAGATTGAGCTGTTTTCGAGTGAGCAAATGTGCAGCTAGGGAAAGAACGTTTTTATGAGCTGGGTTGGTAAGTTGGGAGAACTTGCTCTTGGAACACCATCAGTCAGTAAGGAGACTTGATTTTTTGGTAATGTCTTAAGTATCAAGGATGGCATGGTCAAGATAGCCAGAGATGCCATTGCTAAGTTTTGTGATTTTAAATATTCATACATCATATTTTAACCAAAGCACTTACTATGTAAAGGTGAATGCTATAAATCCCTCACGTCTTGGATTTTGATATTTGAGGGCTATTTAAAATGAAGTTCACGTATGTATTTGCATTCAGCTTTACCTTGGAGATAATCCTGAGTCATGCTTTAGAGAAGTTCCTTCTCAGATCAGACACTCAGATGTCTGTAGTCTCTGTAAGCATTGGACTCTGCCCTTTACCTGTACTGTACTTGTCTGGAACTCTGGGGAAATGTGGACTTGAGGACCTTGAAAGCACATTAAGAGGCCATCACCACCTTTTTGCCCTTTCTGCATGCCTGTGCTCTAAATTACTTGTTTTCACATTCTCAAATTTCTCTCTTTACCATAGAAATTTTGTTCACTACTGCCACAAGTGAAAATACTTTCACATTTGTATAATACTTGTTTTATATTCATGATCTTGTTTATTTTCTCTATTTCCTCAAGGAAGAAGCTAGGCATGAGTGATTTACTCAGGGTCTCATAATAGTAATGAAGCAGAATTGGGATTCTGGTCCTTCCTTCCCCATAGCCAGTTTTCTTTCCTTTGCACACTTGCATGTGACTTCGGAACCCTACTCCTGGACCAGTTTTTACTTTCATGTAGTGTTGAAATGGTCTAATTAGTTTTGGGGGAGGTGATATTATCTATTTTATCTCATAGAAACTGAGGGTAAGACGAATTTTATGATTTTGTGACTGTGATAGTTGTTTAGTAATAAGGTCACTTTACAATCTAGAGCTCCTCTCTTCTAGACCACATGGTTGAGAGAGGAGAAAAAGAATTACTTAAGAAAAGATCCATTTCTGATTGGTTGAGTTAGGGCTAATCTAACATTATAATCGCATTATCCTTGTATGCTTGGCTACTTGTGCTGACTTGTATGTGGATGTTAACCCAAAAGACTCCTTTAGATGTCGCTGAACTAGTTACTATAAAAAGTATTTCACTTTCAAACTCCCACGTTTCAAGAACAGAAACTCAGTACAAAGGCAATTTTGCAGGTAAGTATAGATGGAGAGACTTTATTGAGTCCTCTCTTTGGACTGCCAGACACAAAGGTTTCAGTAGAAAAGCATTTTAAAGGGCTACCTGAAAACTCTGGGAAGGCAGTAGAGACTTTTCTTTTTTCTTTTTTTGGGTACTGGGAATTGAACTCAGGGCCACTCAACCACTGAACCACATCCCCAGCCCTTTTTTGTATTTTGTTTAGAGACAGGGTCTCACTGAGTTGCTTTGGGCCTCACTGAGTTGCTTAGGGCCTTGCTAAGTTGCTGAGCCTGGCTTTGAACTCAGATCCTCCTGCCTCAGCCTCCCAAACTACTGGGATTACAGGCATGTGCCACCACACCTGGCCAAGATATTTCTTACTACTTGTTCAAATTTGGAGGTTTATAATGCAGAGTATAGAGTGTGATATAGGAGTAGGACTTTTGCCCTGGGGGATTCTTAGTCTGTGGTAGAAAAGAGCAACTCAGAATATTCGTGTTAAATTTAGTTCATCATAACCTATGAACCTGTAAATGCAATGCTGTGGTAAGGAGATGGCATTTAGGGGTTATTTTTTAAGTTACTAGCTTATTGCATTGTGTGTTCTTTAGATATTCTACCTTGAAAAAATCTGTAATTTCTTTTTTAAAAATATTTTTTTAGTTGAAGGCCACAATACCTTTATTTTTATTTATTTATTATTATGTGGTGTAGAAGATTGAAACCAGTGCCTCCCACGGGCTATGCCAGTGCTCTAATACAGAGCTACAACCCTAGCCCTGTAATCTCTTTTATAGCTTCTATAAGTTTTTCAGCATGTGTTTTCCTTAACTGAACTGCCTGCTAACATTACACCATCAGAATTTATACATTAGTCATGATAACCTTTTAAGATTAAACATAGTCAAATTTTCGGTGCTGCTTTATAGACTTTGAGACAAGAATTTATTTGCATCAAAGGTCAGATCTTTTCAGATGAATTGATTTTTACCAGGCCAGGAAGTGTTGTGTTTTGAATTTTATAATTGTGCTTGGTTGCTTTCACTTTTTGTGGGGGATGGGTACCAAGGATTGAATTCAACTGAGCCACATCTGCAGCCCCTTTTTAAAAAATTTTATTTAGAGATAGGGTCTCACTAAGTTGCTTAGCTCCTCGCTTTTGCTGAGGCTGGCTTTGATCCTCCTGCCTCTGCCTCCTGAGCTGCTGGGATTATAGGCATGTGCAACTGTATCCAGGGCTTTCACTGTCTTTTTTTAATTTAATTTTATTTTTTTTGCAGTCCTGGGAATTGAACCCAGGGCCTTGTGCTTTCAAGGCAAGCACTTTACCTACTGAGCTATATCCCCAGCCCTCACGTCTTTTAAAACAATCTTTATTAAGGATAGTCACTGGGAAAAAAAAATGTTTTTGTTGTTACCCTTATAATCTCCCTCCCTTACAAATTTTCTGAAATATTAGATATTTCTTTACCTTATCAAATAAAACGGGCCCATCTGATGCCCATTTCAAGGTCTTCCTTCTGTTGCCTGTCTTGTGGTCATTTAACTTCTCATTAAGCCCTTCAGGGGAGACTGTACCAGAGGAGAGAAAAGATGAAAAGCAAATGAATCATTTTCTAATTGTTAACAGCTCTGCAAAATGATTTAGTAGAAGAGATTGAAGCTATTCCGGAAATTCTTTTGGATTTTGTTTTATTTCATTCATCTGCATTGCTTCTGATATGTTCTGAATAATAGTCATTAATTCAGAATCCAGCTATTGGGTAAGCAGGAATCAGGAATCTTCCTGGCTTTTTTCTTTTTCTTTTTTTGGTTTCTTGCTGTATCTAAACATCTCCACAGAGGACATTTAGAAACAAGGAGTAGAGGTAAAATTTAATACTTTTTTCCCCTTTGAG
Source organism: Glaucomys volans (assembly GCA_020662805.1). Classification (NCBI taxonomy): domain Eukaryota; kingdom Metazoa; phylum Chordata; class Mammalia; order Rodentia; family Sciuridae; genus Glaucomys; species Glaucomys volans. The sequence goes on from JAJEJO010001279.1 coordinate 77,164, forward strand.
CTCTTTAAAGACCAATTTGACATTTTTAGAGTTTCATCATTGTTATTGGAAGTGACTAACCCTGACTTTGCTTCAGTTTATTTTGATGAATATTATACACAAGTATAGGAAGACTTTTGGGTGCTTTTTAAGAAACATGGGCTTATGTAGATTTCCATAATTTTTTCCCTGAATTATTAAGTTTGAGGTTTCTTTACATCTTTGTACAGAATCTTGGCTTCTGCTGTAGAACAGATTCAGGGGCATCATTGAATTTTCTTTTTATGACTGCTCAAGACATTACCCTGTTTTGATTTAGATGTTTAAAAAAAAAAAAAAAGAACTAGAAATAGACCTTGCCTAACTGTTATAACATCAGTGTCTATTGGTATTCAATTTCTCATTTAACAATTTAGATATTCATGGATTGGAATTTTTTATGTCACTTAAGATGGAGAACATTAGCCATTATTCACACTAGTGAGTGGTTTCTGCCTTTTTAAAATTTCGACTTGGGAATTTTTTTTTGCGGGGGGGTGGTACTGGGGGTTGAAATAAAGGGAACCTGAACTACTTGAGCCACATCCCTAACCCTATTTTATATTTTACTTAGAGAGAGTCTAACTGAGTTGCTTAACGCCTCGCTTTTGCTGAGACTGGCTTTCAACTCAAGATCCTCCTGCCTCAGCCTCTCAATCCACTGGGATCATAGGCATGTACCATGGTGCCTGTCCACTCTGTGGAATTTTTACAAACCTGTTATGACTGTTTAGTTAGGGCGAGTCACTGTAAAATTGTAAATAAAACCCTAGTAGGTGGATAGGGTTAGTAGGTAACCGTAGAGAGTCTAAAATTAATCCTTTTCAATTTCTTGGTTTTGGGGATTCTCTTCTTTCAATATCTATCCTAGGAAGGTATTTATGGAAAGATCTAGACCAGGAGTCAGAAAACCCAAGTCCTTATTCAGTTATTTCCTAACTGTGGACCTTGAACAAGCCACTTAATCTGCTTGGTTTCTCTATTTTGCATCTCTAAAATGGGGACAGTAATTTGTGCTTGGATTATTGTATCAGCAGTGTAGGGGGATGGGAAAAAGATGTACATATCCCTGCCTTATTTATTTATTTATTTATTTATTTATTTATTTATTTTTGAACCGGGGATTGAACTCAGGAGCACTCGGTCACTGAGCCACATCCCCAGCCCTATTTTGTATTTTATTTAGAGACAGGGTCTCACTGAGTTGCTTAGGGCCTCGCTAAGTTGCTGAGGCTGGCTTTGAACTCGGGATCCTCCTGCCTCAGCCTCCCAAATGCTGGGAATACAGGCGTGCGGCACCGCGCCCGGCTTCCCTGCCTATTTAAATTGCTTCTTCTTTCTGGAATCCCTTCTTAGGTTGTGCAAATTTTCTTTGTTCCACTGAGTGAGCTCTTCATTTTCCGGTTGGACTCTTGGTCTTCCCTTCTGCAGGCTCTGTCAGTCCCTCTCCGTAGCACTTTGGAATTCTGTACTTAGGTTGTGTGTTGCTTCTTTTGTAGATTGAAGGCTTCGTGAGGGCAAGGGTTGCCCTTTTTCTATTTCTGTATCTGCATTACATATATCTTCCCTCCCCTATAGTTGATCTAAAATAAATGTTGGTTGAATGATCAATTATTGAGGTCGTTGGGAAATGCCAAAGGGTGACAGGGAATGCCCAAAATGTGCACAACATACCAGAACTTTCAAATGACTGACCTTTTAAATTGCACAGTTACTGATTTGTTGTTATCAGTAGCTGCATGAGATGCTGGCAAGACAAGTTGGTAAAGTTTAATTCTTGGTTCTGTTTACTTCAGACACTGTTTATGAAGCAAGTCAGAGGAATACAGATTTGTCCCAATAGCCCTGAATTTGACATTTGTTCCATTTCTCACCCTGTAGCATTTGGAGGCCTGTCTGTATCCAACTGCTGAGTATAGAGAGTAAAAACTGTACATACTCTGGTTCACATTTTAGCTAGTTTGCTTTGAAGAATTTGCAAGGTGGAGACATAGATGCTTCAGGCTCTGATTTCAGCCCATGCTGTGCTATGCAAATGTTCTCTACATGCCTGAGTGACCTTTTGAGAAAGAGCCTTTGTGATCTTTTGTAGCCAGAGCTTGTTCTGGGAATTGTGTGCCAGATTCCTCTAAAAGTGGGAAAAGTGGATCTGTTCAAAGACCGCATAAAAAAAGCCGATGCTTTTCCTGGATGAATATGGAGAGATCCATGTTTCTTACCATCTCTTGCCAGCGCTTTTGAAATTTGCTCTACAGTTTGCTTTGCAGGTTGATTTGGGGAATGAAGTGTGTGAGAGGGAACTGACTAAGGCAATTCAGTAGCTGGGGAAGTGTTTAAGTGCTCTTGAATTGTAGATAAAAATAAATTCAAACTGGCATCATTAGCATATGGGTGTTTATTAGTGTCCTAAGGCTGGCTCTCTAGGAGTGCTGACTGACAGCTCTGAACCAGATCAGACGGTTCTTTTTGCCCCAAATTATGCTCTAACAGTTTGTCATTTAAATTGCTCTTTTTGTTTTGATTATTGCATGAAGAGAAATACCCATTATTAAAAGTATAATTTGTTTTTTATATTATACAATAAATACTATTCTGATGCATTTCTGTGGAAAGTGATACTTGTATCTTGGGAAATTTACTATTTTTTAATGCGTTTACTGAGATGTTTATTTATTTAAATTTTTTTTTTATTTGTTGATGGACTTTTTATTTCACTTATTTATATGCAGTGCTGAGACTAGAACCCAGTGCCTCACACATGCTAGGCAAGCACTCTACTACTGAGCCACAACCCTAGCCCCCAGATGTTTAATTTATATAGCTGAAATGTTGATGAATAGAAGTTTCTCCTTCCTTTTTTTTCCTTTCCTACTTTTTTTGAGTACTGGGGATTGAACCCAGGGACTTTACCACTGAGCTGCATCCCAGCTCTTTTTATTTTTATTCTGAGACAGGGTCTGGCTGAATTGCTCAGAGTGACCTCAGACTTGCAGTCTTCCTGCTGGGGCCTCTGGAGTTGCAGGATTACCGGCATGGCCACTGTGCCTGCCTTTCCTTTCTCTTTCTCTTTTTGATACTGGGAATTGAACCTAGGCATGCTTTTGACCACTGAGCTATATCCCCAATCCTTTTGAAATTTTTTTGATTTTGAAACAGGGTCTTGCTCAGTTGCCCAGGCTAGCCTCCAACTTGTAATCTTCCCTGCCTTTTTTTTTTTTTTTTTAATTTTTAAAATTTGTTTTACTTAGTTATACATGACAGTAGAATGCACTTTCACACATCATATATAATGGAGTATAATTTCTCATTTTTCTGGTTATGCATGATGTAGCCTCCTGCCTTTTTCTTAAATGACCTTTCTGAGAAAAACCAGCATAGGTTTGTACCAATATAAGGTTGAATAGTTAGCCATAATATTCTTTTATAGAAATTCTAAAAGCTGGACTTTTAGAGAAGAGAAAGAATTTGAATGACTGGTTTACTTCTAGGCTCCTCCTCTTACCCCAAGCATCGGAAAGTTCTCTCCTCTGGACAGGCTCTCAAGATACCCATAGAGCACCCTGCCAGGTCTTTCCCCTGGCTTTAGATGAACAAAAATGAGTAGTTTTTTGTGTTTGGCCTGCTCTCTTAGGTGGGAGAACCTTTTTTCTTTATTATCATAATTGCTTATGCTATCATGTCCTTTTTTCTCTTCCCAAAGTTTTCCTGGAAGCTGGGCTCCTGACAACGCAGCACTGGAGCAGATGGATAATGGAGACTGGGGCTATATGGTGAGTGGTTCTTGGCAGCTGCACTTTGAAGACTGGAAAATTTTTTTGTACATATTTTCCCCTTATGTAGTCTTAGACGTAATATATCTGATAAAGATGCAAATTAGGAACTTGTACAAGCCCTTCCCCCTTTAGTTCGTTTAAATGTATTTTTTGGGGAGGGGGTGTTTTTTGGTTTGGTGTTTTAATGGAAGCAGACTTAGTGTGGACTCTTCAAGTAACTTTTTATAGTCACTTATTTGAGAGAGATCATCACTTTTTGGTCTTTAAAGTATGTTACTCTTAAAACTGGAGTGGTGATATTAAGGGGTCTGGTAAGTAATGGAGTGGAAGACATTTTCTTATGGCTAGGGAGATGACAGTTGAGAATGTGCCCCTTCTCCTTTTTGTGTGTTCCTGTGTCTCCCCCTTTTTCTCTTCTGGTAAGAATTATTTTACTTTCCTAGTATCTGGACATTACCTGAGTCTTTGCTTTTTCTTAAATATGGTTTCTAAAATGAAAGATATATTATTTAAAGAGTTTTGTTTCTCAAAATTAAAGGTCAGATGGCAACATTAATGTTACAAATGTGAATACACTATCAAGTTATGAAATTTTAAAACTACTGCTGGCCTTCAAGTCTGTGATGGTTTTGTGGCTAAGTTGTTTGACCCAACTGTATATTTTAACTAAGTTAAAATTTAACTTAGTTAAAATATTATTTTAACTTAGAAACTATTTCCATAAAAAGTAATCAAGATTAGGTATGCACAGTTGTATTGTTTTATTTTGTATTTTTTTAAATATGTTTTTAGTTGTCAATGGACATTTATTTTACTTATTTATATATGGTGCTGAGAATCGAACCCAGTGACTCCCACGTGCTATGCAAGCACTCTATAACTGAACTAGAATTCCAACCACAAGGTTTTATTTTTAAATATTTCATAATTTGTCCTTTTTTAAGTGGGGAAACCCCAAAGAAATATTAAAAGTAGATATCTTTACATTATCAGATCATTTTTATTCTGTCTTATGTTAAAACTGAGTTAAGAAAACTGGAGATCTTTAAAACCTAATAAGAAAAAAAAATGAGTATATTTAAGCTTGAGCTTTTCTTTCCTGTGACCCAAACACTCTCAGATACTGGTCCTGAAACTGTATGGCTCTGGAAGTCATGCCCTTGATTTTTTTTCTTTTAATTAAAAAAAAATTTTTTTTTAGTTGTAGACGGATACAATAACCTTATATTATTTATTTATTTTTGTGCTGAGAATTGAACCCAGTGCTTCACACATGCTAGGCAAGTGCTCTACCACTGAGCCACACCCCAGCCACATGCCCTTGATTCTTAAGTCTTTAAAGGACTGAATGTATCCTTCTTTCCTTTCTTTTTCTTTTTCTTTTTCTTTTTTTTTTTTTTCGGTACTGGGGATTGAACTGAAGTGAGCATTACCAATGAGCTCCATTCCTAATCCTTTTCATTTTTTCATTTTGAGACAGGGTCTAATGAAATTACTGTGGCTGGCCTTGAACTTGGGATCCTCTTGCCTCAGCCTCCTAAGTCTCTGGGATCACAGGCATGCGCTACTGTGTCTAGTTCCTTCTTTCTTTTTTATTGAAGCAAATGTTAGATCCCTTAATCTGCATGGGCTTGTCACTTAAAGTAAAGCCATTTGCATTATAAGTTTGCCAAATACGTTGAATCTAAAGGAATCTAGTGCTTTGCTTGTTATTATTAATTTTCTTAATTTGTCAAAGTTAGGATTTATAAAGTTTCAGGTGACTGATTATCTTTTAAAAAATTTCAGATGACTGACCCAGTCACATTAAATGTAGGTGGACACTTGTATACGACGTCTCTCACCACGTTGACGCGTTATCCAGATTCCATGCTTGGAGCTATGTTTGGGGGGGACTTCCCTACAGCTCGAGACCCTCAAGGCAATTACTTCATTGATCGAGATGGACCTCTTTTCCGATATGTCCTCAACTTCTTAAGAACTTCAGAATTGACCCTACCCCTGGATTTTAAGGAATTTGATCTGCTTCGGAAAGAAGCAGATTTTTACCAAATCGAGCCCTTGATTCAATGTCTCAACGACCCAAAGCCTTTGTATCCTATGGATACTTTTGAAGAGGTTGTGGAGCTCTCTAGTACCCGGAAGCTGTCTAAGTACTCCAATCCAGTGGCTGTTATCATAACTCAGTTAACCATCACCACCAAGGTCCATTCCTTACTAGAAGGCATCTCAAATTATTTTACCAAGTGGAATAAGCACATGATGGACACCAGAGACTGCCAGGTTTCCTTTACTTTTGGACCCTGTGATTATCACCAGGAAGTTTCTCTGCGAGTCCACCTCATGGAATACATCACAAAGCAAGGCTTTACGATCCGCAACACTCGCGTGCATCACATGAGTGAGCGGGCCAATGAGAACACAGTGGAGCACAACTGGACTTTCTGTAGACTGGCCCGGAAGACGGATGACTGATCTCCAGCCCTGGGAGAAGTTCCTGGAAACTGACTCTCCAGAAAGTGGAAGAGCCTTTTTTTTTTTTTTTTTTTTTTTTTTTTTTAAATCACAGTATGAGCTATTTTTTCTTAAAATATTTGTATTTATTTGAAGGCATTGAGAACCAGAAGGAAGTTTTGTGCTTTAGCAGACTCTTCCATGTTTTGTTTCCTTTACCTTGAGTATGCATGTGCCTGTTCTGAGTCTCCAGATACCTTTTTTATAAAAAGAAGTCTGAAAATCATTATGGTATATAATCTACCCTTAACAAAGCTTTTTTTTATTACAGTGCTAAAATGATTTCTGATAAAATGGTCCCTAACTTAACTAGAAGGCTAAAAATACAGGAATGAAAGAGTACTCATGATGCCTTTGAAAAAATCAAATATCATGTAGGGTGACCTAGTTTCCAAACCAATAAGCAGTATTGTAATAGTAAAGGAAAACTGTTCCAATCATTTAAAGGTACTTATTAAGTACTGCTTTTCACAGTTATGACAACTGTTTCTTTCTATGCATATAAATCAAGCAACCAAATATCTGTAGCCATGGAAATGTCTGACTAGAAATATTTATATTGGATTCTGAATACAAAATGTCCCTGTGGTAGAAATCTTCTAATGCCTGGTGCAGTATAATTCCCAAGTGTACTGTCTACCAGGATAAAAAAACAAAAAACCTAATAAAAAATGAAATAAGAAAATTAGATTTGTATTTATTGGTTGTTGTTATTACTTAAAGGAGAAAATCATATTCGTTGTCTAAAGTGTGCATTATGTCCTACTCTGATTTGAGAGGACTCAATGGAACCTTAGATTATAGTTTATAAGAACTCTATTGTGTCATTGAAACAGGGATGGATAGAATTTTGTCTGAATGTCTAAAAGATTGCATATTTGAATGGTGAACATGCAGTTTGACAAAGTTTCCAATCAGACTTATATTAAAGATTACAGATTTTTCTTCAGTTGTCATAGTTCTGAATATGACTCATTATTTCAGTATCGTCCTAAGCATGGAGTCAAGAATGACTCTAGTTATTTTATTCTCATATATTGTGGTTACCCACAATTGTATGTTATTATCAAAGCTAAGTTTATTTCGGAAGAGAAGAAATAAACTGCTATATATGAAGAAGAATCTGGAATAGTTGGGGAAATCTATGTAATTTTATTTCATTGTAGTCTTTTTTTTTTTTTTTTTTTTTAAGTACTAGAGATTGAATCCAGGCCTCAGACATGCTCAAAGGTACATTCCCATCCCTTTTTATTTTATTTTGAAACAGGGTCCTGCTAGCCCAGGGTGGCCTTGAATTGGGATCCCATTGCCTTAGCCTCCCAAGTAGCTGGAATTACAGGAGTGCACCATGCCACTGCACTGGCCTACTTCTAGTCTTATTTTGCATTTGATTCTATTTCTTGAAAGTTACAGGAAGGATTATGTTAATTATAGTGAGACTTCCTGGTTTGCTAGAACACCTTATAAAAGGAAGGCTTGTAACTTCTGCCCTGTTTTCTGTGGGAAGAGTGGACCTCTGAGACTGTGCCCTGGGGCAGGCAGGTGACTCTTTTTCTCCTCCTCTCTGTAAGAATATTCCAAAATTCTCTCTGAAAAGATAAGAACATTTACCTTGTCCACTTTTGCCCATGTCTTCCTGAAAATTTAAGATTTGATAAATTACCCATAAGCAGAAATCTGTAATTATCCCATTTTCACCATCTTCAGACTAAGATTCCTTCATGTTGATAGGTTGCTCTGGTTTCAGTAAATCAATGCACTAGTTCAAGGCTTCCATTTTAGAAAATTGGCTCTCATTTCAAGTTGATGGTTACAAAAAAAAAAAAAATCCCCAACTGGTTAGTTGAGCTCACTGAGATCAATATGAAGTAAAATGATTGGAATTGAAAATAGTTGTGGAAATAGGAATAATACTAGTCGCTCCAGGTTTATGAAAGTGAAAACCTTAGGAGTTCCCTTCCCTGCCCAGCTTACTGAAGATGAGTTTACTCTCAGGTTTACTAATTATTAATAACTAAAAGTTGCTGCAGAAACTTTTTTTCAATTTGTCAATTGATATTTGAGTGTTTTATCTAGTTGGGTAATTGGAAATGATATGAAAAAAATGTACCTTGATTTTATTCAGGTGATTTGAAACTATTATGTCTGTTTCTATGAAATTTTTATCATTTTCACTCCAGAAGGTTTTTTGTTGTTTTTTTTTTTTTGTTTTTTTTTTTTTAGTTGTGCTGGGAATTGAACCCAGGACCTCTACAGTTCATGCTCAGCAGGTGCTTTACCACTGGGCTACATTCCCAGCCCAAAAGAGTTGATTTTTAAAAAGTTGATACTTGGATATATTCTTAGCGCTCTATATTTTGGTTACACCAAGCATAGGCACTTCAGGAGGATAGTGTGTTAGAATGTGTGTCCTTTTAAACCTGAGGACAAATGCTAAGTGTAGCTTAGTGGTGGAGTACCCGTTTAACAGTTCAACATTCCTGAGGCCTTGGGTTTGATCTCCAGCAAAAAAAGAAAAAGGAAAAGAGAGAGAGAAGTAGGAACTGATGAGTTTATTGGCTTTTGACTTTGCTATTTCTAAAACAAAGTTGTGGTATTTAACCAAATAGATGCTACAAGTTGATAGTGGTCTGTATTTCTTTCTTTTTTCTTTTTTTTATTGTGGGAAATTTCAAACATTCAATAGTAGAGGAAGTAGTGTAGTGAACACCGAAGTACCCACCCAGTGACCAAATTTAACAGCTCTTCACTCCCCCTTTTTACAGATTATTTTATTGAAGTAAATCACAGACAATATCTCACAGATGCTACTTCAGACTATGTCTAAAGGATGACTCAATTTTGATTTTATATATATGCCATGGAACCATCGTGGTGCTGCTCGCTCCTTGATTACCATTGGTTATTTCACAGCTTGGATCTCCCACTTTGTAACAGTGGTCGGATGTATTTCTCATAGGCAGGGTTCTCCTGTTTTTAGAAAGAAGTGCATTATTAAGACAGTATTTCTGCCAGGATTAATGATTTTTACTTTCAAATTAAATGTCTAGCTTCAGAAAAGTAACATTCCATAAGATTCTTAATTTCTCTAATTATTTTTTCAATTCATTTTGTGTGAGCATATGGAGACACATTTTTCCAAAGGGCACCCTTCCTTTCTCATGTAGCTTTTAAATTGTAGATGCAGGTGGCCGATTTAAAAAACAAAAACAAAAACAGCTTATCTTTGCTTTTGGAATTTAATACAAATAAAAGGCTTGATTCTTTGAGGCTTTTCGAAATTGAACATGTACCACAAAATAAGGAACCAGAAAGCAGAATCAGGTAGCAGTATTCTGCATCAGAATAGGTTTTTCCATCGTTTTCTAATGCAAGTTTGGATTCTTTCCTTTAGAGTTCTAGCCTCACCTTTTATAACATTTACTTGTTTATTTACGTTAAAACTAAACTCCAGGGTCTGTATTTTTTTGTGTGTGTGTGTGTGCCCGGGACTGAAGCCAGGGTACATCTTCAGTCCTTTTTATTTATTCGAGACAGGGTCTTGCTAAATTGCTTAGGGCCTCAATAAGTTGCTGAGGCTGGCTTTGAACTTGCGAGCATCCTGCCTCAACCTCCCAAGCTGCTGGGATTACTGGCATGTGCTTGCACACTCTGCTCCACCATATTTTTAATACCTAGCAGTTTCTGGCACCATAGTACAAGCTCAATAGATACTTCTTGGATGTACAAATGAATGAATCAATAATATGTTTAACACATCTAACTACTTCTAGGGCAGATTAACACATCTAACTGCTTCTAGGCGGATTTTTACAGTAGAACGATTGGGGGATAATAGGATTCATGATTTGAAATTGTCCCCAGTGGTTCCTTCACTCCTTGCATCCGTACGGAATCTCTTAGATGTGGATTCATGTAGGGAGGGGGAGCTGTTCGCAGTTTTCCTTAGAGAAGCTGGCTTGAAATAGCATCCAGGTTGGGCAGAAAACCAAAAAGCAGATACCTTGGCTAGAGTGAACCAAGAGAGAGCACATTATGCTACCTAGGGAGAGAGCTTAACACAGTCTACACCAGACAGAAGAGACTCTTCTATGATTCTAAGATACTTAACTCAGCATAGCACTTTCCATAGAAAAACCGCTGAGATGTATTCCCATTTGTACTTTTTTTGTCTACATGGCATATTTCAACATAGCTGCTATTTTTAATTTATTTAAAATACCTATAATGTGCCTTTTTATTGTGCAAATGAGGGAAAATGTGTCTTTACTGCAGCTTCAAAATTATATTAGGTCAGAAAAATACACTTTAAAAATTGTGGTGGTTTCTATAGGAATCAGAAATGTAAAATCACGTGGCAGTAGATTGTTGTTCTGATTAACTGGAAACAATGTCATTTGTAACCTTGTAACCTCATATTCCTAAATTACTAGACACGAAAGAGCCATATTGCTGTACCTGTCACCTTTTTAGCAAGGTAATGCAAGGTAGGAAGAGGAGAGTCTTGCATTTATTTGCAGTGGGCTCCTTTGTCTGGGTCGGTCATAAAGCCATGTTCATTTATCCCATAGATGTGGCGTGTCTACTCCGTGCTAGGTTCTGGAGTTAGACAGGGGAAGGCTCCACCCTTACTTGCCATCAGGCAAGAGTTGAAGTGAATGGCATGAAGTGCATCAGCATTTTACCAATCTGTTTAACACCATGGGTCAGTCATGCCTCATTTAGAAAAGCCTGCTCTCATGTGGTATCCAGATTAAAGTCTTTAAAGGTGAAAAACAAGAACGCCCCCTCCATTCTTCAGTGACCATGAGAAATCTGGAGAACTGGAATGTTTCCTGTTTTCAGTAAAACTGGTCTGAGCGCTGCAGGTCAGCATTTCCTCTTAGTACACAGCAGGGCAGGTTCTTTGGAGCCCCAAAGGTCATGTGTATATCTTTGGACCGCAAGAACTAGGCTGGGCTAGGCAGACTGCTTTATTTTTATGCCAGGATTTAAATGTTAGAAAGGAGAGATTGCTGTCAAAAGAAACACTCCAGAAGTAGGCAGACAGTACAAAGCTAAGCAGTAAATATTTTCTTGTGGTAAATTGTTTATATTTCCTTGTTGATTTCAAAGACTGCCTTTCTGGGGATGGGGGATGACCGAATGGATTGGCCATCTGACAGCTGTTCTGGGGGTAACTGGTTGTGCTATGACTTGAGATGATCACGTTAAATTAAGCTATGAGGTATGACAGTACAAATTGTTAAGAGCAAGTCTAACACTGTGCCAAGTGTGAATGAAAGCCTGAGAACTGCCAATTTGATGAGCTGTTAAGACACCTTTTTTTCTGAAATTGGACTGAAGAGATAGAAAAGCAAGTGTTACCATGTGAACAACATATTTGCATTATACATCTTTTTTTTCTTTCTCAGTACTAGGGATCGAACCCAGGGTGCTCTACCATTTAGCTACATCCTCAGCCCTTAAATTGTTCTTTAAATTTTGAGACAAGATCTTGCTAAGTTGCCCAGGCTGACCTTGAACTTGTGGTCCTCTTTCCTTAGCCTCGGAGTGTGAGGCTGGTATAATAGGTGTGTGCCACCATACCCGACTTTACATGATTAATCTTTAAATGCCCAGCACTGCAAAAACAAAACAAAAGATCTGTGTGTACTATAGACTTTTTGTTTTGACCCTCTGTCTGGTCTGCTGTTAAACATTGGTTCCCTACATTCTCAACTACAGGATTTATTTCCTTGTTCCAGTTAATGTATTCATTGGCATTTGCAACTAATCTCAGCAAGGCTGGGCAGTGTCTGGGACCCTGGCCTTAAATAGTTGGGATTTTGAGTCCTTCCTCTCTTCTAGATGTTAGTGATGTAGAGTTCTGGTATTCTCTCCCAGGAGAGTGGGGAATCTTGTTGCCATAACCTTTGTAATTGTCATTTTTGTGGCTCTGCTGGCTACCATGGCCTTGGAGCCACCTTCTATGCTCCTGAGATTGCCAAGAATTGGCATCTCTAGCAGGCAGTCAGGCTTGAGCAAGACACCCCTCCAGCTTCTTGTCACCTCTGAATGCCCACTTTTATCTACAGAACACCTGAGAGTTAAAAGGCTGAGTATAAGATGGTTAAATCACTGCTGTGATTTATCTTCTTATTTTTTTTACTTAAAAGCCAGTTTGCTGCTGTGTGCATATGCTCTTGGGTATGTCAAGCCATGATTTAGAGTTTGGGCCTCTCTCCTAATTCCCTTTACTAAGTCCTGAGCAGTGCATTTGCTGATTACACTTCCTGCTGGGTCACACCCCCACTCCTGGTGTCTTTTATATATTCTCTAAAAATATTTTAAACAGACATTCTATATCAAGCAATTTCCAACCTAATGGAAATCAATTAAAATGGGAAAACAGGTGTATTTACTGCTTGTTCTCTGCTCTCTTACATAATTTATAATGTGTTCCACTCGACTACCTGAGTATTGCTTGGTGACTCCTGAGCCCACTGGAACAGACGTCCATAGACATTTCCATCATAACAGCCAAGTGCTGAATTTAAACACTGGTCGGTGAAGTCAAACGCATCAGTTAACAAGATAGCATCCTTCCTGAGAGAGGAAACAAGACTGTGAGTATTTTGGATCATTCTTATGAATCTAATTAATCTGGAGTGACAAATAGCAATACCTAATTAGAGCTTGTATCAGTATTCACTTTTTGAACAATTCAACTTTATTTTTTTTTTCATGAGTTATACATGGTAAATATGAAGAGTTAAAGAGTTAGTTAAAAAGCAGCATATCCTGTGGTCTCTCTCCAAGAGGCAGTTTCAAGAGGCTGATATGTTGGTGTTTCACTGAATGTTTCTAAATACCTGGTTTGTATTGTTAGCAACTTTAAACCAAATTTTTAAAATTTGTTCTTTTTAGTTCTCCATGACAGTAGAGTGTATTTTGACATATCATACATTCATGGAGTATAACTTCCCATTCTTGTGGTTGTGCGTGATGTGGAGATCCACTGGTCTTGTATTCATTCATGAATGTAGGAAAGTGATGTCCCATTCATCCTACTATTCCCATCCCCCTCCCTGCCAGCAGCTTCTTGATGTTTTAGGTGTGGATGTTATATGTTGACTTCCCATTACAAAACTAAGGATTTACCCCTGTCTCTTTACCCCTTCCTCCCCGCATCCCATTGTGCTTCCTCCCCTTGACTTTCCTGCCTCCTAATGAAGTTGTAATTTTGGCCAGACCAAATTCAGTGTTGACATCCTTATGACTGCATGTCATCCAAGCATTTGAGGTAGCTAGATACTGTCCTTAATCCCTCTTTGATGATTCTGCATTGTTAGGGCCTCCTCACCCCTACCTATTTAATGTCTCTCATGCCCGAGTGGTCTCACTTCCCTTCTTAGGCAGCTGGAATTCCATTTACCCTCTCAAAAATACATTCATCAGTTTTTCTTGCTTTGTCATATTAGTTTAGCAAAGCCCATCCCTTGTTATCTCCAGTTTTCCACCAACTTCCTGCCAATACTTTTGTAGTTACATAGGGCTGGGAAAACCAGCCTATGGGTTCAAGGGTTCAAGTGGGCCTGGTTGCTGTTTAGCAGTCATATTACATTGTTCTAGGTCTTTCTTTTTCACCTCTTTGGTGATTATTTTATAATTGTCTTCCATCCTCAAATCTACATTACTCTCCTCCCTATCTTTCTTTTTTTTTTTTTTTTGGTTCCAGAGATTGAACCCAGGGACACTTAACTACTGAGTCACATCCCCAGTCCTTTTTTTTTTTTAAAAAAAAAAAGAAAAAGAACCTGATATTATTTTATTTATTTATATGTGGTGCTGAGGATCAAACCCAGTGCCTCATGCGTGTGAGTCAAGTGGCTCTACCACTGAGCCCCAGCCCCAGCCCCCTTACAAATATTTTTTTATTTGGAGACAGGTTCTCACTAAGTTGCTTAGGGCCTTGCTAAATTGCCAAGGCTGGCTTTGAATTTGCAATCCTCTTGCCTCAGACTCCCAAGCTGCTGGGATTACAGGAATGTACCACGGTGCTTGACTCACCTCCCCATTTTTCTTGCAGGAATGACTTTGCATCCTCTTTCAGTGATAAAGTGGAAGGAGTAAGAGAATTTCCACAGTTCCCATCCCTGTGTTTATACATAGTGCCCCCGGTCCTAATGCAAGTCACCTGTTCAGGCTCCCAGCTCAGGCCAGGCAGTCCCTCCTATCTACTAGCTGCCTTCCTCTCTTGCCTGCTGGAGAATGATATTCCAGAAATTCTCTTGCTTTTCCCCTATAGAGTCAAAACTGCCCTCTCTGCCGGATCATTTCCATTAATATACAGACATGCTGTCATCTCTCATCTTAAAAACAAGCTTTTGACTCAGTTTCTCTTTCCATCTTAACTCCATTTGTTGGCTTCCTTTTATGACAAAACTTGCAAGTATTTTGCTGTCTCTGCTGGCTATCTCTCCAGTGAGAGAACTGGATTTGTTCATGTTCTCACCTCCACCACTCCACTGTCAAGGTCACCTCTTCCTGAGACTTGGTACGTGGACCTCTCTCTTCATGCTCTCACTTCCTGTGGTATCATCTCTCTCATGGCTTTAAATATCAACCATATGCCAGTGGCTTCCAAATTTATCCCTCCTGTGTCACATCTGTATTTGGATTTCAAATAAGCTTTTCAAACATAGCATGTCCAAAACCAAACTCCTAATCTTTTTCTGTCCATCCTGCCCTAACCTGGCTGTCCTGTAGTCCCCCCCATTTATAATAAACAGTCTTGATTCTTCTGTCTCACCCCACATCTATCTAATCTCTCAGCACATCCTGTTCTCCTTTCAAAATATAAAATTTTGACCACTTCCCAGCACTCCAGTGCTCCCACTCAGGGCCAGGCCTTGATCATCTCTCACCTGGATTATTGTATTTGCTTTCCCAGCTGGTTCTCCCACCCCAGGTGGGAATTGAACCCAGGGCCTCACATATGCTAAGCAAGTGATCAGCCCCTGCTTTTCTTTCTTTCTTTTTCTTTTTTGGTACTGGGATTTGAACCCAGGGCACTTAATCAGTGAGCCACATCCCCAGTCCTGTTTTAATATTTTATTTAGAGACAGGGTCTTGCTGAATTGCTTCAGGCCCTGCTTTTCATTCATAATTCTTAGTATGGCAGCTGGAGTGATCCTTTAAAAACAGCCATCAGATTATTCCGATTGTGATTGTCCTGTACTCAAAGCCCTTCTAGTCTCATACAGAGTGAAAGCACTGACCTCCAACATTTGTACCTGTCCATACCTAGAAATCCTCCCCCCACACCACGGGGCAGCCAGATGGCATCACCCCTCGGGTCTTCCCTCACATGTTACCTTCCCAGAGACCCTTCCTTCTTCCTCATTCCTTATCCCCCTCCCCTGGTTTCCTTCCCTTCCTAGCACTTATTAACGCTTCGCACTGTGTGTTTGACAACGTCCCACAAGTCTGTCTCCTCTTTGTAGGCACTGCGGCCCTTTCAATCTGAAACTTGTATTGCCCCTTTCTGTTTCCTTTTTTTTCCCGTTTTTTTTTTTTTTTTTTTTTTCCCCTAGACCTGCTTTTTAGACGATAAATAGCTAGGGCTGGGCATATAGCTTGGTTGGTAGAGTGCTTGCCTATCTAGCGCAAGGTCCTGGGTTCAATCCCTAGCATCACCACCACCAAAAAAAAGAAGATGAATAGCTTTTCTCTTCCAGTCCTTAAATTGAGTTTTTTCATATCTACAACTTTTTTTTTTCTAATTTCAAAGAGTTTTTTTTTCTTACTTTTTTTTTCTTTCTTCTCTGAATATTACATTTTAAATAATTACATTCTGATCCTTATGTCATAGTTGTGGTATCTGTTCTTAATTCTTTGAGGATATCACTATGTTTTTTTCTTTTTAAAGTTTTCTACTCACTACAGATTCTCTGTGTCTTTGAGCTGCCTTGTTCTTGCTTCTTGTGGTCTCCATCTTTTGTGTTAAGGGCATTCAGCATGTCTGGTGATCCCAGAGTGTCTGGTCATAGCTAAGAGTGGGGCCTGAACTAGCCCAGTTGAGGTGTGTGTGCCAGTAGTTAATGGGGCTCACTGTGGACTGTTGTGGGACGATGGCCTCAGTCTTTAGGTCCTTCTCCCTGGGAAGGGTCCCTTGCCATTTTCCTGCAGGGTACTGGTAAGGCTGTCAATCTTCTAGGACCCAGGGGTTAATGAGCACTGGGGGAGGGAAGTGTTAGTATTTGGCCTGTGAAACCCCTGCTTTCTGCAGGGAAGCCTCATCCTCCACTGTGCCTGATGTCCCCCATTCCCCTTGGCCCTAGCCCCATTGCCTGAGGTGCACAGTGCCTCTCCTCCTTGGGGTTCTCTGCGGTGACTTGTCTGCCAAGTCACTGTATGTCCGTCTACCCAACTTCCATTTTTCCTCTCCTGTTCTTTTTGTAGGCTGATGCCTTTAACAATTTTCTAATTCTCTTGCTGTTGTTTAAGGGGTGCTTGCCTAGCATGCACAAGGCCTTGGGCTCCAGTGCTAGAGCCAAGTAAAAACAAAACAAAACACTGTCAGAAATACATCTGAAAGAATTATGCCTGAGGTAGTGTACTTTCCCTAATCTAGGAAATCCAGTGGCAGAAACCATTAAGAGCATAATTAAGTACAGCACAATTCAAGCCCAAATGTGTCTTTAAGAAGGAACCAAATTAAATGCATTTGTTCAGTCTGCCATCCTTACCTGAGATTCACTCCAGTCTGCCATCTTTACCCCAGCTGAGATTTTACTAACACGTTTTTAAACTACTAAAACCCTTTGGGTCTATTCATTAACATGACACAGAGAGCTGGTTTTTGGTGTCACTCAGAATAGTGTGCTGCCTTTCATTTGTCATCTCAGAAGTCTGAGGGAGATAATGACTAATCAAGGCAGGGAACTGTGACACAGAACCCTTAAAAGCACCGACTATGTTACATACCTAATTACCCTGCAGTATAGGTAACTTAGGAACCAAAATGTAAGTAAATCAATTTGTGGGTTTGATGCTTGCGTGAGTTGGCAGCTTGCGTCAGTGCTGTCTTGTCTTGAATTGTAAGTCTCTGGAGCCAAGGCAAGCACTTGGAAATGCTATTTGCAGATAAAAATAAAACTCAAAATTCCCCACACTTATAAGGTGTTAAGGTGATCTTCTGAATTTATCATCACCACCAAGAAGGGCCAGAACATTATTTTCCTCATGTGCTTTAAAAGTGCCAAGTGTTTCAGAAACACATTTGGGCTTGAATTGTGCTATTCTTAATATGCTCTTAATGTGGCTTCCCTAGATTAGGGAAAGTTTAATACCTGGGGCATCACTGTGTCATATGTATAGAGATATCTATCTATCTATCTATCTATCTATCTATCTATCTATCTATCTATATCTATCTATCTGCCTATTTTTTTTTTGGTACCAGGGATTGAATCCAAAGGTGCTAACCACTGAGCAACACTGTGGCTCACACTAAATAGCCACACTATTTAGAGACAGGCAAGGTCTCTCTGAGTTGCTGAGGCCAGCTTTGAACTCGCCATCCTTCTGCCTTAGCCTCCTGAGCCACTGGGATTACAGGTGTGTGCCACCATACCCGGCAGTCACATATATTTTTGAGAAGTTTATTTATTTTTTTTTACTTGGAGCGAGGGATTGAACCCAGGGCCTTATGCATGCTAGGCAAGCACTCTATCACTGAGCCCCATGCACATCCTCAGCTGCATGCATATTTTTTTAAAACCAAGTTCATAATTTACTGTATGTGCATGCATGTGTGTATGTATATGTTGTATTTATTTATTTTATTTGACTTTATTCCTAACAGTATAAAATAGCCTCACCATGTAAGAATTTTTTAAAATCATTAAATATTTTTCATGAACCCAATTTTTTTTTCAGTATTGAACCCAGGGGCTCTACCACTGAAATTTATCCCCAACCCTTTTTGATCATTTGTGATGATTTAAGCATTCACTAGCTACCAGCTATCTAAGTGCTTATGTTTAGTTATAAATAGCATGTAAAATATTGTATATTGTTAGAGATAAAAAGAGTTTTGTTTATTTCCTTTACTGTCATGGAAATTTTATTTTACAAAAATTTCAAGTTTGTAAAATTTTCTTAGTGTTGCTGATAATGAGAACTATCAGAGGATGGAGGGGAAAGGCCAGTGTACAAAGGCATCACATTTTCTGCCCAGTGAGGTCTCATAAAGGGCATATTCTCAAATTATCCCATTTTTTTTATAAAACCTTATTGACAATGGTAAATAATTTGTATTGTTTTAATCTGTTTCTTCCAGAACCCTGGTCAGGTTGGCCTTTGGTTTTGATATATTTTTAAAGCAATTATTTAGATTATGTGAAATGACTGAGTGAAACCATTGGCTTAGTATTTCATGAGTCCAGATTGTGCTGCATGAGTTCTACATATAAAAACTATTTGTATTATTGCTATATGAATTACTTGAGTTTTAAAAAAGAAATTCATCTTGGCACCAAGGCAGTAAGGTTAAGTTTAATCAACCTGGTAAGAATTTGCTCAAAGAATTTGCTCATGCACATTCAACAAAGGGATTTGCCTGAAATAGTACCTCGACCCTCACCCACAGGTTAAGGGTTCATGCTCAGGTGTCAGAGAGGCCTGAGATTGTACCTAACTCCTCCTCTGGCTAACTATGTGGCTTTGAGCAGGTTAACTCCCATAAGCCTGAATTTCCTCCCCGGTAAAATACAGAGATGAAGTCCATTTCACTGAGCTCTAAGGATTAACTGAGATGATGTATATAAAAGCTTTTGGCATAGTGCCTGGCACATGTGTACCTCTTAAATGTTAGGTGTGATTCAGACTATTATTAACAGATTCACATATGGGCATGCTTTATTTTATTCACATGCCTTTGACACTGTTCCTGCTTCCTTGACAATGTTGAAGAGGTCAGTTGAAGTAGCTAACTTATTTTCAGGCATTTTTATTTCTAGTAATTCTCCATTTGTTTCTTTCATTAAGCCTTAATGCTTTATGTTGGTGTAATAATGCTGGGTGTGAACCTCCCCAGGGCCCTTGCTATTTTTTCCAGGCAGACCCCAGGTAGCAAGATCTTGGAGTTTGAGGTGACCTGTGAACTAGAGTGTAGGGCTTTTCTCCAGAGGCTGATGTCATGGTTTGAGGGCCCTGCCACCTACCTGATCAGGAGTAGCAGGTCCAGGTAAGCTTTTCTTGCCATGTCTACTTGGGCCCCAGACAGAAAACCATCATGGAGAAAGTCACCCGAGTTTGTCAAGATACCGTGTAAAGCAAAGAGGTCACAGAGCCGTTGGAGCACTTGCTGAATCGCTGGTTCCTTGTCTAGTTTCTCCAGAGCTTCTGTAAAACTCTTCACAATGATATAGTAGCAGTGTGCCTGCAAAGATAAAGATGTATCAGACACCGATGGATGATTTCCAACTCCAGGAGTCACCCTGGATACTTGGCAAGACAGACGAGCACACTGCCACAGCCATATGTTTGCCAACGGGCTGGCAGCAGCCCCCCTCCCCGCCAGCTCGCTCAGGGTCTCAGTGAGCCTTTTTGGTGCTGGATCTGTACGTGTACACACGTGTGTGTCAGGGGCTGGTGGGCTCAGAAACTTGGCCTTTGGTATCCTCATTTTCTTGGGACAACTTCAAGTAGAGTTGAAAGTAGAGCATACAGGTGTGCTGGTGGCCGACTGCAGGGACTTAGAGGGCAGTACACAGGTGCACCTTGTGGTGGGAAAGTGAGGGTTCAGGATGTATAGGACATGTATCCTAGCCAGAGCAGAAACTCCTGGAGCGGGGCAGTGCTGTTGTCTAGCCCATAGGCAATGGTCTTGCTCTATCAGTTGTTAAGGTCATCATTTGGTACTGGTTGGTAGTGGCCACTGCCATCAACCTAGTGAGAGCCCCCTCTGCCAGATGGACTCCTTCCGTGACCCTCTTCCCCCATAGCCAAGCAACTAAAGTATTAATGCCTGACTCAGCAGGAACCTTTAAAACCCCTTTTCTCCTACTCTATTGGTTATTAAGTATTTTGACTATTCCCCCTCTACCCAAGACAAGTGCACATAATTGTTTTATCAGGTAGGATATACGTTGCATGAGGAAGAGGGGATTAACAGTGCTTCTCAAATTTGTATGTGCTTACAGAGCACCTGTATATCTTGTCAGAAAGCAAATTCCAGCCAGCTGCAGTGGTGCGCACTTGTAATCCCAGCAGCTCCGGAGGCTGAGGCAGGTGGATCTTGAGTTCAAAGCCAGCCTTAGCAACTTAGCGAGGCCCTAAGCAATTTAGTGAGACCCTGTCTCTAAATAAAATATAAAAAGGGCTGGGGATGTGGCTCAGTGGTTAAGCACCCCTGGGTTCAATTCCTGCTACAAAAAAAGAAAAGAAAAGAAAAGAAAAGAATGCAGAGTCCAAGTAGGGCCTGAGACTGCATCTCTACCAGCTCTCTAGTGATGTCCATGCCGCCTCTAGTAACTTGAAGTAGCAAGTGTGTCTTAGAGGGTCTTGGGGGTTCACAGGAGTTCCCCCTGGGGGACAAGGGATCAGGGCAAGGCCATTAGAAGCAAGGGGAACTTTACGTGCAAAGGCTGTTCTTTCAGGAAGCTGAAGGTAATTTCCTGAGGCTGAAGCACTGGCATTTAATGAGGCAGTGATGGGCACTTTGTAAGCTTGGGTGGAACTGTATCTGGACCCACATCAGTGAAGAGCTGTGAATGACACGGTCAGGGTTTACTCTTAGGGGTCAGGGAGTCACCAGAGTTTTCAGCAGGGAAATGAGTGGTCAGATTTCTCATTTGGAAAGAACCTGCCTTCCTCACAAGGGTGCTGACAACTCCACTTAGCCACCCAGCCCCTGCACCTCACCACCGTGCTGGGTTTGCAGCATTTGGAGCTGGATGACATCATGTGGGCACCGCTGCCCTGCTGGCCCTACAGCCTTAGGTGCTCAATCTGCGTCTAGATTGACAACATTGGAGACTTTGTCACTGAAGCCCCGCTTTCCCTTGTCTAACCCATGGACCACAGCTGCAGATTTTCAAGGCTCTGCTTGAGGAGTAGAGTGACAGTGAGCTGCCCCAGGGCCAGCTCTGTCTTGGAAAGCAGGATGAAGATCAGAAAGAGAAGGTGGTCTTTTGGCCATAGGGAAAAAGTATGTCCTTATCGCTGGGTATCTCTTAAATTTTACATGTGCTAGCTCAGTCTTCATGATAATCCTGCAAAGCAGGTACTTTTATTAGCTGAGTTTTGCATGAAGAGACAGGGTCTGAGAGACTTAAGTTCTTTGCCCAAGGTCACATGGCTGTTAAGTGGTAGCAACCAGAGCCAAACCGGGGCTGTAGTCTTAACTGCAACCTGTGCTGCTAAAGCCATCAGGGACTGAGGCTGGGTTATACCAAGCACCAGCATTTGCTCCAGGGGTCCTGGGAACTGACATCTCTCCTGGGCAGAGTCTGACCTCAGAAGACCAATGCGTGTCAGAGCACCTTTGTTTTACAGACTGGAAAGGTAAATCCCAGAGAAGGAGGGAGTGCTTGAGGTCACATGGCAGGTCAAACACAAGAGCTGGGAGATCAGAACTTAGCTCGTGGTTTTTCCTTGTCTACCCCCTGCCAATTTTGTCCCCTGCCCCAAGTTGTAGTTATTTTCTACTTGCACATTTCTGGCTTCCAAATGGGGCCTGGATGGGTGCTTGAGGTTTCTGTAGAGTACTGGATCCCATAAAGCACAGGAAGAACACTGTGACCTCAGAGACAACTTGGCCACCATCTCCCCTGGAAGCCTTTGGACTCACTCTTCTCTCCCAGGCTGGCTGAACTTCCTACTCTTGGTGACCTGGAGCTTGAGGAGCCCTGAGGACACAGCTTGTGTGGAAAAGGAAGCCATTTTTTTTTAGATGTAGATGGACATATTGCCTTTATCTTATTTATTTTTATGTGGTGCTGAGGACGGAACCCAGTGCCTCATATGTGCTAGGTGAGCGCTTTACCACTGAGCCACACCCCAGCCCAAAGGAAGCCATCTTGATTCAGCCATTTCCTACTTCTGGGACTTTGCTCCTCTGAGTTCTCTTTTTTCATCCTTGCAGGGAAGATTTTGCTAGTCTCCAGGGCAGGCTCATGTGTGCTAAATGAAGGAACCCTGGCGAGCAGTGTCTGGCTCGTTTGAAAGCAGGGCTTAGGTTTGGAAAATGAACAAATGAATAATGGGTGACTGTGGTTCCTTTTTTGGTCATCTGATGAGTGTGCAGCCTTGGCTCGCCCTCTGTGTTGACAGGGCATTTAGCACTGCAGGGAGTGCCCCTGTGGTGTCCTGAGATGAGCTGAGGGCTGCAGCTACTGCCAGCATTCACAAATGTGGTGGAGGTGTTGGTCACCAGGTGACACTCATGCACAGCCTGCCCGACCAGGGTCTCTGCAGACCTTCAGGGCTCTCCTGTTCTTTGGTTGCCATTTTGGGGGGCCTGAAGCCTGATGATTGGAGTGGTCGCTTTAGTTTTCCGTTGCTGGCATGGCCAGAGTTCCAGTTGCCTAACCGCAAGAGGCATTCTTATCTCTTTCCCACCCCATGACTCTTGCAGCCTGTTCCTTCCTTCTACCCGCTTAATATCTCTGTGTCCCCCACTTCTCTCCAAGTTCATGATGGGGGCTGGTCCAGACTGCAGCAGCTTCCTTCTGACTGACTTCCAGTCTCCAGTCTATTCCTCCCTCTGCAGCTTGCATGATCCTTCTAGAATGAAACTCTGATCACTTCATTTTCCCCTGATGCAAACTCAGCCATGGCTTCCCAGTGCAACGGAAACAAAACCCAGGCTTCTCTCACTGGTTCAGAAGGCTTTGCCTCTCTCTTCCCTTTCCTCCCCGCCTACCCCCCATCTCTGTTTTAGTCTTCCTCCTTTAGCTCCTCCTTGGGAAGATTTGCATTTCCTCCCCAGCACCAGGACTTTTCTTGTCTCTTCTTCTTGTACCTGCTGCTCCTTTTGCTTGGAAACCTTTCTCAGCAAAGCTGCCACCCCACCCTTGAGCTGGCTAATTTCAGCTTATCTTTGAAGCCTCAACCTGTGTGCCACCCTTTCTGGGAAGCGTTAAGGTGAGTAGAGATGCCTCTGCCCCAGAATCCCACAGCAGCCTGTATTTCCCCGTCTGGGGCTTCCTTGATAGGTGTGGGCAGCACCTTTGCTGTGAGAGCACCCAGCCCAGTGCTGTTGCAGAATGGGTGCTCAAATATTTGCCGACTGACTGTGAATTATGCACAAACACAAAACATAGTGGAAATTGAATCAGACATCCAAGGATTGCCTGTGGGGCTAAGGGGAAGCTTGACCTGCTTTTCTATCTGGGAGGAAATATTTGAACAACCTGAAGCAAATCCAATAACACTGCCTCATTACCTTTCCCCCTAAGAGCTGCCAGCAAGATTGCTTTGGAGTTAAGTCCTTTAATTAAAATACCCTGGACTAAAGCCTTAGAAATGAAATGAGGGCAGCTGTTGCGGAGCAGACTTGGGGAATAATGGCATAGCCTGGGTTTTCCCAGCAGGGTAGCCAGCTTGGAAAGACAAGTGGGTCCTGATAGGCAGCTCACCTTAGCGGCCTGGAGTTGTATGACAGCGGTCTGGTTCGAAGCCTCCTGCTGGTCAGCCCCAGATTGCTTGAGGGTCTGTAGATGATGCGCCGCATCCTCTATGAGCCTGAAAACCAAAAAGGGTCAGCTTCCTGACTGAGTGGGAAAGATAACTGGTGGGCTATGGGGGGCCCTCAGAGATAGAAATTCTGTTTATGACTACTTATGTATCATAAAACTAAATAAATGCTTGGTCAACATTCTCTAAAGGCATGCATTTCCCAGTTTACAGTGGGGGAAAGACTGCGTGTCAGAGAGGTTAACTAAATTGTCCAGGGTAACACAGCCAGTAAGTAAGGAGTGGAGCCAAGGGCACTTAACCACTGAGCTACATCTGCAGCCCTTGTTTAGAGACAGGGTCTGGCATGAGTTGCTAAGTGCCTTGCTGAGGCTGGCTTTGAACTCACGATCCTCCTGCCTCAGCCTCCTGAGCCACTGGGATTACAGGCATGCACCACCAGGCCCGGCTTGGATTTGTTCTTAACCACCATGTTTTAAAGCCTCAGGGACTCAGGCCGGGAGCATTCTCCTCTTTTTCATGCACATTCCACCCCAATAACAGCGTTTTCAGGCCATTCCCCTGGCTGGCTTCCTATGGTCCAAGCAAGAAAAAAAAATTTTTTTAAAGGTTATTGAGGCCTGTTGGTTACCCAACCTGCTGCAAAGAATCTAAAAACAAAAACAAAAACAACTCACGTCCTCCAAGACACTGTAAATCATTTGCCATTACATTAACCTTTAATCCCCTTTTATGTCTGTTTCCTGCATGTCCATCCATGACCCCTGAAACTTGTGCTAAAGCAAACTATTAAGCAATATTTATTTTGCTTCGTGAGGGAGTACATAAGCAGATGTCACTTTGAGTTCCAAGCAGAGAGAAATACAATGGCATTTTAATTACCCAGCAGTCTTCATTTCCCCCACTCAGCTCCCCCAAGTAAAAATTTAGCTCTTTGAGGTCTGAGGGCTTTATTAGTTTACTGATAGATCCCTGCTTCTTAGAACAGTGCCTGGCATATTGTAGGAACTTAATAAATATTTGTGGAATGAATGAATGTCCCAAGTTGCTTGTGATCTCAAAATAACTATTAACCATTCGTGGGACCACAGGTTGGGATGTCAGACCTCTTATATACTGAAAATATTTTTTTCCCAGTTTGTTTTTGGCATTTTAGTGTGGGGCAGGGTTAGAGGCTTTTTCTCTTTTTTTTAATTTTTTTTTTAATTTTTTTTGAACCGGGGATTGAACTCAGGGCACTCGGCCACTGAGCCGCATCCCCAGCCCTATTTTGTGTTTTCTTTAGAGACAGGGTCTCACTGAATTGCTTAGCACTTTGCCCGTGCTGAGGCTGGCTTTGAACTCGAAATCCTCCTGCCTCAGCCTCCTGAACTGCTGGGATTACAGGCATGCGCCACCACACCCGGCAGAAGCTTTTTCTTTTTAGGTGATTAAATCATTCCATCTTTCTGTGATGGTGTCTATGCTTGGCTTGGCCCTTGATTCCAAGTCCCTAGCATATTTGATCATTCCTGACACATAGTAGGTACCTGACAATTTTGTTTAGTGACAGAATGGATGAGCCCTTGGTTTTGTCTGTGTTCTCTGGAGCCTACTAGACTCTGGAATGAAACAGATTCTATCTTGTGGTATAGTCAGGCTTTAGAAAGTCATTTTTAGATTATGGGCTATTTTCAACTTAGAAGGGTTACTTTATTTATCGTTGTTGGTTTGCATATCAATACGTTTGTAGTATTTACATATGGGTACATTTGTTGGATTGTGAGTTATCCCAGGAAGTGAAAGATTTTAAAAATTTCTCTCCTGGCAAGAGGAGTCGAGAGGCCTGGGCAGGAGAGGGATGGGAGTGGTTTTGGAGGCTATCCAACCAATCCTGCAGGCCCTAATGGGAGAAGGAGCCACCCGGGTTGGGATGCTGACTTCTCAGAGCTCCTCACCTGGCTGCTGCGTGTGCCCAGGCTGCAGTGTAGAGCTCTGGGCGGAGGAAGTCGGCTGCCTTCTGCGCTGGGCACCTGGCCAGGACAGGCATGGCAAGATAAGCAACAGACCGAGGCAGGGGCTTCTGTGGTGTAGAGCCTGGGGACACCTGGGCTTGCAGGTAGCTCTTTACCAGAAACCTGGAGGGTAGAAGGAGAGTGGAGATAGGTGGGATAGTGTGGGGCTCTGTGGGCGCCCAGCTGCCCTAACTCCCAGAGACATGCGTTCTTAGGCTGGTCTCCAGCCTTCCTATGGAAGAACTGGGGCCAGGCCTCCATCTGGCTGCCCTCTGGAGGGTCACTCCTCACCCCAGAGTCCCCTCCTGCCATCCTGCCGTGAGACCTTTAGTGAGGTGCACCCCACGGCTTCAACAATGAAATGGGACTGCATAGCCGGGGGAGAGCCCTTCAGATCCGGATCATAAGCTCCTTTGAGATTCTGTGCAAACTGAATCTTTTTGAGGGAATCTTGTGATTTGGGGATTTATGATGATTTGTACAGTGACTGTGGGAATTAAATTTTCTAAGCTGAAAAAAGGAGGATAGGTACTGACACGAGTGGGAGGATTATAGGTGACTCTTGGCTGCTGCATGTGTCAATCCAGTGGTTACAGGTTCTGGCCTCAGGCAACCCTGGACTCTGAGTGGCTCCACGGAGGCCTGCCTGATGCTCTGGACTTGGCTCCCCTCCCTAAGTTCCAGTTTCTCCATCTCAGATGGGGACTGGGAGGTGGTTTGTGAAATGGAAAGACAGTATTTGTGAAGTCCTTGGCACAGAGCTGGGCACAGAGTGCTTCATATGTCCTACTGTATTCCTTTGGTAATTTGAAAATGCAAACCCACAAATGTTATATATTGAAAATACTCCATGTCACATTTACCAGTGAACTCCTTTCTCCATGCCTATGGGAGTATTTGTCCCATTCAGTCCCCTGAGAATAAGTGAGTGTGAGAGGCTTTGGACCTCAAAGAGAGCCGAAAAGAAACCACTTGGAGCTCGGCATGGTGCATACCCATAATTCCAGTGCTTGGGAGGCTGAGGCAGGAGAATCACAAATTCAAAGTCAGCCTCAGCAACTTAGTGAGGCCCTAAGCAAGTCAGTGAGACCCTGTCCCTACATAAAATACAAAATAGGATTGGGGATGTGGCTCAGTGGTTGAGTGCCCCTGAGGTCAATTCCTAGTACCCGCCCCCACCCCCGAAAAAAAGAAACCACTTGGAGGAGGCTAACTTGGCCACTGGCTCCTGCCTCTCAAGTTGGGCCTTCTTATGTAAACTTGACACTAAGCCTGGGATCCTGCATTGAGCAAGGCAGGTATAATCCCTGACCTCAAGGAATTCCCAGTTTAGTTGGGGACCAGAGCTAAAAAAGTAAACAACAAAAAAATGTAGACAATTATAGACTGTGTTCCAAAGGAAACAGTCAGTTTTAGGTGGCAGAGAAGTACGAAGGTCCTGTGGAAAGAAGCATGTGCTGGCAGAAGTGAAGACTCAGGAGGTCGCAGTGTAGGATGGATGGGGAGGTAGGAGCCGGGTCATGATGGCCTTGTGGGCCACAATGTAGACTGTGGCATTTGCCTTCAAGCAGCCCATAGCATGAAATAACTCTGGCGTGGGAAACCAGAGAACACCTTTTTTTTCTTTGAATGCTGGGGATTGATCCCTCACACATGCTAGGTGGGTGCTCTGCCACTGAACTACATCCCCACTCCTTTTAAATTTTATTTTGAGACAGGGTCTGACTGAGTTGCTGAGGCTGGTCTTGAAGTTGTTATCCTCCTACCCCAGCCTACCAAGTAGCTTTGATTACAGGCATGAGCCACTGTACCTGGCTGCGTGAGCACTTTTAAGCAAGAGAAAGATGTGATTTTCTGCAGATCCCTCTTGGATGCCCATAGAGAAGTGGGGCGTGGTAGAAGCAGGAGACCTGTGTCTAAGTGAGAGAAGGTGGCAGCCTGGCTAAGAACAGTGGAACTGGGGACAGGTGGATTAGAGACCTGTTTTGGGATTTGGACAGCCTCCAAATGGTGCTTCCCAAAGCCTGCCCCCTGCCTCTGTGGGCATCAGACAGAAACCTCAACCTGAGCACAGGCTCAGACAGGGGCCCGGGTCAGTCTGGTCCTTACCTGGCCACCTGCAGGTAGAGTACTGTATTCTCACCCTCATAGGTGCAGGAGGCCGTCACTTGGGTGACCAGTGATGGCAGACCACTCAGCTTTGAGTAGCCGTGTCCCCCGCAGGCCCTGCGGCACACCTCGGCCCCCTGGGTACACAAGTCAGACATCATGGCCTTCATACCTGTGCTCAGTGCGTGGAGCTGTAAGAACAGGAAGAGGGGTCAGGTGGTATGAGGGGGTCCCATACCCCCCACTTATTGAACATTTATGGCAGGCTGAGCGCAACTCTGTGAGGTAAGAAGTGTTTCCTTCACTCACAACTTTATGAATGAGAAGGCTGAGACCCAGGTTATGACTCATCCAGAGTCACACAGTTAGGCAGTGTAGCCCAGGGCAATATGAAGTAAGGAAAACCTTTCTGGCCATTGTCTCTAGGATCTCTGGAAGAGGTTGCTGCCTGGATTGGGCGCACCATCCTTCAGAAGTTACAAAGTTTGGAAAACTGACCTGTGAGGATGAGTGGGGTGCATTGATCTGAATGCATCTGCCCCAAATTCAAATTCATATATTGAAACCCTAACTTCCAAGGTGATGGTATTAGGAAGTGGGGCCTCTGGGAAACCATTATGTCATGAGGGTAAAACCTTCATGAGTAGGATTGATGGCTGCCATGGTTTGCGTGTCCCCTCCGAAACTCATGTTGAAATATATTTTTCATTTTAATCGTATGAGGAGATGGGACCTTCATGAGGTGATTAGGTGATAAGTGCTCTGCCATTATGAATGGATTAATGCGGTTGCCATGGGTGTGGCTTTGCTCTTGTGGACGTGGCTTATAAAAAAGCCCTCTGTCCCCAACACACTCTCACAGGATACCTTGCCATGTGGTGCCCTCCTCTCTGGACATACAGCTCAGGAAGAAGACCCTTAATAGACAGTGGCAAATTGATGGCAGCTAGGAAGTCTCCAGAGCTATGAGAAACAAATTTATAAGCCACCTAGTGTATGGTATTTTGTTAGAGCAGCTAAACAGCCTCTGGGTTGCCAGATAGCAAGCCTAGTTAGAGTTTTTGATTCTTGAAAGGTCCAATCCACCTTTCAGACATTCAAGTCATTGGGAGCAAAGTCATGTCCTACCTTCCTTATTTTTTGTTTCTGGTTCTTCTTCTGTAAAATGTGGATATAAATTTTGTCTGCTATACACTTGGAAAAATTAATGAAGCAATGCTTATAAAGCACAGCACCTGAGCAGACTGAATCTTAATGAATATGTAAGTCCACAGTGATTTATCTGAGACCTGTGGGCCAGATGTGCTTTAGAATCAGAATAATTTTTGGATTTTAGAAAGGCAGAGCAAGGTGTTTAAGATATATTACAAGTAATACCCACAGCGAGCTTTGGGGATGCCTTCATAATTGAATACATTAATATTTTTGCTTATTCCTGTTAGTTGAATAAATCAAATCTGTTCAGGTCAAATTGTGCTATCAAATGAGTTCCAGCTTTTGGTTTCCAGAGCTTTGCAGGATTCAAAGCACCTCAGAGATTGTGATCTGTGTTCTTTATACTGTGTGTATTTCATTTACATTTTTGGAACTCTCTGGGGGCCAGGTGTGGGTGGATTTATATGTCAGGCTACAGTGTACCCCAAAGCCCTGGGATGTTGGAAGGCTGCGGGAATCGGGGAGAGCCTGTGGGAGCAGGGCTGAGACTGCTTCTCAGTGGTTGGAATAGCCTTTACCACCCTCTAGCAGCCACTCCCCAGCAGACAGCAAGTACCTCGGGAAGGAGGCTGAAATCTTTACTCAGAATCTCATCATAGGAGTGGTGGAAGAATTCCAAGAGGCTGACGGCTGTGAAATGGAAGGCATAACTCATGGCCAGCTGAGGAAGGAGTTTCTGCTGCTGCGTCTGGTAGTCCAGAATTTTTGCCTCTGGTCCACTGTGGGGAAAGGCAAAAGATTGAGATGATAGCTACGTGCCATGCCCACCTTCCTTAACATCACACCCCCAACTCCATGAAAGCCTTAAAAACAGTTCTTCATACTTATTGTAAAACTAACATGAGACTACTACTGATCTTCTAAAGTCTCATCTAACATGAACATTTACATATTTCCCTGCCGAATATTGACACTCTTGCTTGTAGGGACTGCCTCTGGTGGAGTGAGGGTCACACAGTTCTTGCGTGCACACCACCAGATCCTAAAATGTGAAAAGTCCTGAACTCTGATGCATCTGCTCCAGGGATTGGGTGAAGGATAGTGGCCCTGCACAGCTGATGGTTTGAACCCATGATCTTTCACTGCCCATGTGCACTTTCTGTGTGCTAGGAAATGCGTTGAGCCTAAACAGCAACTCTTTGGATGTGAACTTGGGCTCAGTGGAACCCAAGGAGTGGCCTGGATCTTCCTTGTCCATTGCTATGTCCTCAGTGCACAGGACACAGTAACTGTGCATGGAAAGGGGGTGGTTGTCCCCCAGCTGACAGGAACCTGGGACCTCTTGGGGGAGTAGCTCCTCGCCCAACAAGGGGTTCTTATCATCCTTGGACATCTCTACAGCCCAGGTACGTGGGCTGCAGGCAGGACAAGCAGTGCTGTCTTCCAGTGCAGATACCCTCAGCCTGGGATTCTGGTGTCCAGGCTGCCAAGGGTGCTGTGGGTTTGCCAGAGGCCCGCCATGCCTTCCTGCATGTTACCCCGAAACATGACTCTTTTGTCCACCTTGCAGCCAATGCTCAGTCCATTTTGTGTCAGACTATCCTGGACCCTGGAGCCCGTAGCATGCAATAACACCAGACCCAAGGACTGAAGGTCCTCAAGGTCCAGTTCTGGAGATCTCACTCTGGTCTCAAGTGACCCTCCCACCTTAGCCATCTGAGTAGCTGGGACCATAGGCACCCACCATGATGCCTGGCTGGTGATCTTACTCGGTTTTTTTGGTACCAGGGATTAAACTCAGGGGCCCTATTTTGTATTTTATTTAGAGACAGGGTCTCACTGAGTTGCTTAGTGCCTCATTTTTGCTGAGGCTGGTTTTTAACTCTCGATCCTCCTGCCTCAGCCTCCCGAGTTGCTGGGATTACAGGTGTGCACCATCGTGCCCAGCATGATCTTACTTGGGGATAGGTAGAAAACAAGACCTAGAGAAGGTCTAGTCAGCAAAGCTGGGATGAACACTGTCAGGTTGAAGCCTGTCCTCGGCACCATGGATTTAGTCTTACTGTGACCAACTCTGCCCTCTATTCCTCTTCTCACTCCATTTTGCCACTTCCTGCGTGTGTGTATGTGTGTCCATTTGGGACAGATTTACTCGTTGATATTATTTGTTGTTTATCTAAAATTCAAATGGGTGTCCTGTATCTGGAGATGGTGTGTGTGTGTGTGTGTGTGTGTGTGCATGCATGTGCACTCGCACACAGGTTAAAACAGACAGTATGGAGGAGCCCTTGCCATTCTGTGCATGGAGTACTGGGACTAGTAGCCAGAAGCAACCAGCCATAATGAAAGGGATCCAGACCTAGGCATACCACGTCAGATGCTGATAGTCACAGTCAGACAGAACACGTTCATCCACACGGTCTGATAAGACAGCTGGGCTCTGCCAGTCAGAACAGCCAGCCATGGTCAGATGCAACCTGGTAACTGGCCAACCCAGACTCACCAGCCAGTCACGGCTGGGTCGGACACAGTGGGATTTGGACAGACACAGACTAACACAAGATGCAGATAGATACAAGTTGGGCCAGCAGGTCAGGCAGAGTTAGAGGGGGCCAGAGAGACCCCCCAAAACACGGCCAGACTCTATGTGTGTGTGTGTGAGAGAGAGATGCCTTGCTCCCTGCACCCCAGCTCTGGCAGAGGTATTGCCAGGGAGCAGGCACAGAGGGCCGGAGCGTCAGCCCTGCCTACGGGGTCAGCCTCCAGGCCCCCTCCCCTTGCCTGGGCCGGAGCCGGGATTGGCGGCGGATGACTGAGTAGCGCACAGCAATGACACAGGCCCTCTGAAGGAGGGGTATGATCCCAGAGAACAGCACGTGCACCCGAGTCACCACCATGCCGAGATAGTTGATCTGTGCCGTGCCAAGCTTGATGTAGGTGCCATCTGGCAAGACCTGTGTGAAACAAGGACAGACGCTGGGCCAGAGCCAAGGCCCCCCAGCCTGCTGACTCCCATGACCATGGGCCTCCACACCCCATGGGTACCATGTGCTCCTGGCCCTCTGGAGCAGACTGCTGGAGTGGCCACAGCGATCATTAAGATACAGAAACGTTTCCCTGCTTGTTGCTAACTAGCTACTTCCCCAAGTGCCCTGGTTACAGCCCTTCTGTGGGGACACCCTGGCCTCCCCATGATCCACAACTAAAGGGGCAACCCTGACAAAACGGGGACTTCCAGGTCTCTGCCAGCACTCTGGTGAGTTGTGTCCAGGCCTCACCTTGGGAAAATATTAGCACATCACTCTCAGCCCCTTTTCTTCTTTCCCTGGGGTTGCCTTGCCCCCTCACTCCATGATGGCTTTGTCACCCAGTGTGGCAGCATTTACACGTGAGAAGTCCGAGGCTCAGAGAGGCAAAGTGACTTGCCCAATATCACACTGTTTCTAAGCTGGGGCTTTACCCAAGTCTGGGGGACACCAGAGTCTCTCTGGGGGATCATGGCCTAAACGGTTCTAGGGAGGAGGACCCAGACTCAGGGGCAGCATGTGCAAATGCAGGTCCCCTGCCCAGGCAGTGCAGCCACAGCTTCCCTGACCCCCGACCTGTGCAAAGCGACTCAGCATGTTCTCCCTGGGGACTCGCACATGGTCTAGAAGCAGGAAGCCATTGTCTACGTTTTCCATGTCCATTTTGGGCCCAATGTCCCCAACCGTGATTCCTAGAGTGGGACAGAGATGAGAATGTCCGTCATTTGAGTGTTTGCTGTGTGCCAGGCACCACATGCCCATTCCAACTCACAGCAGCTGTGACACTGCGGTTACTGCAGCCGTGTTGCATGTAAGCAAGCTGAGGTCAGACAGGTGCTGAGTCTTGCTCAGGGTCACCCAGCCAGTCATACCAGGTCTGTCCAGCTGGACCCCTCCTGGACCAAGGGAGAGCAGCCCCAATTTTTCCCATAGATTTCTTGGGCCCTGAGGACAAGGGAAGCTTGATGGGACCTCCTCCTGGAAGGGGTCCTTGAGGGAGCAGCGTGACTTACCTGGCAGCGGGGTGTGGTCCTCGAGGCTCCGGATGGGCACGATAAAGGCGTGCATTCCCTGCCTGGCTCCTGAGCAGATGAGCTGGGCCAGGACCAGGGCATGGGTGGCCGACCGTCCCACTGAGGGCAGAGAGGTGAGCAGCCCATCACAGGGAGACCTGTACAATGCTGTCCTCCAGCTTAGCCTCCTGGGGCTGGGGTTGCTCATGGACATCTCTGAGGCCTCAGAAAGTCATTGATAAGAGAGAAGATTTGTCCCCAAAGAATCAACAAAACTCATAGTGACTTGACAAAGGACCTGAAATGAATAAGCTCTTAGTTTTGCTATGCCCCCACAAAAAAATTATTAATGGATCAATCTGTCATCCACCTCATAATGAATACAGACCTTATCAAAATCCAGGTGGCATCTGACTCTGTACTGATGTTTTCTAGTACTTACAGGGCAGGTATCATGAGTCTCGTTTTCCAAGATAAGGAAACTGAGGCTTTGAGAGCAGAGTGACATGCCAGAGGTCACTGGCTGGGGTAGGGGGCTGGGATTTGAACCCTGGGTCTGCCTGATATATACACATAAATTAATTAATTAATTAATTAATTAATTTATTTATTTGGTACCAGGGATTGAACCCAGGGGCATTTAGGCTCTGAGCCACATCCCCAGCCCTTTTTATATCTTATTTACAGACAGGGTCTCACTAAGTTGCTTAGGGCCTCGTGAAGTTGCTGAGGCTGGCTTGAACTCAGGATCCTCCTGCCTCAGCCTCCCCAGCCACTGGGATGACAGGCGTGTGCCACCACACCAGGTGGTCTGCCTGATCTTAAAGGTGGGTTTCTTCTCTGTGGTTTTGATCTTGGTCATTCTCTTACTCTGTCTCCCCTCTGCTTGTCTCTCTCATCTCTGTCATTTTTCTGCTTTAGTTGAACTCCCAGCATTTGTTTTATTTATTTTCCACACTAGGCATTCACTGTCTGGGTCCCCAAATGCTACAGATATGTCCTCAGAGCTGAATTCTCAAGCCCAAGGAGAGGGGCCTTGGTGGGACCCTTAGAGTTTAACAGATCCACCTCTGAAATGCTGAGCATGGCAGCCACCTGGTGTGGTGGTGTATGCTTGTAATGCCATCTGATTCGAGCTGGTGGTGGCACAGGACTTCCTAAGTGTCTGGGGCAGAGGCACAGGGCCTGTGCTCTGGATGGGGACAAGCTCATCAACTCAGGAGACAGAACAACTGGGGCTAGGCCAAGTGTGCACATGTGTTGTGTACATTCACAGTGTGTGCATGTGTGACCTCGTCTCTTATCCTCGTCTACTTCAAAGTCCCCCTGGGAACCTGCCTAATGAAAGTCTTAGTAGCCCTGCTCTTTCAGGGAGGTGAATCAACTCCCCCAAGGTGACCAGCTTAGGAGAGGAAATCAGCCTGCGGTCTCCCAGACATCAAAGCCAGCGCTGCTGTGCCCTCTGACTTTGTTCTCCTTGGGAAGAGACAGGGCAGGGAGGACGGATACTTACTGTCCCCAGGCCACCACTTGGCGGCAGTCATGGTGGGGCTGTGTATCACAAACTCCTGGGTGGCTGTGTCATAGGTGGCTTCAGTCTCCAGGCCTTGAAGATATGTCCCTTGGGACCAAGGAGGGGAATTAGACATTTAGCCAAGGTGGGGTTCTTACGTGGGAGCAGCTTCTGGGCAGGACTGGACTCTGAGGTACCAGCCAGTATGGACTAGAGTCAGCTCTCCTTAGTACTTGCAGGTGTTTCTCCCCTTTCATCTGTGGGCTGTGTGGGGACCCATGGAGATGGGTGCTGATGCTTCTAGAAGGAATGACTTGTCAGGTTGGTAGTTCGTACAGTACAGGTATACAAATTAGAAAACGCCATCCCTTCCTCAAGACTCTTGACTGCCATCTGCTGGAGTGTTTTCAAATTAAATATGCAAATCTATGAGACAAAATGGGCCCTCTGGGGTAGAGTGCACAACCTCCACACCCCATGCAGCGGCCCTGGCTCACCATGTCCCAGTTCTGTCTGGGCATACGATGTGATGATCTGGAAGTTTCTGCAGAGTGGGCTCCATTTAGCAATCTGCTCCTCTGAGCCCAGGCTCCTGAGGGCGTTTATGAAGACACTAGTTAAAGTTAAGGCCACGTCTCCAGAAAGGGCCCTGTGGGGTAGAGACACCGTGGTTCAGTAGCCTATTGAAGACAGGGGCCCAGGTACCCTCAGCCAGGGAGCCAGAGGAGAGGGACACCTGGAATCCTGGTTTCCCAGTAAGTACTGCCTTTGTTGGGGAAAATGGCTCTCGGGGCTGGGAGGTTCACATGTGATCCCAGGTAGATTCCTGGGAATTCCTCTCTGGTGGAGCTACGTCAGGGGTAGGCACCTGTGAGCATAGGTCAGTTCACAACCATCTGGCAGCCAGCCCAGGCGCTGTGCGATCATCTGTATGTGATATCTCTTCCGCAGGGCAGTCTCATAACGCTCATTCTGTGTCATGAAATGATTGTTCTTAAGGCTAAACACTGGGTCACTGTGGATGATCCTCTCTGTAAGAGATGTAGAAAAGAGGGCTTAGGGACTTGGGTGAAGTTTCTGACAGCAGATCTTTCCCCCCACTTGCCTCATGGGTCTGGAAAGGAAGGCACTTGTTATTTTATAGATGAGAAAACTGAGGCCCAGAGGTGGGAACTATGACCTGTCCAAGGTTACAAAAGAAGGCAGTGGCAGAATTAGGACCAGCATTCAGGTCTCCGCTGCCAGGGACTCTTCTGTCAGTTAGATGGGCTTGGGGAATACTGGCATGTTGGTAGTGCCTTCACAGTCCAAAGGAATGACTCTGACAATGGTGTTTCAAGGGCAAATTTGTCTTTTTTTGTAGGGGGTACTGGGGATTTAACCCAGGGGCACTCGACCACTGAACCAGCCCTTTTTAAAATATTTTATTTAGAGACAGGGTCTTGCTGAGTTGCTTAGGGCCTCACTAAGTTGCTGAGGTTGGCTTTGAACTCGCGATCCTCCTGCCTCAGCCTCCCGAGCCATAGACATGGGCCACCAGGCCCAGCTGCAAATGTGCTATTTGAAGACAGAACTTTGACTAATATCCCTTTCTTTCAGGAAAGCACATGGGTATAAATATTATACACTAATAAAAAACAGAGTAATCCTGATAAATTAGAAAAGAAAAGAAAGCAAAGCAAAGCAGGGTACAGAGCAGGTACTCCACGCCCAGCCTCCTCTTACCAACTTCCCTGCGGAGTGCAGTGTTCTGGGCACCTCTGTCCAGGATGTTGGTGAGTCGTTCCACGTTGAAGGACCGCACACGCCTCTCACTTTCTATGTCAGGGTTCTCTCGCCTGCTCCAGGTGTCCCCCAAGGACACTCGGTGCACGGGGCTACCCATCCTTCTCTGCTGTCTGAGGAGAGACACTTCCGGCCTGGCTGCTCTGAAGGCCTGTTTAGGACATCAGGTGGCTCCAAGAACCTGTGTGCAAGAGGAGTCACCTGGGGACTGTGTGTCAGCAAGTCCCAGGTCCCGCTGCACTCCGAGGTTCGCACAGGGTTTGTCTACCAAGCTCATGCTTCGTCCTTGGTGGCTTGGTAATGAGCACTGTCCAAGCACCGTCCTCTTGAAGAGCCAGTGAAGGTCACTCAAAAAAAATAATCTTAGGTTAGGTAAGTGACCCCTAGTGACCCTGCTGGAGTTGGCCAGAATTGAATGGGATCTGACCACAAAGCACGTGCATTGTCCATACTGTGCTCCACCCTGAGGACTCACACAAAGTGGGACTTTGTGTTTCCATTCACCTGCTCCCAAGTTCCAGGCTCATTGGACCCCATTGCTTGAGCTCTGAAGGGTACTGCAATGCTAAGGGGAGGAAGCTTGCCCTCTGCCTGGGAAGTGTTCCCCTGGAACCCCACCTTGTCTCCCAGAGCCAGGGTGGGCTCTGCCTCCTTCATGCCAAACCCTTGGGCTCTTAGAAGCTCCCATTCCTTTACAGTGAGGCAACCACCAGGTACAGTCCATCCTACTTCCCAAGCCACTTGAATTTAACTGCTCCTTGGCTACCACCCAGCCACCATCACTTCTTACCTGGCTTCTGTGTCTCTTTTGTCTGCTTTTCTTTTTTTTCTCTTGTACCAGGGATTGAACCCAGGGGTGCTTAAACACTGAGCCACATCCCCAGCCTTTTTTTGTATCATATTTAGAGACAGGGTCTCACTGAGTTGCTTAGGCCCTTGCTAAATTGCTGAGACCTCAAACTTGCAATCCTCCTGCCTCAGCCTCCCAAGCCACTGGTATTAGAGATGGGTGCCACCACGCCTGGCCCAGGTGAGCTCTTAAGTGCAAGTCACCTTGTGTTTTTCCCTGCTTGTGGGATGGAGTCACTGCCATGTCCATCTGCCTCCCACCCCACTCATCCCTCTCCTGCATCAAGCTACTTCCCCCTCTGGGGTCTCATCTCACTCTCCTGCTGCCCTTTGCCCCTGATGGTCCCTCTGGGTGAGACTCAACTTCCTGGTATTCCTAGCGAGGCCCAGTTTCCAAGGACCCCAACTCTATGAAGTTCTCTTAAAGGCAGCACACCTGGGAGAACCAGATCTCTATAGGCAGTTACTGCTATTGGGGACAAGTTCCTATTTACTCACAGGTCCCCCTCCCAAGGCAGTGAGCACTGGGCAGAGGGGCGAGGTGAGCTGCGCTGCATTTTCTTGGGGCCCCAGAGCCTGGCTCACAGGAGGCAAGCTGCAAACCTTTCCTGCAGGCTGCCACACTTTGGATTCCCTTTATCCCTCTCCTCAGCTGTGGGATGGGCTATGGTTACTATCAATTCAGAGAGAAGGCAGGGGCCTTGGGAAGAAAGCGACTTTGCCAGCTCACAGCAAGAGGTAGCAAGTGGGATTCTTTTTTTCTTTTTTCTTTTTTTAATTTAAGTTTTTTGATGCTGGGGATTGAACCCAGGGATACTTTAGCAAGAAGCTACATCCCCAGTCCTTTTTATTTTTTGTTTTGAAATGGGGGTCTCTCTGAGTTGCTGAGGCTGACTTCAAACTTGCTGACCTCCTGCCTCCGGCTCCCAAATTGCTGGGATTACAGGTGTGCGAGACTGCACAGGCAAAATGCATTATCATCATCATCATCATCATCATCAATGCTGGGGATGGAACCCAAGGCTTTGTGCATGCTAGGCAAGAGTCCTACCACTGAGTTACGTCCCCAGTCCAGCAAGTGGGCTTCGTATGCAAGGCTTCTGGACCAGGGCTGTGGTGCTGAGAAGCCTAGCATGCCAAGGAGTCTCCATTGGCTGCCTCTGGGATTCCTGTAAAGCCACCTAGCCCAGCTCCTCTCTCCCTATTCCACCTCTGTCCCTTGCTCCCTCACTCCAAATTCCTCTGCTTCCTGGCTGTCCCCAACCTCTCCAGAAATCTCCCTCCCATCAGCCTTTGCCAGGGCTGTACCTCTGACAAGAACGCCCTCAGGTGTCACCATGGTTCCCTCCATCTCACCTTAATGTCACCTCCCAGAGAGGCCCATCTGACCACCCTCTTTAACATCCCCCCCCGCCCCCGCACATGTTCCTGTCCCCACTCCGCTTTGTGTATTTTCTGTTTACATCCCACCTTCTAACAGGCAAGGTCATCTACTGACCTGTTAATTGTTTTTGTTGATCACTGTCCGTGGCCACCCCGCCTCTACTGGAACGTGAGCTGGAAGTGAGCAGGGATCTTTGGTCAAGTTCACGCAGTAACAGTGCGGAGCCTGCCGGCAGGAGTGCCTGCTAATTAAGTGTGAAAGAAAGAAGTCACTAGGCTCATTATCGGGGTGTCCCCTCCTCGAGGTCTCCCAGTGCCTTCCTGCCTTGCCCTGGCTCCCTGACTCACCTCCGTCCAGCGTCCGCACTTCAGACCCGGGCTGCCAAATCTGAGCCTTTCCAAGACAGAGGTGAGCGGCTCAGTCCCTTTTTCCTCCCCCTGAGGGGTTGGGTGCGGAAACCCCGGAACGCGGCCAGGAGTGCCCGCCCGCTGGCTCCCAGCCCTCTGAGTCCCCGCCCCCTGGGTGGGTGTGCCCTGCGCACTCCCTGGGGGCCAGGCTCTGGGGCTGCCTGGGAGCTCGCAGCCCGCTCGGGTCTCAAAGCTGGGGATTCCTTTGAGAGTACTTGTACTAAGAGCTGTTTCCAAAGTAAAACCTCCAATCTGTCCTGATGATTCCTCTCCTGCCATTAGGACCTCAAGCTGATCACATCACAGCAGCTTTAACAGGCTCCCCGCAGGTCATCCTTGTGTGAAAGGATTGCTCTGTAACACGAATGATTTTTTCTCTCTCTCCATGTCTGCTATAAAATTTGGCTTGCTTTATGGCTGGCATTAGTATTCACGTACCCTCCCCAGGTGTCCTGGATGGATGTTTGTGGAACACTTGTAGTGCGTTGGGTGTGATGGGATGCTCAGACGGTCCCTCACTTCCACTCTTAAAACCCTGGAAGGAACTCACAATAAGCCAGGGTGGGGGTGGGGGTGGGGGTAGAAATTCACTGGATTAGACAAAGGGGATTGAAGGGAAGGGATGGGGGATGGGAAAAGGAAAGACAGTGGAAAGAATGGGACATCACTTCCCTATGTTCATACATGGATACGCAACCAGTGAAACTCCACACCATGTACAACCAAAGGATTGGGAAGTTATACTCCATGTGTGTATGATGTGTCAGAATACACACTACTGTCATGTGTAACTAAAAAGAACAACAAAAATTCAAACATTTGACTACATTAAAATTTTAAATCAACGTATGACAAAGAACATCTACAATAAAGGTAAAAAAAAAATTCACCACAGACGGGAAAGAAATACTATAGTGCATCTAACTGACAAAAAATTACTATGCAAAATATATCAAGAACTCCCACAAGCCAAAGAAAAGGACCCAATAGAAAAAGTGGCAAAAGATGTTATCTAAGAGCTCTGTAAAGAGGAAACCTAATGGCTAATACAAATACGTGAAAAGATAATGAACTGCAATATCAATGAGGAAAAGGAAATTCAAGTAAGATTCCCACACATCAGCAAAAATCTTAGATTTACTGGGTATAAGTGAGGAGCAGAGATAGAATTCTCATACACTTCTCGTGGAATGTGAAATTGGTAGGACTCTTTGGAGAAGAATGTGGCACTATCTAGTAAGTTCAAAAATGTTAGGCCTTGCACCCCAGCAGTTCTGCTTGTGCTTATTCGTGGGCCCCCAGAATGCAAAATTTCTAGTTCTGATATACACCAAGAAATAGAAATGCTTAAATATGCTGGATGTTGTCAGGTTTTCCAGCTAAACCAATATACCATTATAGTACCAGAAACATTTGAGTTTTCCAGTTTCCCTATGATCTTTTATACCATCCACAACAGATAGAAAACAAATTCATTTTTATTTTAATCATTTATTTAAATTACGAATGAGGGTGTACGTCATTTCAAACTTTTGTCGTACATTTGCACTCCTTTTTTCTGGAAAGGGCCTATTTATAGTTTTTGCCCTATTTTTCTCTTTTGCTCTTTGTTATGGTTTGGATATGAGATGGCCAAAAGCTCTTGTGTTAATGCAGAATGTTTGGAGGTGAAGTTCTCTTTTTTTTTTTTTTTTGGAACCAGGGGTTGAACTCAGGGACACTCGGCCACTGAGCTACATCCCCAGCCCTATTTTGTATTTTATTTAGAGACAGGGTCTCACTGAATTGCTTAGGGCCTCGCTAATTTGCTGAGGCTGGCTTTGAACTCCAGATCCTCCTGACTCAGCCTCCCAAGTCGCTTGGATTACAGGCGTGAGCCACCACGCCCGGCTGGAGGTGAAGTTCTGAGATTATGAGAGCTGTCATCTAATCAGTCCATCCTAGTTTGAATGGACAGACCAATAGGGGAGGTAGCCAGCCGTAGGCAGGTGTGGCATGGATGGAGAAGGTGGTCAAGAGGACGTGCCCTGGAAGGTGCCTCTTCCTTGTGGCCCTTTTCCTCTCCCTCTCTCTGCTTCCATACCCCACCTTGAGGTAAGCAGCTTTCCTCTGCTGGGCTCTTCTGCCATGATATCTACCTCACCTTGGGCCCAGAGCAAAGGACTAGGCCATCTATGGACTGACACCCCGGAATCCATGAGTCAAAGTTTTCCTCCTCTTGAAACAAAACAACCAACTAACCAACCAAACAAACAAAAAATCCCGGAAGGTAGGATGCAGCTCCCCATTTTGCTGGTCAGGAACTGGTAGGATGCAGCTCCCCATTTTGCTGGTGCAGTCTCAGATAGGTGATGTCACCAGCCTCAATTGTACAATAGCTAGATTCCTGACAAATTAGTAGAGCTGGAATTTGAACCTGGTCTCTGAGGAAAAGGATTAATTATTGACCCACTGGGGCAAGATTGGGAGAGAAAGAGTGGGACTTTTGTCCTGGACAGGACATCTGAAGTTTGGCACTCTGGGCAGGTTTCCTCCCCTCCTGGGCCTCAGCCTCCCCTGTCTGTGGTATGGGGTGTCTGTGCACTTAAGGGGCTCACGTTTCCCTCCTGTGTTCCTGAGGTAGTGTCTAGCTTATGTCTGCTGGAGGAGGCAGACCTGGTGACCCAAGCTTTAAGGTCCTGCTGGGATTGTTGGCAGTGGCTCCACACAGGGTGAGGCTTCAGGTTAGGTGACCTTGATCCCTGTTCTTGGAAGTGAAAGTTCTGGCTTTCATCTGGCCTCTGCCAAGAATTTGTACACTCACTCCCCATGGGAAATGGCTTTATTGGTCTCTCTTATGGGTTCCACATCTTTTTTTTTTTTTGGAACCAGGGATTGAACTCAGGGACACTCGGCCACTGAGCCACATCCCCAGCCCTATTTTGTATTTTATGTAGAGACAGGGTCTCACTGAGTTGCTTAGGGCCTCGCTAAGTTGCTGAGGCTGGCTTTGAACTCGCGATCCTCCTGCCTCAGTCTCCCGCGTCGCTGGGATTACAGGCGTGCGCCACCACGCCCCGCAGGATCCACGTCTTTGTAAACCTCCTTCTTTTAAATTATTTCTTCATCAGCTTGGGCCCTTTTTTATAGGTTTTGAATGGGATAAGTTTGATTTGTTGTGTCAATCTATTGCATTATCTAGGGTAAAAAAAAAGTTTTAGTTCTTTTTTTTAATTATGAAGATGTTGAGAAATTTGCAAAAAATATTAGAGTGCCCATATGCCCTTCCCTCAACGTCCTCAAACTTTAACCATGGTATAGTTAAGGAACCAAGAAATTAACACTGATGCAACTAACTAATCTTGAGAATTTATTTGAGGTTTTCAGAGGGTCTCCAAGATCAACCTCAGGTACAGCAATGTGCGAGAAAGAACTCACTTGTGGTTTATTAGTAAAAGAATATAGATTAATGGGGCTGGGGTGTGGCTCAGTGGTAGAGCCCTT
The DNA here is from genome assembly GCA_020662805.1 of Glaucomys volans. Classification (NCBI taxonomy): domain Eukaryota; kingdom Metazoa; phylum Chordata; class Mammalia; order Rodentia; family Sciuridae; genus Glaucomys; species Glaucomys volans. Next base: position 119,875 of record JAJEJO010001279.1, read on the forward strand.
GCCTAGCATGTGTGAGGCTCTGGGTTCAATTCTCAGCACCGCATATGAATAAATGAATAAAATAAAGGTCTGTTAACATCTAAAAAATATTTTTAAAAATACAGATTAAAATCAGTGAGGGAAGAAGGTAGAAGAGTAGGGCAGAGGAAAGCAGCTCAGGATGGGACAGCCAGAAACAGAGAGCTACGTGTCTGTTTTAATTAAAATACCATGCTGTTTAAAGTACTGGTGCATCGCGGTATAATTAAAATCCGGTAGATTTTTCCCCACTGGAAACACTCATTTTCTTTATTCTCAATGTTACACCTTTTGTATGTAGATGAAATATAATTTGTCTAGCTTTTTAAGCTAGTCTGACAATATCTGCATTTTGATTTGAATATTTAGTCGAACAATCGAAATATAATAATATAAAATAACATAACATAATATGTAACATTTTCAAAAACAAAATATTTGCTGGGCGTGGTAGTACACACTGGTAATCCCAAAAACTCGGGAAGCTGAGGCAGGAGGATGGAGTGCAGGGAGCCATTTATGACCAGCAATTAAAACCAGGCTTGCTGAGCTATCAGACACAGATTTCAGGAACTGGCAACATTCAGAGATTGTTCCAGATCGCCTGAAGCATGCGGCTTCTGTGCAAAGTGGCTCATCGCCAGGAATATGCTAGTCCTGCTGGGATGACCCGCTAGAGCAAATGGCTTCCTTAACTTCACCCCATCCTGTTCTTCACAGAAGCAGCTCCTGCTGGTCCCCTTTTACCTGAATGACTATAAATAAAGGGAAGGTAGGCTCCCCCATGTTTGTTAGAGCCAGATCGTAGCGTGGCTCAATCCGTCATGCCCCGTTTGATTTAGAAAAGATAATTGTCTCCTGTGGTTATTCTATTAAGTAAGTGTCTTAGTGATTAATCTACAGCTGGCTCATCCCTCCAACAGAAGCCCTTTCCCACCCCCACGCTAGACATGGAAGAAACCCAACAATCCAGGGCTTACAGCCAGCCTCAGCAACTTAGCGAGGCCCTAAGCAGTTCAGTGAGACCCTGTTTCTAAATAAAATATATCAAAAGGGCTGGGGATGTTGCTTAGTGGTTAAGCATCCCTGGGTTCAATCCCCAGTACCAAAATAAATAAATGAATAAACATATAAATAAATAAATAAAATACTTAGGGATAAATTTTAAAAATAGGTACAAAATCTGTATAGTAAGAACTATAAGCTGTTGCAGAGGAAAAATGTATAAATACTGAAATAAATAGAGAAATATACCATGTACATGGACAGAAGTTCAACCAAAATCAGGGACGTGTGTGTGAGTGTATATGTGTGTGTGTTTAAAACAAACAATTAAAAAAATTTCTTCTAATCTCATGAAAGCAATTTCCCCACTGTCTCACATAGCTTATATATGGTAACACTAGTGTATCAGACTCCAAGACCCATAGTCCTCTAGTACATGATATTACCTTTCTGTATCTTCTTCATATGCCAAAATTACCTAATTTCTAAGAACATCTAACTGGTTGAACCGGAAGAGAATTATGAACTGATCATGCAAGAAACTAGGTAGTTTTTTATTTGAAGTTCATTTTATCTGATTTAAATATAGTTACTCCTGCTGTCTTTGGTTTTCCACTAGCTTGGAACATCTTATTCCATACCTTTACTTTCAGTATATATGTATCTTTAAAGTTGAAGTGAGTCTCTTGCAGGCAGCATATAGTTGGGTCTTATTTTTTTAAAAGTTCCATTCACTCAGTATCTTTTTATTGCAGAATTAAATCCACTTACATTTAAATTATTAACAGGTAAGGATTTGTTTACTGACTTTTTGCTGATTGTTTTCTGGTAGTTTTGTAGATCTTTTGTTCCTTTATTCCTCTCTTACTGTCTTCCTTTGTGATTAGATGAATTTTTTAGGGGGTGGGTAGGTACCAGGGATTGAACCCAGGGATGCTTAAACACTGAGCCACATCTCCAGCCCTTTTTTAAAAAAAATACAGTTCATTTTATAATATTACATATGTAAAGTAGAAACTTTATTTCTTTTTTTTTTGAACTTGCTAATGTAATCTTTTTTTTTATTTTTTATTTTGTTTCATTGTACCCAGCTCTTTGTTATATTTTATTTAGAGACAGGGTTTCACTGAGTTGCTTAGGGCCTCTGTAAGTTGCTGAGGCTGGCTTTGAACTCAAGATCCTCCTACCTCAGCCTCCCAAGTCCACTAGGATGACAGGCATGTGCCACCACGCCCAGCTTTTATATATATATATATATATATATTTTGTTTGTTTGTTTGTTTTTTGTTTTTGTTTTTGGTACTGGGGGTTGAACCCAGGGGCACTCCACCACTGAGCCACATCCTCAGCCCTATTTTGTATTTTATTTAGAGACAGGGTCTCACTGAGTTGCTTAGTGCCTCATTTTTGCTGAGGCTGACTTTGAACTCGCGATCCTCCTGCCTCAGCCTCCCAAGTGCTGGGATTACAGGCGTGCACCACCGCGCCTGGCCTGGCTTATATATATATATTTTTTGGTAGTATGTGCTTTGATTCCTTTTCATCTCCTGTGTATTTACTACAGTTTTTGTATGTGGTTACCATGAGGCTTACATAAAACACAATTATAACAAACTGCTTTAGGTTGATAACAACTTAACTTTGATTGCATAAAAGAACTCTGCATTCAGCATTTGTTTTGATGTCACAATTTGCACCCTTCTGTGCAGATGCTTTTCAATTTACAGCAGTGTTATAGCCCAATAAACCCATCATAAATTGAAAATATTTTAAGTTAAAAAAGAGTTTAATATAATTAACCTACTGAACAGCATAGCATAGCAACACATCCACTATGGAGTATTGTTTGTTTATCCTCATGATTACGTGGCTGATTGGGAGCTGTGGCTGGTGATATCTGTCCAGCATCATGACAGTATTGTACCACATGTTACCAGCCTGGGAGAAGATCAAAATTCAATTCTGAAGTATAGCTTAGACTGAATGCATATTGCTCTGTCACAAACATGAAATTGAAAATTATAAGTCAAATCATTGTAAGTTGGGAACTATTTGCATTGTGTATTCATTAAAAGTTATTATAGCCGGGTGCGGTGGCGCACGTCTGTAATCCCAGCACTTGGGAGGCTGAGGCAGGAGGATCGTGAGTTCAAAGCCAGGCTCAGCAATTTAGCGAGGCCCTAAGCAACTCGGTGGCACGATGTCAGCAAGTAAAGTTCAAAATAGGCCACCAATGTGGGTCAGTGGCCGGGGGCCCCTGGGTTCAAACCCCAGTACAAAAAAAAAAAAAAAAAGTTATTATAGTTAAAATCATTTCTAATAGTTTTGCCTTTCAACCTTCATCCTAAAACATAAGTGATTTGCATACCACCATAACACAATTAGAATGTTCTGAATTTGTTTGTTTTCTTACTTTTACCAGTGAGTTTTTTACTGTCTTATTTTTCATGTTACTAATTAGCATTCTTGTCTTTCAGCTTGAAGGACTTCTTTTCTCATTTCTTGTAGGGCAAATCTAGTGGTGATGAACTCCTTCAGCTTTTGTTTGTCTAGGAGTCTTTTTCTTTCCTCCCTTCTCCTCCTCCTCCTTCTCCTCTTTCTTCTTTGGTAATGGAGATTGAAAACTGGGATGATTGATAACTAAGCTGCATCCCCAGTTCTTTTTATTGTTTTCTATTTTTGAGACAGGGTCTTGCTAAGTTGCCCAGGCTGGCTTTGAACTTGTGATCCTGCTGCCTCAGCCTCATGAGTTACTGGGATTCCAGGTGTGTGTCATCATACCTGGCCCTTTCCTTCATTTCTGAAGGCCAGGGCTACCAGGTGAAGTATTCTTGGTTGGAAGTTTTTCCTTCAGCACTTTGAATGTATCATCCTGTTCTCTCCTGGATATAAGTGTCCTGCTGAGAAACCTGCTGATAGCTGCCCTGGAGTTCTCTTCTATGTGATTTGCTTCTTTTCTTTAGCTGCTTTTGGGATCCTCTCTTTGTATTTTTATTTTAATTATAAAATGTCTGGGTATAGTCTTGTTTAAATTGAATCTTATTGGAGCCCATTGAGATTCCTGTATCTGGATATTTATGTCTTTCCTCAAGTTTGAGAAGTTTTCAATCGTTTCTTTGATTCGATCTTGATTTGATAATCTGCTTGAGTTATGTTTCTGTCTTTGTCACCAAATAGTCCTGACTAACACAGGTTCACTATTTCCCAGTCTAAAATCTCCTTAAATTAATAGGCTAATTTTACAATATCAGTTCATCTTTCCAACCAAAAGGTTCCCCCCATCTGTTATCATAGCATCTTTTATTCCCATTAGTGTTTTAAATAAATCATTTGAGTTAAATTAGCATTCATGCCACTTATTTACTTGCTTAAAACATTATGTCAAACATTGCCCTTTTTGTAGCTATGCACACCATGATGGGAGGTCCCTAGATTTTGGTGACTTTAACTTGTACCCTGCTGCATTAGGCAGAAGAGGCTGGACCAGACTGTAGGACCGAGGCACCCTCAAATCTGAGTGGCTAAACAGGTTTCTATCTCCTTTATTCCTTTATTTTGTGGTGCTGAGGATCAAAAACAGAGCCTCAGGTATGCTTGGCAAGCACTCCACCACAGAGCTGCATCCCCAGCCTGGGCACGGTGTCTAGCCACGGGAGGGAAGGGTGCTGGATGTCAGCTGACAGACGGAGAGAAAAGATTGAGTGGAAACAGGATTATTTCAGCAAGAAAGAGATGGAGTAAAACTACTAGGAAAAAGGAAGGTGATAATCATTAACCTTTATTGGGCACTGGTCATGTGCCTGGGCTCATCCAGCACTTTTTATTTTTAGATTCAACCCTCTCCAAAACCCAGGAGGCAAATATGTTGCAACCCCCGCTTGACAGATGAAGGACTCAGAGTTATTAAGTAACTGGTTCAGGGTGGCTCAACTTGGGGGTGGCGCAACTCTCCCCAGAATCTGAAGTCCATCTCAAAGTCTGAAAGCTCGGCTCTTTGGCTCTTTGCAGGCACACCTGCCACCTGTGGAGATATCCCAAAGGCGAGGGAGGCAGGGAGCAGCAACTTCTGTCTTTTAAGAAGTGCTTGCTGGACCAGATGTCAGGAACACAGAGATGCTCAGTCTGTCTTCTTCCTTCCTGCCACTTCCCTGAGCTCCTTGGGCTGAGAACTGGGAGGTGGACCCTTGTGTCCCATGTAGCCACTGCCTTTTCTATCATCTGTGAGTGGGATGGGCCTGGGATTCTTGTCTCAAGGGCCTACTATGTCAGACTGACATGGGTGGCCACCTGCTGACAGTAGAGGAGGAAGGCCATTAGGCCTCAGCATGCTCTCAGAATGTTCTAGTCAGCTGGGAACACACTACTGCAGGTGCTTTGTAGAACACCCTCCTGGATCCTGCCCCAGCAGGTGCTGCCAAGGTAAGAGAGTCAGGCAGATGTGGGGCCACCTAAAACAGGGGTGATGATATTCTTGGGGGATTACAATAGCTAACTCATGAGAAGTGACACAGACACTGGATGCTTAACACATAGAGCTCCTGATTACTGCTGTCACAGATGTGGAAAATGGAAAATGAGGCCCAAAAGTTGTCCAGGCGTGTGACAAAGAGTAAGTGACAGCCAAGCCTGGTGGTGCACACCTATAATCCCAGCGACTCAGGAGGCTGAGGCAGGAGGATTGCAAGTTCACAGCCAGCCTCAGCAACTGAGTGAGGCCCTAAACAACTTAGTGAGACTCTGTCTCTAAATAAAAAAGAGAATAAAAAAGAGAAAGGATGTGGTTCAGTGGTTAAGTGCCCAGATTCAATCCCCAGTACCAAAAAAAAAAAAAAAAGGGGGAAAAAAAAAAAAAAAAGAAAGTAAATGGCAGAGCTGGGGACTAAATCCAGATCTGAGTCACAGAATTAGCCCCAGCTCCCTGCAGACCCTGGGGGACTATAGCTGAGCAGTTCACCTGGGATTTTAGTCACCCAGAATTACAAGTGGAGAATTCCTGCCTTTTCCATTAAGATTCTGTTTTGAATATAGAATATTATGCAATTAATGCTCCTTCTTTTTCATATCTGAGTGCTGAATCCTCTTGGAATTTTGTATTAGAAAGGTTTCTCTTTTCTGACAAACTGGCATGATTGTTAACAGCACCCTAAGGGAGGAAAATAAAGATTTCCTCCACTACGAGGAGTGATTGATTTTATTCTTGCAGTGCTGGCCATCCAATCCAGGACCTCATGCGTGCCAGGCAAACATTCTACCCCTGAGTTACACCTCCCTGCCTAATCTCTTCTCTTTCTTCTTCCTGTGTGTGTGTGTGTGGTGCTGAGGCTCAAACCCAGGTCCTTGCGCGTGCTAGGCAAGTGCTCTTCCACTGAGCTACATCCCCAGCTAGTTGGTACTTGGAAGAGACCCTTGTAACCAAAGATGAATGAACAAGAAAAAAATAATGCATGCAGCTCATGTCAAGTGGGAGAAACCACAACACAAAGAAAGTAAAAGCGGTGGTTTATGTATCAACTTCAATAAAGAACAATATGTTTATGGAGAAATAACAGGGCAAAAGAAAGAGTTTTAGTTTAGTTTTGTTTTGGTACAGAGGATTGAACCCAGGGGCTCTTAACCACTGAGCCACATCCTCAGCCTTATTTTGTATTTTATCTAGAGTAGAGACAGGGTCTCACTGAGTTACTTAGGGCCTCACTACGTTGCTGAGGCTGGCTTTGAACTCACCATCCTCCTGTCTCAGCCTCCTTAGTCATCATCCTTAGTTCTTATGTGGACTCTGGCTGGTTCTGGGAACCAAATTAATACAACGCTGTTCGAGAAGAGTTTTATTAAATTTACATGTTCAGGAGGATCTTCACAAGGGTAAAGTTCAAGAAATGGTGAAAGCGTGATGCTTTTATAAATTTTAGTCAAAGAACAATAAATTTGTAAAGGAATAATAGGACAGATGGGTCTTGGACTAGGGTTATGAACTGCAGGGCTGATACCAAGAGATCAATGGGGACCTGTGAAAGTTAGTGGAAGATAAGAGTCACCTCAACAAACGTGTTTGTTCAGGCTCATGGTAGCCCCAATTACCAGGCTCTGGGGATCAAGGTGCTTTTCCTGCCTTGATATGGAGACTCTTTATGGCTTTATATAGGAGAAGACAAGCCAAATAGCCCTTTCTGAAGTTATAGTTAGTCAAATGATTACCGTTTAATATACCAATTCTGTGTATTTTGAGATGACAGATCTTTAACTCCTTCAACAGGAAGTGTATAGATGTTGACATTTTATTTTTTTGTTTTAAAATTATTTTGGTACCAGAGATTGAACCCAGGGGTGCTCTTAACCACTGAGCCACATCCCCAGCCCTTTTTATTTTTTATTTTGAGATAGCTTCTTGCTAAGTTGCTTAGGGCCTTGCTAATTTGCTGAGGCTGGCCTTAAACTTTCAATCCTCCTGCTTCAGCCTCCTGGGTTGCTGGGATTACAGGTGTGCACCACCACGTCTGGCAATGTTGACATTTTACATGGGGCCTTGTTTAGAAGAAGCATCCAAAAAAAAAAAAACAAAAAACCTGAAGTGAATGAGTGAGTGGGCTGGGTGGTTCCCTGGGGAAGGGTCCTCCTGGCCCAGGAGAAGACACTGAGGTGGGGTGCACCTGGAGAGTGTGGGGAGGCCAGAGTGGCCAGAACTGCACAAGTGAGGGGAAGAATGGGGGGAAGGTCAGAGGTTAAGAGGGAGCCAGACACATAGGACCTTTGAGATTGCAGGAAGGACTGGATTCTGGTGGACGACTTTGTGCACAGTGGTTAAGATCTGCCCCAAATTGAAACAGGGTCATTTTGGCCGCTCTGTGGAGAACAGGCAGTAGGAGGCAAAGGCTGTAGCAGGGGAGTGGTCATCCAGATGAAGGACAGGCACTTTCTCTCCACTGTGCCCAGTGTGTGCCCCAGTATGCTTCCTGGCAGAGTGGGCATTCAACAAATATTTACTGAATTAGTGATGTCCAAGTTCCAGCTCTCAGATGGGTGACAGGTAGGCTAAATGAGAACGTGTAGAAAAAGAGACCCCAGCTGGGTACCTTGGTGCATACCTGTAATCCCAGCGGCTCAGGAGGCTGAGGCAGGGGGATCGTGAGTTCAAAGCCAGCCTCAGCAGGGGCAAGGCACTAAGCAACTCAGTGAGACCCTGTCTCTAAATAAAATACAAAAAAGGGCTGGGGATGTGGCTCAGTGGTTAAGCACCCCTGGGTTCAATCCCTGGTACCCACCCCACTCCCCCAAAAAAAGAAAGAAAAAGAGAACCAAGGCCCTTCATAGCTGAGGATCCTGATCCAATACGTTGCTAAAGGACTTTCATAACCTTTATGCGTATAAGAGGCCCACTACTGAGCCACGTACCCAGCCTGATCCGATAGGTTTCTGATGAGAGAGTGAGATTTGAATTTTAGCATGGTCTGCGGGTACTTCTGGGCAGGCAGGGCTGGCCATTTGTATCAGTTAGGAAACACTTCTGATTCTGAAACAGAGATTGACTAACAATAACTTAAACAAACAGGGGTTTGTTTTTATTTACAAGAATCTGGAGAAGGACAGCTGCTGGCATTGGCTTGGTCAAATGATGATAGGGGTTACATCTCTCTGATTCTCTTGGCCTTTTTTTTCATGCAGCAAAAATGGCTGCTGTAGCTCCAGGTATCATACCCTCAATCAAGGCAGGAAGAAGAGCAGGGTGAGGGGAAGGAGTTTGCTACACTTCTTTTGATCAGAAAAGCATAAACTTTCCCAGAAGCCCCTGTAGACTTCCATTTAAATGTCATTAGCCATACTTGGTTACAGGGTCACCCCAAGCTGCAAAGAAGACTAGAACACTGAGAATCTGGATTTATGGCCTCGTTGGTGGGAGGTGACTAGAGAGATGGAGTTGGGACTGACCAGTGGGGAGGACAACAAGGGCGTCTGCTGTGGCTCCCGCAATGACATGGTGCTTGAGGGTTCTTCTGCTTCTGGGGCTTCCTCTTCCAGAAGCACCTCTGGGGACTGCTGGGTGGAACCTCAGGCATTCCCTTGGGTGATCCTCTTCAATCTGGAAGGCTCTATCTTGCTTCTCTTTGCATGTTTGAATAGCATGTAGACCCCTGAGGGTGACTTCTTTGGGGAGCTGATGGCCTTTATGTAGGAATGGTGTATCTTCACCGTCACCCTCTTCCAGGAGACACTTGAAATAACTTTACCACATTCTCATCAAGACAGTCACATTCAGGGACATTTTTAGAGCTTGGCTTATGCACGCGCATGCACACAGGCAGTGTACCTCTCCTCGTGCCCCTATGCCGGCCTCACCCACAGACGGGCAGCAGCTTCAGTCACCTCAAGCCATCCAGTTAGGGTTAAGACCAGGATGAGGGGGGGAGGAAGGGAGGGGAAGAGGAAAGGCAGTAGAATGAATGGACATCACTCTCCTGTGTTCACATATGAATACACCACCAGTGAGACTCCACACCATGTGCAGCCACGTGACCGGGAAGCTACACTCCATGTGTGATGTGTCAGAATGCCCTCGACTGCCATGGAAGACTAAAAAGAACAGATTTAAAAAGACCAGGATGAACCCTTTCCTCCCATTGCTCCCACCTTGCTTCCAGTTACCAGAGGGCGTCCCAAGGGCAGCTTTTGGGGCAGTGAGAGGAGGTATTTTCTTGTACAGCTCTGTCACTTTAAATGAAGGGCTTAGGAAGCCCAACGCAGGGATTTTATTCTTTTTTTTTAATTTTTTTTATGCAGTGCTAGGGATTGAACCCAGGGCCTTCGCGCTTGTGAGGCAAGCACTCTACCAACTGAGCTAGATCCCCAGCCTAGGGAGATTATTCTTTAGGGGGAAAGAAACAAGCCTGGTTTAGTCTCTAAGTCTTTAAAACTTCATAGGAACGAAAGGTTAAAATGTTTGGGTCTCACACAGGAAGTGATTTTGGAGGAAGGAGAAAGGGGGAGTCCACCAGAGCGGCTGCAGGTGGGGGAGGTCTCTCCACAGGACAGGCTGGGAAGGGACGCTGGAGAGGCCAGTCTGTGAAAGTGGCAGTTGGGTCCTGAAGCTGCCGTTGTGTTCTGAGAAGCCAAATGGAAACCACCGTGTCTTTGCTCTCCACGAGGTGGTAGGGAAGGTAAAATGATCCTTTTTGGCGAGAATTGCATAACAGCGCGGTCACACCAGTGAGGAACACGGTTGGCAGTTACGTGCAACTCTGGTGAAACAGCAGTGACGTGACTAACACAATGCGCTAAGCCAGTTTCCAGGGCCAGGAGTCCCTGCGGGTGGAGGTGGGGTAAGGAACCGAGAGTCCTTGGGCTGTCCAGGTGGCACTGAGAACCCCAGGGCAGAGGTGCATGGGAACTGAGAGACATTTCCAATCTGCACACCCACCACCTCCCTGCACTCTCCAGCGTGGCTCAGGGTGGCCCTCGAACCAGCAGCCTCGCCTCACCTGGGAGCTTGTTATGTATGCAGAATCTCAGCCCCTGCCCCAGATCTACCGAACTGGAAGCTGTTTGTGTGTGTGTGTGTGTGTGTGTGTGTGTGTGGTTGTTTTTGGTACTGGGGATTGAACCCAGGGGCACTCCACCACTGAGCCACATCCCCAGCCCTATTTTGTATTTTATTTAGAGACCCGGTCTCTCTGACTTGCTTAGGGCCTCACTAAGTTGTTGAGGCTGACTTTAAACTTTTGATCCTCCCGCCTCAGACTCCATAGCTGCTGGGATCACAGGCGTGTGCCACCGCTCAGCCCTGAAAGCTGTTTTTGAAGGAGATCCCCAGTGACTAGTATGCACAGTAGTTTGTGAAACACTTTTCTAAACTGGGAGCAGGAACTGCTGCATCCCTGCTAGGTGTGGTTTCAGGCCGGTTGGGTGGGCTGGGAGAGGAGGAAGAGCACGGACATGGCGCGGAGTCTGGCAAACCCTAAGAGGCTGTCTTGGTTAGAACCCTTCCCCTCACCATGCTGACCTCCTGGGGGCTGTCCTGTCCTGCTCACCATGGACAGATTAGCCTTTCTCTGCTCAGTGGTTTTTAAAACAGGTGTTCCCCAAGCTAAGCCTGCTCAGCTGCTCCTCACCTGACTTCAGGTAAAAACTGCAGGCAGAACTATTCTAGACCCAGGAGAAGCTGGGCTTCTCTGAGAGGCAGGGCCCGTGGGGCCTTAGAGTCTCTGGGTGGGAAGTCCTGGGCAGAATAGAGGCCTTGTTAGGACACAGGAGGCCTGTCCTTCCTTTCCAATTCTGCCAGGGTAGTTTCCTGTGCAGGGCTCACAATCAGGGAGGGGTGCCTTGGAGAAGGTTTTCCTGGCAGTGAATTCCTCTTGGGGCAGGAGGCACAGATGCTCAGAAGGAAAAGTGTAGGAGCTGGGGTCCCCACTTCCCAGGTGAGCCAGGCCCCCGGGGGGGGGGATGCACTTCTATGGGAGCAGGTGTGACAGCCCAGAGTTGCCAGGTGCAGAGGGCTGGAGGAGCCGTCTGGGCCAGGGGTGCAGGGTGGGGCCAGCAGCCATCTCTACAGCGCCCTGTCTTCACTGCTCAGGGTGGCAATTCTCCGCAGGTTTTCCCGGACTTTGATAAACTCGGGGGCATGCTCCTCTTCCTTTTCTGGTGGTTTTTCCAGCTGAAGGAAACAGAAGTAGTGGTAGGAAGTGGGTAGGGCCAGGAAGACTCCTATTCTCAACAGCCATGGGGTTTGGGCCTAAGGTCCTCTCAGCAGAACCAAACTGGGGACTGGTTTTGCCACCAGCCTGGTGACAGGGGTGACAGCAAGAGATTTATTTTTCCTTGGTAAGGCAGATTCAGGTCACTTGCCTCTGGGCCTCCTCTAAATTGGTCATATTATTTGGCTCAGAGGGCAGTTATGATCATCAGAACTAGCTTGCAGTATACTGGGCTGACCAAGAGGTTCAGAAAGGGAAGCCATTTAGACAAGTCACACAGCAAGATGGCAGAGTGAAGGCTCAGGCCAGTGTCAGATTTCTGGTCCACTGTCCTTTCTGCTGACCCTCCTCCCAGGACCAGGAGACAGACTTAGAAGAAGGCTGGGGCCAGGACTGGGTGCCCGCTACCCACCTGGTTCAGCCTCTGCTGCCGTCTCAGCAGCTCCTGTTCAAAGGGGCATTGTAGCCGCTTGGCCTCCAGCTCCTCCTTCTTCTTCTTGATGAGCTGGTTCCGGCGGCGATGCTCCAGGACACGCTGCAGCTCCGGTTTATTGTCCACACCGAGGCCCCTGGGGTGTGGGAAGCCGTTAGGAGAACCCCTCTCCTTTCTACCTCCCCTGGTCTCAGGGCTACCCCTCATGGTGACACCAATCCCACCATGATCTCCTGCAGGCCTCCTGGCCCAAGTAGGATCTGACCCTGGCCTGTCTGACCACAGAGCCCAGGTTTGGCATTCTGTCTTATTTTCTTAGGACAAGTTTCTAAAGGTAGAATAGCTGTGTCAGGCTTCAAAGATGGTGGACACATATTTCCATTTGCCTCTAGAAAGGTTGTCCAATGTCTGCTTCTATCAAAAGTGTCTGAGGGCATCTCTTTCTCCCCACCATCACCAGCCAACCCTTTTCTATTTGAGAATCTGAGAGGCACAAAATAATATGTGGTTTCATTTGTTTCCTTGATTATTAGTTACATGAAACAGCTTTGGATAGATTTGTCAGCCAGCATTTCTTCTTTTGGGAATTAACTGCACCGATTTTGTTCATCTTTTCCTTGTGGATTATGAGATGTGAAGATATTAGTATTTTTCTGTATATATAGTTTTTTTTCAATATAACATTTATATTACAAAAATTTTCCCTGGTTTGTTTTTATTCTATTTTTGATTGTGGTGATGTTTGTTGACATTTAAAAGGGATAATCATGGGCTGGGGCTGTAGCTCCGTGGTAGAGCACTTGTCTAGCGTGTGTGAGGTACTGGGTTCAATACTCAGTACTGCATAAAAATAAATAAAGTTCCATCAACAACTAAAAAATTTTTTTAAAAACATAAATAAAATGGATGATCATCCTAAAAGGCAATGATAGAAAATTCTTATGTTACAATAATAAGCAAAAACAAAACCAGCCCAATGTACAAAAGAGTATCTGCTGGAGTGCCGGGTTCCCACAGCCGAGACCCAGAGGGGAAACCCGAGCGGCTCCAATGCCAGGGCTGGCCAGCAGAGGGAGCCAGGAAGGCACTCTTGCCTCCATTCCGGGACTGCAGAGCAGGGGTGTTTCCCAGCCCTCAGAGGGGAGCCAGTCTCCCTCTCCCCATCACATCCTGTCGATTGCTGAGTACCTCCTAATGTCCCTCGAGACACTGCATCCTCTGGGCATCAATGTGGAAGAGCCAATCACCATCCTGTGCATCGCCACTACATGGGTTCCTCCACCCCAGGCACAGCGACCTTTCTGGGGTGCTGATCAGACCATGAGGCTCTTCCCCAGATGGTGCTGTCCCTCGAAGTCTCTGCCCACGCCCCACTGAGCTTCGTGTTTCCTATCAGTAGGCACCTGCTGTTCTTTCTCTCATGCAACCCCACCTACAGCCTGGCTGAGTCTGTTCCCCTGTCTGGCTTGAGCGGAGGCATCACCTCTTCCCTGAAGTTATCTTGGACCCTTCTAAGCTTCCTCCTCTAGGGTCCCAGACCCTCTGCCCCAGTGGAAGCATCCATTGCCTGGTTTGTATCCATCCTCTTCTGCCAGGGCAGGAACTGAGTCCCCTTCCTTCCTGTACCTTGGATCTGGGCACAGCGCCTGGCACCCAGTATGGGTTCAGCAAGTATATCTGGAGTGCTGGCATGAGTGGGCGACTGAGAGGGAGAATGGGGCTTTTCTTTTCTTTTTTCTTTTTTTGGTACCAGGAATTGAACCCAGGGGCCCTTAACCACTGTGCCACATCCCCAGTTCTTTTTTGTATTTTATTTTAGAGACAGGGTCTCGCTGAGTTGCTGAGGCTGGCTTTGAACTTGTGATCCTCCTGCCTCAGCCTCCCAAGTTGCTGGGATTATAGGCATGAGTCACTGCGCTTGGCTAGAATGGGGCTTTTTGAGGTTCTTTGCTTCTCAGGGACCCACAGAGGGTTTGGACCTTCACAGTTTCTGCTGGTGATCATGTGAGGAACCCTCAGCCCTCCTCAGCCTCCAGGAGCCCCATGCCTGCTTTCCATGAGGGGTACCTCCCAAGGTTCAGCAGGCCTGGGGAGGCACTTGCTTGCTGGGCGCAGGCAACCAGGCTCCATCCCCACCTTCTATGGTTCATGAGCAGCTCCCGGTGCAGCTCCTGGTGACTCCGGGAGGCCTTCACAGGGTTCAACAGCTTCTTAGGCTTGATAAGCTCCGGGTTCCACTCTCTGTACTCTGGCCGAGCCATTAGGCCCCCGATGTCTGCCCGCTCCCTCTGGATCTCTGAATACATTGAGGCTGTAGAGATGGACAGAGGAATTGGTCAGAGCTGGGTTCATGATCCCACTCAACTCTGTGGGGCACAGTTGGAAGGGCAGGATTTTTTCTCTGGTGGATCTTCTCCACTTACTACTGGGAAACCCTGACCAAAATACCTGACTTTCTTCCTTCCTTTCTTCCCTTCCTCCCTCCCTCCCTCCCCCTTCCCTCCCTCCCCCTCTTCTTTTCTTTTCTTTTCTTTTCTTTTCTTTTCTTTTCTTTTCTTTTC
>JAJEJO010001279.1:134583-152227 GCA_020662805.1 Glaucomys volans
TCTTTTCTTTTCTTTTCTTTTCTTTTCTTTTCTTTTCTTTTCTTTTCCTTTTTCTTCTACCAGGGAATGAACCCAGAGGCACTCAACCACTGAGCCACACCCCCAGCCCTTTTTTGTATTTGATTTAGAGACAGGGTCTCAATAAGTTGCTTAGGACCTTGCTAAGTTGCTGAGGCTGGCTTTGAACTCACAATCCTCCTGCTTCAGCCTCCTGAGCTGCTGGGATTACAGGCATGCACGTTGCCGTTGCGGGATTTCTCTTCTTTTGATGCCTACTTTTACTACCAAGTTCCACTGATCCTTTACCTGAACAGTTCTCAGCCATGCTCTTTCTTCCCTGTGTCCTCAGCTCCCCTCATTGGCAAACCACATTTTAATAACTACTCGGACTCCCTGGCGATTCCCCCTCCCCCTAGTCCCTCTGTGCCCCAGACTCTCCAGAGCTGCATGCTTCCTCAGTCACGCCATCATTAAATGACCTGATTGTATGTTGCCAAAGTGATAAGGCAGGAAACAGAAATAAACAGTACAACTTTAGAGAAGGAGATGTCAGAATAACATTTGAAAAAAACATACCTCCGTACCCAGCAAAGAGGGAATTCAGTCATGTGGCCAGATTTGAAATGAGTACACAAAACCAAGAGTTCCTCCGTAACAGAACAACCACTGACAAGGTATGTAATAATTAAAAAGTTGTGAATTCCATAAATGTGTGAGTTCCTATAATCTTCTGGGTTTTGTGGCAGACACTGGACATGCAGAGGGGCATTGGACAAGCAAGGTCCCCACTCTCACAGAGCCAACACTCTGAGGGAGATGGGACGTCACACACACACAAACCAATAAGAACAGTTACAGATGCTGAATCAGGTGGGCTCAACAGAGTTTAGTGAAGGCCCCATCTCCAGCCAGGTGCAGGGGGAGGGCCTCACTGAGGAGGTGACATTTAAAATCCTACAGTTGAAATGGAATGGGGAGGCTGCCTGGGGCTGGGGGAATAGCGTGTGTGACTCATGCACCTTGAACAAGCCGGGTCTGTTCAGGGAGCACAAAGACACAGTGTGCCTGGGGTGGAGTGAGTGAGCGGCAGAGTGTTGGACAGAGGGTGGACGGGTGGGTTCAAGTCTGGGAGAAATCGTGTGTCTGATTTGATTTTAAAAGGTCATTCTGGCTGCTGTGTGGAGAAAACCATCAGCAGGTTTTGGGGATTTTTTTTTTTTTTTTTTTTTTTTTATGACTTTGGTTTCCTTCATTTCCAGTGGGCGGTCTCTGTCCATCTGTCCTGTTAAATTCCAGAGGAAAATCCTGACTGGTGACAGGTCACCAGTAGCCAGGGGGTGACTGCTGCCCGATCAGGCCTCATGCTGGCAGGAAAACTCAGTGTACGGGGTCACCCTTCAAAGAGGGGCCTTGTCAGGAGGATCACAAGTTCAAAGGCAGCCTCAGCAACTTAGCTGGGCCCTAAGCAACTCAGCAAGACCCTGTCTCAAACTAAAATGTATAAAAAGGGCTGGGGATGTGGCTCAGTGGTTAAGTGCCCCTGGGTTTGATCCCCAGTACCAAAGAAAAGGGGGCTTTGTTTGGTTTAGCCTGTTGCCGCTCCCTTGAGGATCCTAATACATCTCAAGCAAGGAGCCCTGCATTTTTATTTGGCACTGGGTCCTGCAAATGATGTAGTCACTCCTACACCCAAGGTCCATTCAGGGACCATCCCTGGCTCAAGGATCTGCTCCAGGCCCTCTCCCCTCTTCAAATTCAATCACCAGTGTGGAAGGTGAGCACAGGCCCCCAAGGATGTGGCTGGTTCTTACGCCCAGAGTTGCAGCTGGGAAAATCTGCCTTAGCCTCTCAGGGTGCTGAATTAGGCAAACACCTTGGGGGAGAGCTGTGGACCCATGGGTGACAGGGGTGGGAAGGGGAGTGCTAGGAACCCCTAGGGCTTAGGAACTGCAATGCCAGCCTTCTTGCCTTTTAATTAAATGAGACCTCTATCTAAAAGAGCCTCACACAGATCTGTCACAAAAGAGGCTTCTCTCCCAGGGGTGCTTAACCACTGAGCCACATCCCTAACACTTTCTATATTTTATTTAGAAACAGGATCTCATTAAGTTGCTTAGGGCCTCATTAAGTTGCTGAGGCTGGCTTTGAACTTGCAATCCTCCTGCCTCAGCCTCCAAACCACTGGGATTACAGACACATTCCACTATGCCTGGCTAAAAGAGGCTTTCTTGAGAGAAGCTTGGGGTTGCTCAGTGAGTCACCTTGGCTTACTGTAAGGGCAGACCTTGTGGTCAACACTGAGTCCTCACCTCTGTACTAGGTGATTGACAAGTGCTGTGCAAGGACAAAGCACATGAAAATGTAGACTGTCCTGGGAGTCAATTGGACCTCTTGAGATCTGGGGTCGTTCCCAAGGTTGCTGGGGTATCTGGAGAGATTGGACACCAGGGAGTCAGTGGCATGATGGGGCAAAGGGCTGAGATCATCTCTAAAGAGCAAACGTTGACGGAGCCATCCAGTCTTGGATTGGAATCTCAGCTGGCCGATCTCAGCCTACAGCAAGTTTACCTACCCAACCTCCAGATCTTCAGTCTGAAAACTACACCCTTTGGTCCAAAACCCACCATCGGGGAACACAGCTACGCCCACTCACCACTTACAGTCTACGGTCGCTTTCCTGCTAGAACAGCAAACTCAAGGTGGGACGGTTGTTCTGACTTTGACTTGGGGGCAGCTTGGCCTTTGAGAATTTTTTTGGGGGGCAGTAATGGGGATTGAACTCAGGGGCACTTGACCACTGAGTCACTTCCCCAGCTCTTTTTATTTTTTATTTAGAAACAAGGTCTCACTGAGTTGCTGAGGGCCTCACTAAGGTACTGAGGCTGGCTTTGAATTTGTGATCCTCCTGCCTCAGCCTCCCTAGTCACTGGGATTACAGGTATGCACCACCAAGCCTGGTGGCCTTTGAGATTTTTTTAAATCCCCAGGTGATTCTAATAGTCAGCCATCTTTGCAAATCATAGAGTTAGACAAAGAAACCAAAGCAACCAAGCTTCTCTGGGTTGGCCGCGAGTCCTTGAGAGCAGGTCTGATCAGAGCACAGGTCTCAGCGGTGGTATGATCTTGGGCAAGTCTTTAACCTCTGGGGACCGTCCTCCGAGAATCATGCTGGGTGTACATTGATGAACTCAAGGGCTGGGCAAGGGAGCCAGTAGGTGACTTAATGGAGTGTCTTGCACAACTATGAAATGGGCAGATAATTCTCACTTAATATGCAGAGGGTGCTGACCTCATCTTGGAAGAGGTAAGTATAGTAAGAGGTCAGAGGAGAGACCAGGAGCACCTTACTTACTTCTTTCCTGGTTCTGCTGATGATCCAGGAGGTCCCCGCAGCTCTTTGCTTGAGGCTCTGCAGGACATCAGCCCTATACCAGGCAAGGCCCATCAGGACCCCTGACTCCCAGGGTGAGCTCACCAGGCTGCTCACCCTCCTGGGCACCAGTAAAGAGAGGGACAGAAGGGGAGCTATGCTGATGGGATTCCAGGTCCCAGTTCATCCCGAGAACAGCTGTGAGACCCTGGGGCTCTCTAAGTTCTTCCTGTCCCCTCTATCAGCCTCTCCTCTCCCCTGATGGTTCTGTTATGTCTTTGATGACATTAATTATAACAAATTACATATAAGCCAGTAAATCAATATGGTTCAAGCAGATGTTTCAGAAGGGACAGGTTTGAATCATGGTGGCAAAGTTTCCTAGGTGAGTGACCTCAGGCAAATAGCTTGACCTCTCTGGGCCTCTGTACAGTGCGGATAATGGCAATACCTACTCACCGGGCTGTTTGGAGGGGGAAATGATATAACGTGCAAGTTGTGTGTGGCCGGGTGCTTTCCTGAAGGGGTCTTGTGGTGGACATTTGGTTTGGTTCTTACAATCAGCCTGCATTCTGGGTGAGAAAATCAAGGGTCAGTGAGGCCAAGATATGCAGCAAATACATGGTGGAGGCAGGATCTTCGGGCTCCAAATTCAGTGCCCCTTCTACCATGCTTCTGTCTTCCAGGTGCAAAAGATTTTTCAGTTGAGAAAACAGGTTTAGGTGCAGCCCAAGAAACCCCAGTGCAGAAGTAATGGGAGCCCATTGTATAGATGCTAAGGGGAAGACTGTTAGCCCACACGAAATGCAGACATTCGCTGAGGCACCGCGCTGGCCCTGGCAGCTTTTGGCTAAAGGCAGAACCCCCAGGCCTGGTCGTCCTCTGTTGAGGAGATGACCAGCTGGTGGCCTTCCCTCCTTGGGCTGCTGGCCAGTCTTCACTCCTCCTGCCCCACACTCAGGACCTTCCTGGCTCAGCATCTAACAGGGTGGCAGGCAGAGGAGAAGGGAGGCTTTTAAAATAACGGCCGGCGAGGGGAAAAAGAAGCCTTCAGTCACAGTGACAAGCATGGCCACTGGATTTCCTGAGCCTTCTCGCCTTCTCCCCCCACAGTGGGCCAAGTGCCCATTTTTATTTCATTGGCCAGCAACTGAAGCCCATTGTATCTGGAGGCACCTCCAGATTTCCTAGCAGCCTCTGGCTGATGCCCAGAAGCCCTCCCTTCAGGATTGTCCTTTTGAATGCAATGACTCAAGACAGACTCAAGACAGACTTCCCTTGGCCTCAGTCCATCGTAACTTCCTGATCTGTGAGGAGGTGGTCTGGTGGGCACTGGAATCCATTTCATAGCAGAGTCCTGGGCAGACATGGAGGGTTCTTAGAGGGGCGCGCTGTGTTACAGGGTTGACCAGGGAACGAGTACCTGCCAACCAGGTGTCCTGCTGGCCCCCGAGGGGCAAGAGGCTGGCCACTCCACCTGGCAGGTACTTCACACCCACAGAGCTAAGAGAGCCACCCAAGATCTAAGCCACCCAGAGACAGGGGTGCTGAGGCTGCCTCCAGGTCAGAAGCCACCCGGTTTGGTAGCAGTTTCAAAATGTAACATACATTCAGTCCTCTAGCACCTGATTTCCAGCCCAATCTCAGACCTGCCTTCTACTATAATGTGTTGAAGCCAGATTCACCAGAAAGGCAGGCTGGTACCATGTAAGTGATCTCGCCAGATGTCATCCATCAGGGCTGAGCACCTAGCAGCCAGCTCTCATGAGATTCTCCTGACAGATGGAGGGGGGATATAGCATTACCCCTTTTTAGACTAAGACACTGGAGCTCAGAGAGATCATCTGATTTCCCAGCTCACACAGCCAGTGAATGAAGGAACTAGGATCCAAGCCGAGTTGTCTGATGCCCCAACCTGGGTTCTCTCAATTAAGGCAGCCAGCTATTAAGTAAATCGACCCGCATCCCCGCCATCACCGTGCTAAGCGGTAATGGATTTGGGTGAGGTCATCCCACGCGTTCATTCAGAGTGCTGCAAGTGTTTAGAAGCAAAAGAGCAACAGGAGCACCACAGCACCTGGGCGCCTGTTTGTCTCCTACCCTTTTCACAAACCCAGGGTGTCCGGAGGCACTCCCCACCCCACATCACTTCACCCAGGTGGGGACGCAGCCCAGGTATCTAAACTCAAAACGCTCAGCCCCATCACCTGCTCCGGGGCTCCACAGCCATCTGCACCTCCCGTTCACCTCCCAGGACAGCACCCGGCCGGACAGAATGGAAGCGGGCTTACTTCTTGCTCGGGGTCCTTGAGGAGGGAGGTCGGGAGCGGTGTCGCCCGGCTCCGCGCTCCACCGGGACTGGGGAGGAGGGCGGCCTCCTAAGGGCGGTTCTTAAAGCCCTGGGGGCGGGAGGCGGCTGCGATGTGCCAACGAGTGAGCAGCGCTGCATTCCTGTTTATTCTGGTATCAATAAAAAGGAACTGTTGCCATAGTAACCCGTATTGCACTTGGTGCACGGCCACTTCCACCAGGATCCGTGTGGAACACCGCGTCCGAGCCGCGCGTCGGGGAGGCGCAAATAAACGCCTATTTTGTCGGACCGCTGAGGAATGGGGACCGTGCCAAGCTTTGTTCTGAAGCGGACGGCTCGCGGAGGAACTGCCCTGTTACCCTGGCAGGGTCCGGCCGAGGGGACGCCAGCTCTTCCGGAGGCCAGGGGAAGCCAAGCTTCCTGCAGCCCTGATGAGGTTCTCAGGAGAAAATGGCCCTGGGGTGTCAGGGGCCAAGGGACGGGAAGGACACAGCGCTGCGTCAGCGCTTGGTCATTCACCAGTGGCCCCCAAACTTCTTGCGCATTCTTTACCTGACACCCTGAACTTTCCCCAAACTTCGCAGAGGAGCCAGCAGGAGGGTGTGGGGAGTGATAGGCGATGGTGGCTGGGCACACGCAGGCTCCTGAGTCGGTCCTGGTAATCAGTGCCCCTGAGCCTTGGGGAGGGGGCGGTCCATGGTTGTCAGAGTGGAGAATCACGCCGGGGTTGGGAGATGACAGAGGCAGGCAGGTAGTGCTCAGCAAGTGGGACTCCTGCAGAGAGAACTGGACTCCACCCCACTGAGGGCAGGGCCCCAGCACCGAGCGCATGCCTGGTGGAGTCTGCGCCATGAACATTGGCCCAGTGAGAACCCGGGAATGTAAAAATAAGGCACTACAGCTGGGCGAGGTGGCGCGCACCTGCAATCCCAGCTGCTCAGGAGGCCGAGGCAGGAGGATCACATGTTCAAAGCCAGCCTCAGCAACGTAGTGACGCCCTAAGCAACTTAGTGAGAACTTGTCTCTAAATAAAATATAAAAAGGGTTGGGGATGTGGCTCAGTGGTTAAGCGCCCCTGGGTTCAATCCCCAGTACCAAAAAAAAAAAAAAAAAAAAAAGAAGGAGGAGGAAAAAAAAAACCCTCTGCAGGGGCCTAAGGTCAGCCTGGGTGCTCACAGATAATGGAGGCCTTCTCCTTATTTCACAATCAGCTTTCACTTGAAAATCTGGAACTTTCCAAGCTTTTGGCACCCTCCGTGGTCCCCCAGTGAGGCAGCTGGCATCTACTGGTCAAACTGGGCCTTTGCCCCAACCTTATTTTCTCAATCTTGGTTGGCTGGAAGGCAATGAGGCCCAGGCACACATCGAACTTGAATAGAGGCATTTGAAATGCAGCTTTGTGTTCTCTCTGGCCTGTATTTTTTGTTTATTTAACAAACATCAAACACTTCTTTTTTTAATTTTTTAATTTTTTTGGTACTGGCGATTGAACCCAGAGGTGCTTAACCACTGAGCCACATCTCCAGCCCTTTTTAATATTTCGTTTTGAGACAGGGTCTCATCAAATTGCTCAGGGCCTCACTAAGTTGGTGAGGCTGGCTTTGAATTTATGATCCTCCTGCCTCAGCCTCCCGAGGCACTGGGATTACAGGTGTGCACCAAGCGCCCAGCTAACAAACATTTCTTGAGTACCTATCGTATTCCTGTTACCATTCCAAGTGCTGGGAATACAGTATGAAGGAGACAGCCAGTGTCCCTGTCCTCAGGGAACCCACATTCAAGGGGAGACATGACAATAACTAGAGACTCACAAGAAGACATCCATTGTGATGCGTGTGCTGTTGAGAGTAACACCAGCTGAGGGAACAGGAAGGGCCTGGGAACCTGGGAAGGGTGGAGGCTGAGGGAGGCTGTATCACAAGGAGTCAACCTGTGACTGTCACATGGAAGAGCCTTCCAGAGAGTGGGGACAGCTCATGGCAAAGCCCCAAAGTGGGGCTGAGCTGGTATGATGGGAGAAGGAAAGTGTGGCCGCAGTGTTGGGGGCAGGGGGGATGGAAGATAGGGTGGAGGCAGGGAGGCCAAGGCACGTCATGACAAGCCAACCATTCTGGGGCCACTGAAACTTAGAGGGTCACAAATCCTCAGGCATAAAATAATGAGTGGTCCTTTATACTTTCTAAATTCAGCTTTTCTAGAAATCCTTTGACTGACAGGCTCTCCTAACTTCCCACCCTGCCCTGATTTAACTTCACTAAATTCTCATGGGACTTTCCCTGTGTTGTCCTACTTCACAGATCAGTGGCTGAGGACTATAGTGACTTTCTTGAGCCAACCTCACTGCCTTGGACACTTGGGGAACTAAGAGGGGTCCTGGGGCAGGGGGACTTCCGACTGCTTCTTGTCACTGCCTGGAGAAGACAGAATTCCATGACCCAGCTCACTCTAGGGGAGGACTCTCTGAGAGTCCCCATGCCAACTAGGACCTCCATGTCCACGGTACTCCTTCCCTTTATTGGAAGATCCTGACGGAGCCCCCGAATAAGGGAGGGCCAAGGAGATCTGGGCAGGAATCCCCCAGGGCCAGGCTCCAGCTTTCCTTGGCAGTTGGGACTCCTGTACTCCCTCCGCTGAGGCTCTTCTCACAGTCCAGCTTGGGTACAAACAAATCAGACCTACCCACCAGACTGCCAGCTTGAGGACAGGGTCCTCACCTAATCCATCTTGGAATTCCTGGCCCAGCATCAAGATGCTCCACAACTACTGTGCCTGTGGGACGCCACCCTGCTGTGTGTCTGTAACAGCAGGGAGATCAGCAGTCAGTGACCACCATTCCCAAGCTGCCCCCATCAGTGAGAGATGTGGCAGCATCTCGCGATGGGGAGGTCAAGAAGCACGTCTGTTTATTGACCTGAAAGAGATGTCCCCTGCATTTGTAGGGGAAAATCAAACTGCCTGACCACATTTAGTATGTTGCCCCCCAACCTTTTTTTTTCAGTACAGGGATTGAACCCAAGGATGCTCAACCCTTAAGCCACATCCCCAGCCTTTAAAAAAATTTTTTATTTAAATTTTATTTAAATTTATTTAAATTTAAAAATTAAAATAAATTTAAATTTTTTTTTCAAAGTTTTATTTTGAGACAGGGTCTCACTGAGTTACTTAGGGCCTCGCTAAGTTGCTGAGGCTGGCTTTGAACTCGTGATCCTCCTGCTTCAGCCTCCTGAGCCACTGGGATCACAGGCGTGTGCCACCACATCTGGCCCGCTTTTTCCCTAAGACAAAAAATTACTATGTACAAAGAGAACTAATCTAGAGGCATATAATACTAATATGTTAGCTGAGGTCAGTTCTAGATTCTTGTGTCTCAAATATTATTACTAGACGTCATTAAAAAGATGTGTTAAAAATGAAATTACAGGGGCATGCTCTCGGGTCACTGCATCAGAAGCTTTAGGGGTGGCCTAGGAAAATGGGCTTTAATATACTCCCCCGGCACTTGTTGATGTCAAAGAATTTGAGAACAACTCTTCTATGGAATAAAATCACAGTTTGTTATTGTATTTCTGAAATGTTTATGGCTACCCCCCCTGGTGTATATTGCTTTTGTTATGAGAAAAAAGTTATAAAGATTGAAAAATATGAGAAAAAAGAAACTTTCTCCAATCACCTATAGCTAGTTTCAGATCACATCTGATTCAGTTATGTCCTTTTTTTTTTTTTTTTTAAACCAGGGATTGAACCCAGGAGCACTCAACCACTGAGCCACATCCCCAGCCCTTTTTGTATTTTATTTAGAGGCAGGGTTTTGCTGAGTTGCTTAGGGCCTAGCTAAGTTGCTGAGGCTGGCTTTAAACTTGTGAGCCTCCTGCCTCAGCCTCCTGAGCCACTGGGATTATAGACGTGTGCCACCACATCTGGCCAGTTATGTCCATTTTCGATATGGGAAAATAGAGGCTTTGGGGAGAATGAGTTCACTCCAGGAAATGACAGAATTCAAGCCCCAAGCGCTGCCTCTTGCCTCTACTTGTGTGGCTTTCCTGGAGGACTTCCCATTCTTCCAGAAGGAAAGGCTGGAGTAGGAGGGCCCTGGGGATCAGAACTCTTGCTCAGCCCCACGGTGAACTGGGGATTTTAGATGCCAAGATCTCTTCTTGTCCCTTTAAAGTCTGATTTCTCAGGGATCAGAGAGGCCAAAAAGAAGAGGGACAGTGAAAACCAGAGGAGGCCGGGGTTTTTAAAATTTTTGATTTTAAAAATTGATGGACCCTTATTTTATTCATTTATTTTTATTCAGTGCAGAGAATCCAACCTGGCGCCTCACACATACTAGGTGAGCACTCTACCACTGAGCCCCAGCCTCAGCCCCAGAGGAGGCAGTTTTGAGGGGCGGCAGGGAAATGTCCTGCATTTAGTGTGGGCGAGGGCTGCACATTGCAGGAAAAACATCCTTCAATGGCTTTTCTTTCCTTTCTGCCCTCTTTTCTCCAAGCTGAGAGGCGCCTGGAGCAGCTTACAGGGACCCACAAGCATCCGACAAGAAGTTCCCATAGCAACTCAAAACTTCCTGTGTTCAGTCTAAATGTCCAATGAGGTCACTGAGAAGCCTCCACAAAACAGCACCCCTTACTCCCCCACCACCCAACATGCTCTGCTGAAAGGACTTGCGGGGAGAAGGAGTTGTATTGGCAGAAAAGCTTGTCATGAGATCCACGGAGAGATTATAAAGGACCTGGAGTCGCCTGTACAAGTTTGAACTGGGAAGCATTTAACCCAGGGCAGGGATTTCAAGCGTGAAGGCAGGAAAGTGGGAGGGGGTGGGGAAGAGCCAAGAGGCCTTTTTCAGAGAGCTGGCTCTCACCCCAGCTGGGATTAGGCATGACTAATTGATTTCTAAGGTGCAAAAGGACCCTGGGGTGTTCTCCACCCATGTACATTTTAATTTGCTTGTAGCCAGACAAAAACAGGATAGTGGATCTAGGGATAGGCAGAGGGATATGTGTTGGTGTGTGTGTGTGTGTGTGTGTGTGTGTGTGTGTGTGTGTTTGTGTGCAGAGGGGAACCTGGGCCCACCACAGCTTGTCAAACTAAGCAAATTTCCAGAACTCCTGACTGTGGTTGCCAGATGTAGCAGATAAAAATGCAATACTCTAGTTAAATTTGAATTTTGGATAAGCAATGAATAATCTTTTAGTAAAACCGTTATCCCATGCAATATTTGGAACATACTTATGTGAAAATGTTATTCTAACTGGGCATGTACCCAGAGGACTTAAAAACAGCATACTACAGTGATGCAGCCACATCAATGTTTATAGCAGCTCAATTCATAATAACTAAGCTATGAAACCAATCTGGGTGCCCTTCAACAGAAAAATGGATAAAGAAACACACACACACACATACACACGCACAAAATGGAATATTATTCAGCCATAAAAAAGAATAAAATTAGGGCATTTGCCAGTAAATGGATGAAACTGGAAACTATCATGCTAAGTGAGATAAGCCAATCCCCAGAAAACCAAAGGCCAAATGTTCTTTCTGATACATGGATGCTAATACACAATAAGGGGGTGGGAGTGAAGAACAGAAGTTCATTGGATTAGACAAAGGGGAATGAAAGGAAGGGAGGAAGGATGGGAATAGGAAAGACAGTAGAATGAATCAGACATCACTTTCCTATGCTCATATATGAATACACGACCAGTGAAACTCCACACCATGTACAACTGCAGAATGGGAAGTTATACTCCATGTGTGTATAATATGTCAAAATTCACTCTACTGTCATGTATAACTAAAAAGAGCTAATAAAAATTTTTAAGAAAAGCAATTAGGAAACATTAATGGCAAAAAAAAAATATTATTCCGAGATTTAAATTTAATTGGTTGCCCTGTTTCTTACCTGGCAGCTCAACCTGGCAGAGGCAGGGATGGAGACTGCGCCTGTCCCCTGGCTGCACCTGGAGGTGCCCTTTGGTCCATGGTGCAGAGAGATGCTTCTCCCCTGCAGGACCCTGGCCTGAGCTCCAGGTGAGTTGTAGGTAACACACCGCAGATGGACTTCTACTAGAATGGACTGCATAGCTCTCCAGGCATGACTTATGCTACGGGTGACCCTTCCAGTTCAGTGGTTAAGAGCATGGGTCCTGGTGGCAGCCTAGATACTGACCCTGGCTCCTCGGCTGGACAGCTCGGAGACCTTGTTTCTCCATCTCTGGACTGGGACAGATGTTCTTCAGAACGCAGAGAAGGGCAAGCCCTTTGGACAAAGCCTGCCCAGACTCAGGCAGTTATGTTGATAACCCATGTAAGAGCATTAAAGATTTTTGTTCAAGTGAAAAAAATAGGATTACAGATTAGAGTCAGAACAAGTTGAACAGGGTCAAACAAACATAGGTACAAACGATGATTAGCAAAGAATGGAAGGAGACATCCCCGCATGCCTCCAGTGGCTGCTTGGGGTGAGTGGGATTATGGGTTAAACTTCTCCCTTCTTTAGTCTCGATTTCCCCAGATGGTTATGGAAGCATGTGTTAATTTAATAATTTAATTTGAAATAATTTGGGATGAACATTTTTCTACAAGGGCCATGTCATTTGATGTGTGAATTGAGGCCACTGTACTTGAAAATGACCACCCTCTTGGGTTTGATTCTGCTCTCTCCTCCTTGGGGACTTCACAGAGGGAAGAGAGGGGCTCACCCCTCCACTAAATGGCCAAGAGGACCCCATACTTCCATGTGAGATACCTGGGAAATGGTTCTAGAGGTCCCCAGCCCTAGCTTTGGAATTTTTTTTTTTTTTTTGGTATTGGGACTTGAACCCAGGTGCACTTAACCACTGAGCCACATCCCAGCCCTTTTTATTTTTGATTTAGAGACAGGTTCTCCATAAGTTGCTTAGGGCCTCAATAATTTGCTGAGACTGTGTCTGAACTCAGGATCCTCCTGCCTCAGCCTCCTGAGCCACTGGGATTACAGGCATGAGCCACAGCCCTAGCTTTGAATCTCAGCTTTACCCCAACTAGCTTTGTGACCTTAGGCAGGTCATGTTGCCATCCCAGCCCCAATTTCCTTGTATGTCCAATAGAGCTTAACATGACTCACCTCCCTGAGCAGACAGACGTGGCTGTTTTATTGATATTGATATCCCTGTGCCTTTCATAAGACCTAGTGCATTACAGAGGATGCTAAATCTTAGTGGAATGAATACGTGAATGAAGAGAGTTGGTGAGATAACAGGTGTAAGGCATTGGGTAGATACAGTGGCAATAACAAGTGACCATCATTGTTACTATTCTCTGAAGATGGAAGGGCTTGGTGTAGATGAACCTAAGTTTGAAGTGTTGCAGCCAATGGCGCACGCCTGTAATCCCAGCAGCTGGGGAGGCTGAGGCAGGAGGATGGTGAGTTCAAAGCCAGCCTCAGCAACTCAGGGAGGTCCTAAGCAACTCAGCAAGACCCTGTCTCTAGATAAAATATGTAAAAGGGCTGGCAACTTGTCTCAGTGGTTAAACGTCCCTGAGTTCAGTTCCCAATATAAGAAAAAGAAAGTGTTTTCTGCCCTTTCCCCGGGGGTGGGGGTGGGGTGGGGGGTGTTAAGGTCCCTTTGTAGAATGTGAGCAAGGTGTTCAAGCTCTGGCCTCAGTCCCTCATCTACTAAATGAAAATGACAACCTGCAGCAGTGTCCTTGCAAACTTGTGAAGATTGAATGCAACAATGCACAGTTCCTTCGGTAAGTGCTCCCATAAGGAGGTGCTCACTCCTTCAAGAACGTCTCTGACCCCGGTCCTGGCTTGTAACTGTGTGTGGTACAGCTAGGGGACAAGCCGGTGGCCCCTGCATTGACTCCAATTTGTTTGCTCTTCGGGATGGTTTGAAAGCCCCTGGAGCTCCAAGTCCAGAGGAAGCCCAAGGTCTTCAGATTGGGACCCGCCACCTACTCAACTTTGTAAGACGATAAGAACGGGGTGGGGACACTTAGGCAGCCAGCCTTGTGCAGCGATCACCCGAGCCCAGATTTGAAATCAGATTCGTCTGATTGCAGAGCTCCTCCCTTTCTGCCTGCCAGGCTCCGACAGCTGAGACCCTCCCCCAGGAAGGCGCCGCCAGGCCTCGGGTCTCCGCCAGTTCTTGTTTTCCGACTTAAGAGAATCGTTGTTCCAAGGTTTCCAACCGGTACTGGGCGGGCGGGATCCCCCGCCCCCGGGGCAGGGCGGATCTTGGTAAGAAATGCGTAGTCCCAGAGCTCTCGGCGCCGGGGACCAGGCTGGCTCTGCAGCGGCCGATGCGCCACCTCCCGCCTCTGCCTCCTGGCTCCGCACTCGGGCAGGACTACGCGTGAGGCGGGCTCTTTGCCCAAGGCAGAGTGGAGCTGGCCGGTGAGCCCAGGTCCCTTGACACTTTGCAATCACGTAACCCCAGTGGCAGGAACTCCTGCCCGAGGCCAATTTCCATCTTCCCCAATGTTTCTCCAAGCCCAGTTTTGGAAGGAAACGCCCCCAGTGCTTACTGAGTCCCCATTCCCCAGCTTTTCTATATCCCTGTTTTTCTAAATTATTTTACACTGAGCGTACGTTCGTTTACTTCATTTTCCAAATTAAAAAAAAACAAAAACCCCCAAACCCAAAACTCTTACTGTCCCAAGTAGAAAAGTAATACGTGCTTATTGCAACGACAAACCACCTGTTATCCAATCCCCATCCTCTGCAAACTAAAACCACCGTGTGCTTCCTTCCAGATCGGGGCACGCATATGTATAGGAAAAGCGGTTCCTCACCTGCCCGGGGCTTGCTCCCCTCCTCCCCCTCGTGCAATGGCCCATTGGACGTTAGAAGCCCTTCGCCCGAGCGCTCCGCTGCCGGCGTCTCTTTACGCCCCACTGCCCGCTGCTCCGGCGGTGCCCATTTTCCGCATCCCTGCCCCACATCTCCCACGCGGGCTGACGCCTCAGTGCGCTGGCGGAGTCTGTCGCCAGCTCAGCCAGGAGCAGAACCTCGCAGGACTTTTGCCGTCAAGAAACTGAGAGTGGGAATGTGCGTGTGCGGGCCCGTGTGTGTTCTCGCATATTGGAAAAAAGCAATGTATCTAGGGAGAGATTCCCAAAGGGATGAATGTAGGAAGAAAAGAGGAAAGAGGGAAGGACAGACCAGTAATGGAACAGAGTGACGGACGGGAAGGGAGGGAGGGACTCGGAGCAAGGATCAAGGACAGAGGCGCTCAGCGGCGAGTTGCTGGGGGCTGCGCGCCACACGCCTGTCGCTCGCTCCTAGAGCTTTGGACAGCAGGGGCGGCGAGGCGCTGTCCCCACTTACCGGACCTGAGAAGCACCGCCCGGTAGAGCCCGGTGGCCTCTGTGGGCCCCCGTGCCCATTCGCCCAGCCTCTGCGCCATGCCCTGCGTGTCCCGCTGCAGAGCCTGCCCCGCCGCAGCGCAGCCTGGAGCGCGAGCGTCTCTGCCACCGTGACGCGAGCCAGCAGCCCAAACCCCGCCGAGGATCTGGTTACTACGTTGGCCAAGGGGCAGGCGTGGAGACGCCAACAGGGAGGGCGGAGACAGGGACAAAAACAAGTATCCTTGCCCAGGAATCAGGTGGCGCGTGTGAGCATCTGGAGTGAGGTCTCCCAGCCCCGGGGTTCCAGCAGCGTCGCTAGGAAAACATCATGTCCCGGCCTACCACCTACTTTTTCCACGCTTTTTTTTTTTCTCTTTATTATTATTATTTTTTGATACTGGGGATTGACTTTAGGGGCGCTTAACCACTGAGGAACATCCCCAGTTCCCTTTTTTGTATTTTATTTAGAGACAGGATCTCACTGAGGTGCTTAGGGCCTCATTAAGTTGCTGAAGCTGGCTTTGAACTCGCGATCCTCCTGCCTCAGCCTCCGGAGTTGCTGGATTACTGGTGTGTGCCACCGTGCCCAGTTTTTTCCCACTATTTATGGCCGCTGGCCTCAATGACAGCTATGTGTAGGGTGAACGATTCTAAAATTGCCATACCTGGGCTCAGATCCCAGCCCCACTAGGTAATACCTGTATGACCTCCCCATTTAGTTACCTCCCCCGCACAGAACCTCAGTTTCTTCATCTGGAAAATGGGGTTAACCACATTACTTCAGTCACAGGGTTGTAAGGTTAACTGGTAGAATGTAGGTACATATAAAGGACTTAGAAGAGTGGCTGGCACAGAACCAACAGGCATTTAAAAAAAGAAATGTCCCAATGCATCCTGTGGCAGGAAGCACTGAGCATAGGGGACTTCTGGGGCGGGGGGGGGGGGGGGGGGGGGGGGTTGAGGGTGGAGGCCTGTGGAGTTCCATAGACTGATTTCTCAGGCTTTGTGGAGTTGTGTGTGTGTGTGTGTGTGTGTGTGTGTGTGTAGTCCCTTTAACAGCCAGAGATGGAGGACTCATCAAGAGTCTAGGGTGGGTAGGCAAAGTCAACCACTCTGCTCTGTTATCTCATTTACTCTTCATGACAGTCTTGAAGGGTAGGTATTACCTCCAGCTTAGAGATGAGGAAACAGACTCAGAGAGGTGAGGTGGTCTTGACCAGGCTCACCCTTCCAAGAACCAACCCAATTCTGGGGCCCTGAAGCTTGTGCCCCTGAAAGCTACAGCCCCCTGTGGAGCTGTCCAGGGTGCTGGATGGCCTCAGTTCAAAACTGTGCAGGGGATGGGTGAGGGGAGCAAGAAATTGTGAGCTGGCTTTTGGGGTCTCAGGCACATGGTTCCAGCTCCCTTTGCCTCTGTGCCCTCTCCAGCCTCGGTGCCTGCCAGCTGATCACCTGCTGGCCAAGTCCTCTGGCTGGTTCTTGGTCACTGTCCAGGTCCAACTTCTCTAATAGAAAGGTTCATGTATTTCTCTGCTCCTCAGACATCATCCAGGATCCCAAGGTGACACTTGATCATTGATGTTCTCATGATCAATGACCAGCCATCAGGGATTCCAGTCACCATGCCAGACCTGTCTGGTATGTCCCATAGCCTGTCTTCAGAGGATGAACTTATATCCATTTTCCACTTCATCTCCTGTAATCCCTTCAATGGCTCTTTGGTCCAATGACAGTTATGGCCCCTCAGAGATGAGGAGCACCAAGACCACATCACAAGTTTGTAATGGAGCTGGATTTGAATCCAGATAGTGCCTGAATTACTGCAAGGGGAAACCAAGCCAGCTGTTGAGCAAAGTGGGATTGCACACAGCTGTGGCGAAGAGATGTGGAGCAGGAGGAGAGGGTGAGGCTGGGTCCCCCCCAGGGGAGTTCTAGGTGGGTCTGACTCACCTGGGCCTTTTCGTCTCTGCTTCTCATTTTCTCTGTGAAATCTGGCCTGCGGAGAGTATCCCTTCTGTGAATGGAAAGAAAGGTGGAGTGAGGACCCTCTGTTCCTGGGCGGGGAGGGGTGATGAGGTGTTCAGAAAGTCTCTGAGTCCTTTTATCACAGAGAGGACTGACCAGAGTCAAAGTCCTCTCCAGAAAAGCAAATCCCGACAGTCTTTGGAGTGTGTGTGTGTGTGTGTGTGTGTGTGTGTTTATAAGACTCATGCTCTTTTTTAAAAGACTTTAGTTTTTAGAACTGTTTTACATTTAAAGAAAAATTAAGGGCTGGGATGTAGCTCAGTGGTAGAGTGCTTGCCTAGCATGCATGAGGTCCTGGGTTCGATCCCCAGTACTCCCCCAGCACAAAGAAAGAAAAAAAGAATAATTAAAAAGTTCGTATAGAGAGTTCCTTATAATCCACACTCAATTCCTTATTGTTAACATCATATATATAGATATAGAGATAGATAGATAGATGGATATTTATGTAATGTGCATTTGTTAATGCACCAATATTGATGAATCAATATTCAGTTAATGAGCCAATATTGATACTTTTTCACTAATTAAAGTTAGTCCATACTTTATTCAGATTTCCTCAGTTTCTATTTTTTAATTTTTATTTATTTATCTAGGTA
>JAJEJO010001280.1:0-32953 GCA_020662805.1 Glaucomys volans
AGCACAGCGTGGAGCTGGCTGGCCTGGGGAGCTCTGCAGCACGGAACACTCATCCCCATGCCGCGAAAAGTGTGGCTCTGACCCAAGTGACAGCCAGCGAGCCCTTCGGTCCTTTATTTCCATGAAAGACCACAGCATGGCTTCCACAAACAGGGCTCCAAGAATGTGCCCGTGGCACCAGACATGCTGCAGGGGCATCTGGGCAGAGGGCTCCTTTCAGCCCCAGACACAGGACCGGGAAAGCCACACACCCAGGGCAGAGCTCTGGGGCACGCTGCTTCGCTGCCGTGCAGTCTCCTCTGGCTCTGTCACCTCCTGAGAGCCACCTGCATGGTGGCTGCTAGACACCCCTCCTCCTCATGGTGGGCTCCTGCTCAGGCGCTGTGCACAGAGACTGTCACCCCAGGGCCTCCTGGGGACCAGCAGGGGGTGCCCGACCCATCACACCAATGCTGGTGGATCCACCGCACCACTCACGCAGCCAGTGCCCTGTCCTTGCATCTGTGGGTGTGACACATAACAAGTTTCAGTCCAACTGTAATCACGGTTGAGCTCACACTGATTAGTGCAAAAATCAACTCAACAACTTGAAAATTAGGAAAACCAGATTTTCACTTCTGCCCACAAGCATCTGGGGCTTGGGGTCTGCCCGGCTTCTGAGCACGGCCATGGGGACGAGTGACCTCCTGTGGAGGAGGGGGGATTAGGAACAGTTCCAGAGAGGACACAGGAATTCCACTGAGAGGCAGGCAGACCCCGGCGAGGCACCTGAGATGTTTGCATCCTTTTTTCACAATTAAAAAGAAAGCCTTTATTCTGGCTCGCAGCTAGTCTAAGGGCGAAGGGGCACAGGCGCTCACATGACCTCCGCTGGCAGAGTCCCAAGACAGTGCAGGTCATCACCTGGTGGTGAGGGGCGGGAATGCAGGAGAGACGGAGCCACGCTGGCGTTTGTATTAGACCCAGTCTAGAGCTAACCCATCAACCTCCTAAGAGCATGAAGGGATGGATGCGTTCATAAAGTAGGGCCACAATCACTTCTTCTTAAAGATGTCACCTGGCCCACATCTTTCTTTAAATTTGTTCTAATTGGTTATCCATGAATGGAGCACAGCTTCTCCTTCCTCTGGCTGTCCATGATGCAGTCACACCTTAGAGTAACCGCACATGTATACAGGGTAATAATGTCCCTCTCATCCCACCATCTTTCCCATCTCCACGCCCCTCCCCTCCCTAATCCAAAGTAACTATTCTTTCCTACCCCTCCTGCCTCTTGTGAATTAGAATCCTCAATCAGAGAAAACATTCAGCCTTTGGTTTTTTAGGATAGACGTATTTCACTTGGCATGATATTCTCCAGTTCCATCCATTTACCTACAAATACAATCATTTCAGTCTTCTTTAAGGCTGAGTGATACTCCATTACGTACACACACATTTTCTTCATCCATTCATCTGCTGAAGGGCACCTAGGTTGGTTCCACAGTCTAGCTACTGTGAGTTGAGCTGCTATAAACATGTCCTTCTTAAGCAAGGGAAAACAAAGTGCAGGGACTTGAAGAGGGCACCAGAGGGGAGACCTCGGGGTCCCAGCAAGGCAGACCCACCACCGCAGTGTGGGAGGCCAGCAGCATGGGGGACATGGCACAGAGACCCCGGGAGTCCCAGAGAGCCCTCTGGAAGACTGACTCCAGAGTGCCACCAAGTTCACTGCTGTCACCTTCACTGCAGAGCAAGTCTTACTTTTACCCAAGCAACCAACCAAATTAAAACTTGGCTGAAACTTGACTCCAAAATAATATTTTCACATATATTGGGTTCATTTCAAATTCCTGTAAGTGGATGAAAAAGAGCAAAAAACAGAAACAACAAATACTTTAGAAGAAATGAGGGGCTGAGAATGTAGCTCAGAGGTAAAGTGCTTGCCTGGCATGCATGAGCCTTGGGTTCAAATCCCAGCACCACAAAAATAAAGAATGAGAGGGTAAACCAGTTCAGAGGACCTCATGTTGAGGGTCGTGTGTGAAGCAAGGAGGCCACTCAGACACAGATGCTCAGCCTGAAAAGGGACCTTTGAAGTCAACACAGCAAATGAGTAACTGCTGGGGAGCAGCAGGGGCAGACACCTGGAAAGGGGAAACCCAGCAAAGGCTCATGGGCAAACACCAGGTCCACTCAGTCGCCTTCTCAGGACCTGCTGGCCACCCCCTCCATCCTTCTGTGCCCTGCTGGGCAGAGCCTGCACTGTATGACAGCACCAGGTCCCTCACCCCCAGCAGGCTGCCCTCCCTGTGGCAGCAGAGGCCTGAATGGGAAGCCCATGCACGCGCCTGAAGGCCACGCTGGACACGGCTGACGGCTGCTGGGATGAACCATGCTCTCTGGCCTTCTGTCTGGAACCAACACAGAACAGTGCCACGGCCTCACTCAGCCAGGCACTCCCTCCTCCTCCCTCACCTGTGCACACCTGACCACACCCCCTGCAGCCATTCCTTCCTGCTAACCCTGTGCTTCGGTGCCAGCCCCTGGAGGGTGTGTGCTCTGACGTGCTCGGGGCAAAGCCGCTGGCTGTGGCCTTGCTGCCAGGGAACAGGTGTGTGCCCCAGGTCCCACGTGGCCTTGGCGTCTCTGCTGTGCGTGCAGAAGCTGGGAGCTGTGGCCCAGCTGGGGCCTCAACACTCCTCGTGCACAGGACAGGGACTTCCAGAGGCCCTGCTCGTGCACTGAGCAGGCTGCCTGGTAAGGAGCACAGCATCCCTGCCCCCGACAGCAGGCAGAGGTGTGAAGAGCCCCATCCCTCCTCACAGTGCCCATCACTAGAGACCAGAAGCAGCCCACGCAGCACAGCCTCACTGGCCCCTCAGCTCACCTTCCTCACTGCACTTCACCTGCCTCCACGTCCACGGTCCTCACTCAGAGAACACACAGGCGCGCAAGCCTTGCACTGTGCAGCAGCCCACGGGGCCAGCTGCCCCAACTCGCTCCTCATTGTCTCAGGACAAGCTCTCGGAAGGCAGGCACTCACACACTGGTGTGGTGCCCTCCCACCAGCAGAGGCACAGGGAGCCAGTTGGGATGGTCAGGCAACACTGCTCAGCAAACACAAGGAACCCACCCACACAGCCCTCGACACTGGAGACCACCTTCTGCTCTGGGTCTCCACTCTCGTCTCCCTGTTCTCCAGGCACACCTGGACAGGATTTGCTGCTCAGGTGTGGCCTACGTGCAGCAGGAAGAGAAGTACAGAAGAACTGGGGTCAGAAATGAGGTCTCCCACCCAGAAGGAACAAATGCACACTCAGCCTCCACATGCTGGCCAAACCAGCCATGGCCAGACCGGCCAGGGACACTCAGAGGCAGGGAGATGCCAGTGTGCAAAGCTAAGTAAAAAGAGTGGCAAGCCCAGGGTGCTGTGGGAGCAGAGCAGGGGCCCAGGGTCACGGTGACCTCTGAGACGCTGTTGAATCCCTGCACCCCTCCCTCACGCTGCATCATCTGCACCCCCAGGACCCAGAAGAGACCCCAGCATGGGTGTGGTGGTACAGGGGCCTACGCTGTGGCTCTCCACTCTGCAGCCCCTCTTCTCCCGCTAGGGGGCCTGACGTGGGTTAGAGACTGACTAGTGATGCATCCCGAAAGGGAGGCAGGCAGCGAGGGTGACAGCAGCAGCAGGGGAGGAGGCCGCCCAGGACCTGGAACACTGCCAGCGTCCTGTCCCCAGCTCCTCCCTGGGAAAGGAGGCGAGCTGTTTTCAAACATGGCGCCCGGCTACCTGGCTGCAGCAGCCCTCCGGACACAGATCTCTGCCCAGCTCAAGGCGTGGGCTGGTGCAAACACCAGATCTGATGTGCATCTGAGGAGACCCTTGAGCAGCTTGGGAAATCGTCATCAAAACTATCTGAGTCCTTGAAAGTGACTGCAGGGCAGCCAGACAATGGAAAAGGGCCCACACTGCTGCCGAGCTCTCCACCGTCCAGCCGGCCAGGGTGCAAGCCCAGTCTGTGCTTCTCTGACGGGCAGTACCAGGCACCAGAGTCACTACAGATGCAGGGATACAGACAGTAAGAAGCGTTCCAATGACTAATCGAGGCTTACCATGGTCCTTGAATGATGCAGAGCGAATGTGTTGCTAGGCAACAGCTTGGCTCCCCTGGCAAGTGCCTCAGGAACATGCTCTGTGAAGCATCAGCCCATATCAGAGGGTGGCAGCCACCTGACTTGAGTCCAGATGTGCAGATCCTAGGGGACAGATGACCTTTCACTGTCTCAGAGAAAAGCCTCCCCAATAGCCAGCCAGACTGTCATGGGGGGGGCACAGATTAGCTTCAGGTGCTGACCTCTGAAAATAGAAGCTTTCTGCTAAAAGTCAACGGGGGTGTGCACTTACACAGAGTGTGTGGGGGTCTTTTTAAATGAGATGCAGCTGGTTGGTCAGTCAGGAACACAGCCCCAGCCTGTGCTGCCACCCAGTCCCCAGCATGGCCACTGCATGCCTCTCAAGGACGTGGCCGTGGGATGCTCCCTCCAGGTGCCTTTACGCCTGTCACCTCCTCTGATTAAAACGCAGCCTTTCCCCGGGCTCTGCTCACTGCTCAGCTTTCCAGAATTCTCACTGCCACTGTGCCCTCTCCCGGCAGCAGGACTGCCCTGCCATCACATCCCCACTGGCCTCAGGGTGACAGGAGATGGGGACACTCCCTTTTCATACTAATTGAAAATCTCTCTGCTGCTCTCTTTCCTGACCTCCCGGTATCCAGTTTCTCTCTTTCCCGATCATTCTGCCGTCCTCGCTGGTTGTCTGGCGAACTGTAGTTTTAAAACAAAGAAGGCCAAGCGGGGAGTGTCCTTTCAGAGGCCTGGAGCATGTCACTGCACCTTTAGCGCCTCTCCAACAGGGGGAGCCTGTGAAGCCACAGGTCCCCAGCAGACCTTCAGCCCTCACCTCACTAACTCTGGGCCCCATCGGACCCGGAACCCCTGTCCCTGCTTCTGCTCTGCTTGAGGATCTCTGGTTCCCCACTTCTGGCCATCTCGGTTTCTCCCAGCTTGTAAACCTGTCTACACTGGCACGCCAGGTCTGACCCACCCCGTCTCTCCACACACGTAAACCCCAAGGCAAGTCCCACAGCTCTGAGCTCCACAGAGCTGCCAACAAGGTCCCTCTGCATCTCTAGCACTCACTGCCAGCGCCTCCTCAGGGGCCACCGGCTTGACCAGATGTGTAATGCACCAGCCACGCTCACTGTGTCCTTCTTGGGCCTCCCAACTGCTCACCCAGGCAGCAAGGTCTTGGCCTCCCCAGGGATTTAAACACACCCTCAACTGTGTGCTCAAGGCTGCCTCCATGGCTGCCAGCTGGGTCAAGCTGCCCTTGTTGCTCAGAGGATGACCGAACATCTTCCAGTGGTCCTTGCCTGCTCTGCCCCGCTGGGTCAGCGCCCCTCTGCCTGGCCATGCTCTCTCTCCCTGCCCTGCACAGCACGGGGCACACTTTACTGTTTGTTAGCGTGGCCTGGCCCCGGCCACCAGATGCAGGGTGTGGGGCCCAGGCTGGCACAGGCTGCTGTGTGCCTGGTGCGAGCGAGGGGCTGGTCTTCCTCACCAGAACGCAGCCCTCCGCTGGCTCGAGGCCACGCTCCGGGTCTGCATAATGTGACACACGGCACAAAGTACACAGACAAATTGCAAGAGAGGCAGAATACCTTTCAAGAGGCACAGAGGCACAAACTGGTGACTCCTTCACAAAGATGTCACCATACCACAGAAACGTGGTGGGGCTGGTAGAGTTGGCACTGGGCAGTTGAATGTTCTCAGGAAATGTGAGTCATTCAAGAGAGAAGCCGTTATCCCTAAGATTTGGCAACACCAGAGTATGGGCTGCAGGCTGTTAGGGACTGTCCCTAAAGGTCACAGGGTCCAACACAGTCGTTCAACAGCTCTGGCTGTTAGAGCATTTCACTGAATGCAAGTATGTCACAGGAGGGACAGGAATGGAGAGATGGGCACTCTGCCTCCTACCTGGAGGACAGGTATAATGGTGAATTCGAATCATCAACTTGGATTAAGAGATGCTGGTGATTAAGGGGCTTCTGGGTGTGTCCATGAGGGCGTGTCTAGGAGTGATTGGCATGTGGGATAGGGACTGAAGTGGAGACCCTCCCTAAGCATGGGCAGCACTGCCCAGCAGGATGGTGGCTTGGGTGGAATAAAAGCTGGAAGAACAAGGAAGCAAATGCAGATGCAAGCTCGGCTCTTCTGGAAGGGATTCTTGATCGCTGCTTCGATCCTCTGAGGATATTGGACTCACTTCTTCACTCTTCTGAGGCAGACTCTGCCAGTGACTCTCCAGGGAGTTTCCAGAAGGCTTGGTCCTGGACTAGGGTAGCACTGTTGATCCCTCTTGTTCTGGGGCTTGCGCCCCTTGGACTTCGCAGCTGCTGGTTCTTCCAGCTGTCCAGCTGCAGACGGCCACTGTGGACCATCCAGCTTCCGTCGTGTGAGCAATCTAATAACCCCCTTCTATAATCACACTTCCCGTTGATTCTGCCCCTCTGGGGAACCCTGACTGACACAACAGGCGAGGCTGACCTCACGGAGGGACTAGTAAGCACTGTGCGGTGACAGGGAGGGGCCCAGGGACAGTCCACTCCCTGATCAACCAGCATTGGCACCAGGCTCCCTGTGTCAGCAGCGTAGCAAGTGCTCCTGCCACAGCCTGAGGGAACCAGCACACAGGAACCTGCACTGTCCCCGGAGTTGCAGACCAGGCAGGAGCCGGGAGAGGCTGCTGCTGCCCCGGGCCAACCCTCTGTTTGCTGAAGAGCAGGTGTGACAGGTGTGAACTGGGCTTCTGCTCCTGGTCCTAAGAGACCCTCTATCTGCAGCAGTGATGAGGACATGTGGTGGACACGAAGGCACAGCTCCGATGCAGACTGCCAGCCCCACAGGGGTGGGGACACCATGGACAGGGCACGCCCTTGCAGCGAGTCCCGGTCACACCCAGCATCACTACACACGCACTTAGAGGTCAATAACTCAATACTCTTATTAGAGGAATAAGATGTGTCATGTTTTCAACAATGGTTTCATCTAAAGATAATGCATATCTCCTAAAACTGTGGTTTTAAAAATAACCAGAATTCAATTCTGCATTCATTCATCTCAAGCAG
Organism: Glaucomys volans; assembly: GCA_020662805.1. Lineage (NCBI taxonomy): Eukaryota > Metazoa > Chordata > Mammalia > Rodentia > Sciuridae > Glaucomys > Glaucomys volans. The sequence continues at coordinate 7,170 of JAJEJO010001280.1, forward strand.
ATAACATGTTCAGAATGTGTATCAGCTGTCACATCAGGGAACTACGGTAGGGGACTGCCCAGGTCCTTTTCATACACTTGCTCCCACACTGTGAACAACACACCTCCAGATCATCCTTTGATAGCAGAGTATCATCATTTCACAAAGAGTAAAACCAAAATTCTTGAATATTAACCACACTGCTATTTCCCTGATCGTCCTGGAGAGAATACGACTGGATATCACAGGGGAGGTTGGGATCCTGCCCACCCAGAGCCTGTCTGCTCCCTGCACCACCCGCCAGGGCCCTGGACACCATGGGGGCCTCACTGCTGGGTCAGCAGTCGCACACTGTCCTGCTGCCCACTCTGCCCACTGAAGGATATCTTAGGCACAGATACTGCCTGCTAAAACCACTTGGGGCCCAGCCAGGGAATTCTGGGAATGTTCACGGGGAATTTCAAAGGTCCTTGGGTGACTGGTGTACATGCAGCTGAGAACCTGCCGCCCACAAGGTGCTGACCTTCATGTCCACTTGCTGAGGTTCTGTCATCGTGCAGCACACTTCCCGGGAAGACCTGTGCTTTCTCTGCTCCTGTGCAGACCACGCTGCTGTGGACAGCGGCCAGGCCTTCACCACACATGCTTCACGGCATACCCAGGCAGGCCCTGTCACTCTCTTCTGTACATGACAATTCTGAGCCGCAGAGCACCCAAGCAACATCCCCAGGCTACCAACCAAGTCGGTGCTGGCTTTCAGATCCAGGGCACCCGACTCTAACACCCGTGGTTCTCCAGTTCACAGGCCCAGGAAGCCCTCAGCTCCACCACAGCACCCTTCACCAAGTGCAGGCCCACTGCGCCAGCAAGACCACAGGCCTGGCTCCTCTAGTGGGTTCACCTGCAACTGGAAACACCAGGGCGTGAGACAAGGGAAGCCCTGCCAAAGACTCAACCCTCCCTGGCTAGATTAGAAAACACTGTCTTCAACAGGACGACACTTCTCCCACACATAAGCCAAGCCACTCCACACAGTGCTTCATACCCTGCCAGTCAAGACACAGGTTTCTGTGCTCACCGGAGCTATTGCTGTCCCCTGCAAGTCCTTCCCGGTCCCCTGCGAGTCCTTCCCAGCCCTCTGCGGCCCTCTTCATGCATCCTCTGCTTCCCTTCATTCCTTCAGAGGTTATCACGCTGCAAAGCTGAGGATGAGGGCAGACGAGCCCATAATCTGCTGGGGACTGTGGCTTAATTCAGTGACATTCCAGCACTTCTGGAGCCACCGGTCCGTGTGCCTCACATACTCTAACAGGACGCGCGGATGGGGCGGTGGGTTGGTTAAGGATATCGCAGGCTCAGAGGTGCTGGCGAAGGGCAGGCTGAATGTCCTGCAGCTGGACCATGCTGGGTAGAGGGCCTGGCTAGGTTAGAAAAGCCAGCTGTGTTCACCTCATGGCAAGGCTGTGTGCCCACAGCAGACCACTGGTCCCAGCAGGGTCCTGACATCAGAGGCCAGTTTGGCCCACAAGAACACACAAGAAGCTTGCTTCAGAGCCCAACACCAAGCCACATGGACCCATGGCCACACCCACCTCCACCGCTACAGTAACTACCGTCTAACGGGTGGGAAGCTGGGGCCTGGGCAGTGCACACACTCTCAGCGTGTTCAAGGAAATCCCCAGCCACATTCTCGGAAGGCAGGTCTTGTGATTTTAAGGGAAAGACCAGTCATCTGCAGCTGGATCCCAGCAAGTGCTGGCCCGCACTGCACTATGTCAATCTCGAGGCCACATGGACTACTCAGTAAGAAGACGCGTCCTCCGTGAGTTCAGCTAAACAGAAGAGCAGCTTCTAAACAATGCAAGACTCCAAGCAGTTGGAAGAATCATCGACCCTAATAATTCTTTAATAATATCCAAGACACGATGTTTTCACTCTTAAAATTTTTTAAAACAAAAGTTAAATACAGTATTTATCACACATTTTAAAGGTACAAGTGCTGATGGATTTTACTGTTCAACAGAGACATTTCTCATTACACAGGATGGAGCACTACAGCATGCCACAGCTCCCCAGAGACCTGGCTTTCCCTGCGTCCTGGAACTGACCTTCACACACACACTGTGCACCCATTGGATCTGTCCTCTCTACACACAGTGTCCATTCCGCCCTGCGACCCTGGGTTCTGCCCTTTCTTCCAGGCAGTTGTCTAGGACCAAGCCTCTCAGAGTCTCCTGCTCTGGCTCTAGGGGGTTCCAATTCGGGAGCTAACCTTGATCTACACAAACTGGAGGTCACCAGCTTCCCCAGGCACCTTGCTGGCTCTGCTTGTCCTGAGCTCCTGGCTAGCAGGGATTCAATGGGTCCACACTGTCTTCCCTGGTCCCACACCTGAGTGGTGTGATACATAGTGGGAGCTCAGCGTACACCTGGACCTAAAGAAAGCCCCACAGGAGGCAGGGGAAGAACGCAGATCTGGGACTTCATGTCTGACTGGAAGGGGCAGGAAAGGGAAAGACACAGCAAGCCGAGAGCAAGACCCTGGGCACCTAACCACTGGGTGGCATCCAATCATCCAGCACACCTGCCTCCTCTGCTGAGGGGGACACCGCTGCTGCGTCACACACTTTGAGATGAGGTGTTAAAGCAGAGCTCGTAAACGGCAGGGGGTTAACCTACAGTAGTGACCACGCCCCCAACAATGAGATGAGGGTGAAATCCTGTCTGCATCTAAGGACCTATGATTCTGTGATGAGGGGGGTTTGGGGAGGAGCAAGGTAGGGTTACCAGGGCCAACCTCCCACCCAGCCTGCTGCACGAGGAGGAACAGGCTCTCGCTTGTCCAAGGGGCCAGAGGGAAAAGAGTTTAGGCTTTCTGGGCCACACGGTCTCCACTACAGCTTCTCAACTCACTGTGGAGCCAAAGCAGCCACAGTCAGTGTGCACAGGAGAGTGTCTGTGCGCCAACAAGACTGTGCTCACAACCAGGGGGTGTGGTAAGGGTCAGCCCACGGCGCAGCGTGCTGGGCCCAGTCCAACAGCAGGACGGCTTTGCTTTGGTTTCCGGGCAGACGCAGGGCCAACCCCCATCCACGTACTCATTTCCTGCATTCAGCAAACGCTCGTCGGGAGCCCACCAGGTGCCAGGCCCTCTGGCCAGGTGAAGGAGCACGACTCCAAGTCTCCTGTGCCATCGCTGCACTTCCTGTGCCCTGAAGGACCCCTGCCAGCACTGAGAAGCCACCCCCACCACAGGGCTCGACTCTCTGCCACCTGGTGTACTGGGATTGGTACAGTGGGCTCCTTGAAAAGGAGGCCCTGAGGCTTCAAAAGAAAGGTCTGGAAACCACTGGTCTACACAACATCTCCCCTTTCTGCCGATGGCCGAGCTGTGTGGCAGACCAACACCTTGCTACCATCAGATTACACCTGCTGCTTGCCCTGATCTAGCAGATCACTGTCCCAGAAGGGAACAAAATCACTCTGCAAGAAGGTGTCTCCCCTAATGTGCCTATTGCACCTGGCGTCCTGCCATCTTAATGGTGTTTGTGAACTACTGGCTATGACCCCGACACCCAGCCTTATGGCGGCAGCCCTCCCCCCACCCATCTTTTCCAGAGATGGCACCCGGTGAGCTTCTCTTCGGGGTTATTCTCCTACTCCACCCTTCCAATGGCGCGAACCTTTGACCAATGACCCAGCTACACAGTGGCGGTTAACGTGGAGGACCAATAGCTTACCGCACCGCCCCGAGCCCCTCACAGAACTCCCCAAGTGCACCCTATATAACTCTGGTGATTTTTCAATAAAATGGAACTTCTCCGGTGGCGAGTCTCTGCGTGTCTCTCGTTCCTTTCATGAACCAGTTCTGTAATACAGAGAGTCCCCTGGCTGGGTAACCTGGGGTCGAAACAGGCCAATTCCGGTGTCCTCTCCCCACAAAGGTTTGTCAGTTTCCGACCTGCTACCTTGAGAATCGCACCACATGCTCAGAAACTCCAAACCATGACACGCCAGCCAGAGGCTGTGACCTCAGGACACCCGGGCTCTTTCCGAGTGTGAGAACCCACTCCGTCCAGCCTGGGTCATGGCAGAGTCATTCTAAAACATCCCAGTCCCTAGTTTCCACTTGACCTGTCTAGAAGAGTGCTCTCCCCACGGGACACACGTTTTCCATGTGCACCACGATGGTGGCGAGTGAAGAACCGCAGGGACTCTCACCACGGCTTCCTGCTCTCAGCATCTGCACACGCCACTGTCACCCCACTCTCCCGGTGTCCTAACACTCCTGCGTGGGGCTCCTGCGTCCCTGGAGCCAGTGCTTCCCAAACAGACTCCTGAGTGTTGGTTTTAACCACTCCCCACAGATGAAGGTCCCCTGAATTGCCGTGCTCAACACCTATTGAAGACCTTTCTTGCCAAGAAGCAGCAAAAGCAAGAAGCCACACGTGGTCCACTTCTTCCAGGTAGCAAGTCCTGCCATACAAACACCTGAGGGCCCCACTGCACCTGTGAAGCAGCAGCCACTGGGGCACTTTCTTGAGAAATGGGTACATGGCCGGTCAGGGCAGCAAGTGGGCAGGGCCTGCAGGCTGGGACACGCAGCAGTCCCACACACGTTCCCTGGTGCAGTCTCACTAGGGATCCTGGTCCTTAAGGTGCGCTTGAGGTTTTAAAACAGTATGAAATTCTGAGTCCAGCCTGATTGACTACGTAGGACAAAACTGTCAGGGGTCAAAACTGTTGGATGAAATCAGGGGAAAGGTCTTCTTAGACGGCCTGAGGCTCAACAGAGTTTCACACTGCCTTAGACAGGGCAGTCTCCCGGGACCAGCAGAGTGGGCTCTGACTGGGTGACAGCTCCACTGCCGCCCCAAGGTAACATGGGGCATCTCGCTCAGCACCCTTCTGGGACTCAACTCAGGTGCAGGTGAGAGCTGGCAGAGGGACACATGCTCCCTGCCTGGGCCCCCTCACCTCCAAAGCATGGACTCAGAGGAGGACTGGCCTTACCCACATGCCAGTCAAGGGTGGCCATGTGAACGCTGGGCACTCTCCTAACCACAGCTGCTAAGTGGGACAACACCCTTCCTCCTTCCAGCTGGGGAAGGCTAAGAACTGACTCACCAGTAATGACCCTGGTCCTCACAATGGGAGCTGTGTTGTCACCTGGCTAAAACTCAATCCTCTTACTTTGAATTCCAAGACTCACTAAATGTAAGATGGTAGGATAAAGACAAAATGACCAGTGTTCGAGGTGGTTAGTAATCTGGAATAACTCTGGATATCTGAATCCACCATTCAAACTATCTCAGGCCTTAGATGCAAAAGGTATTTCCCTTAGGAACACAGGGAAATCTGGAAACTTGCATCTGAGCTTCTCATTTCTAAACAAGGGTAAAGAGGCCAGAGTTGGGGCCAGTTAGGATTTGACAGGACCACCAGGAAAACTCACAGGAAGAGAGGCTGCCAGATGCAATCCGAGGACTTTTAAATAGGGCTCCTGAATCTCCAGGCTGTAGCAAAGGCTCCAGAGTGGAAATGAATTCAAGATGCCAGTGTGTAGAATATTCCCTTAGAGATTCAAGGGGATTCCAGACCCAGCCGTCTGAAAGCCTCTCAGCACACAGAAAGAGAAAACCCCCTGCCTGCACTCCACCAGCTCTAGTGTGACGAGGCTGCTGGAAGGAAGAGGAAGAACCAGGGACCTGGGCCTTGGCAGGGAGCCCTGCCTGACCCTGCCACTGCTGGAGAAGCACACGGTGCAGCCACGTTGCGTCAGATGGAAAGCTGAGATTAAAAGTACACGGCAAAGTGAAAGTTAAAATTTGGGAATTTTCTCCTTGGTTATTTCTGGAAGAATCTCTTTCCAAGTCACTCACAAAATAAGCTCTGAAAGCATGTGCCATACATGGTAAACTGCAGGCTGCAGCCGAAAGACAACAGCTCTTCCAAACTCCAGGCCCAGCCACCCAGTGGCTCCCCACCCAGCAGCTCTGCCCGGCCGACCCCTCATTCGGGAGCCCTACCTAGTGCCCCTCACAAGGCTCTAGCCCCCTTCCAGAGATTAAGAGCACCCAAGTAGGTGCCTTGGATGAAATCTGGCCTACTGATGTGGTGAAATTCTTGGCCTACTGATTCAAAAGGTCAAACAAATTTCTAATAGGATAACTCAGGGAACTCCATTCCATGACCTCCAACGATTAGACTTGTGCATGATTAAGTAGTGAAGTGCTCCAGGACCACTGACTGAAATGACATTGGATTTCACATCCTAAACCACAGAGCCCCGAAGGAAGGAGCTCAAGATTTTCCAAATGCTGAAAGAAGTGTCAAGTGTGACTTCTGTATCCAATGAAACCACTCTTGGGAAGGAAGGGCTAAGGAAGACACTGTCAGAAGAGGGAACTGAGCCACCAGCGGACCTACTCAGAAAGACAAGACCCAGGCAGTGGCCAAGATCAGAGCACACACCCAACAGCCTTCCCGCACAAGTTCTTTAAGTGCACCTGGTGAAAGAAGCAGAGCACCACCACGCCGAGCAATCAGTGTGCCCAGAGAGGCATGCAGGGCAGGGTGCCAGAGCAGCAGGCCTCTCCTCTCGAGGAGGGAGCACATCCAGACCCCAGGCCTGTCACTCACACAGGCTCACTGCAGAGCCAGGCGGAGAACACCACCAGAGACCAGGATGCAAGTCTACACATGGTCCGTGCACAGGAAGGCAAGAGAGCGACAGAGCAGTGGGACACAGGGCAAAGAGAAACAGGATGGAATGGCACTTGAGCCCCAGCAAGTCAGCAGTGCAAGTGTAAGTGATCTACACACACCTACCAGAAGACAGAGCCTGGGCAAGTGAAGACACATGACACACACGCCCTAACTACGTGCCCTTGACAAAAATCATCACCTCCAAAACTCCAGCACATCCTGCAAGGGGGTGGGGCTCCAAATGGCTGGTGCCTCCAGAACCAGCGGTCACTGGCAGCACGGGCACTCGAGTGCAGACACCACTGGGACTGAATGCAGGCTGTGCCCACCCCTCTCCTGTCCCCTTGCTGTGCATGCACGGGGGAGTCGTGTTTGAAACGGCAGCAGCAAAGCCAGGGAGGACCTGGGGGAGGCGTCTTCCACGGCAGCAGGTCTCAGGGGGTCAGCAAACTGCCCTGCTGTCCTTCAACCTGGAGTGTTCTGTCATGAATGCAGCTCCTCTGGGGACAAGCGGACACAGTCACTGCCCTGGCCAAGTCCCAGTGCACAGGCACACGTGAGCCTTCTGTGGGAACAAGGCTACTCCACCAGGAGCACACACCTGGTGCAGTGTCCAGCTCACGGCAGCGTCCCAGCGGTCATTGAAGGCCGCTGCCAGCCAGCAGGTATTCATGATGCCTTCTCCTCGAGAACCTCGAGACCAAAGGTTTCCAAAGAGCAAGAAGCAGACGCTGAGGGTCTGCCAAATTCCTCCTTCCTAATGTTCTAGTAGAGAAAGCAGAAACACAAGCCAGTCCTTGAAGGCCTCTGAGTCTTGATGATTTAAAAATAGAAATTAGCCTGAATTTCACAGTTAAGATTGCATATTAAGTACATAACACATAAAATCTGCAGGGCACAGTTGTATTGTGTAGGACATGTCTCACTGGTATATGAATATTTTAAGATTATTTTAATCTATTAAATTAGTACAATGATGCATTTTTTACAATTCTTTCCCCAGAAAGCATTTTTTTTCAAATAAATAAATCAACCTAGTTTTCCATACATTAGGGGAAATAATCTCTAGAAAATAGATTTCTCCTGGAATCTTGATTCTGATATGTTAGCTAGATGACCCTGAGAAAAAAATTCTCTGAACCTATTTTCTTGCCCATAAAATGGGATACATGCAGACATCCTCTCTTGGAAGACTGTCAGAAACTCCCCAGGGAGAGGGCTCCAGAAGGACCTGGAAAGCTGCCATTGACTGTTGACTCGTTCCTACTCCAGGTACAGGTAGGAGGGTCTGTCTCTACTTTAAAGTTTTAAAGTTTGATGGACCAGAGGAAGATCAGGATTTTGTCACCCTTGGTCCTGTGCTAAACACTATCAAATTAATCTGGCTCCCAAAACACGTGTAATCATTTAAAATGAACTAATGACTAATTCTGTGGTCTTTCAGCAACTGTGTGCAGTTCATCAACTCCTTAGATGAGCAGGCGTTGAACTTCAGGTTGACCTTCACAGAAAACGGAAGAGGGCATGGGAATCTGCAGGAGACTGCCCTCCCCACCCCTTCCCTGGCTAGCTGGACCACGAACAGCCCAGGGTCTGTTCTACAAGGATTACCAAACAAGATTCTGTATTAACTCGTCTTTCAAAATCAGACAGAGAATTCAGGCACAGACCCCAAATCCCCAAGTTCTGCAGAGTGCCATCACTGCAGAAGAGAGCATCGCAGTCACAGGGGCGCAGCTCAGAGACAGGGCAGCCTACATCGTGAGTCACTGACTGCAGCAAAGCAACACCTTCAACCACCCTGGGACCCCAGAAGCGAATTCCTTTCCCATTAAAACAGAACTTTCAGAAATTAATTATGAGCAAAGGTTTTTGTTTTTGGTTTTTGGTGGGAGGGTTGCCAGCCACAAACCAACCCCTTGAAGCCAGGGACTGAGGTGCACAGGAGAGAGCCAAACACCTTACGTCTGGCAGCGACCCGACAGTCCCTTACAACACCTCTTTCTCCTCCATTCACTTAATTCAACAACGTGTAGACTTGAGACAAGTGGGGAATTCACCTACTAACTCATTTCACCAGCACCTTCCACAGGAACTCAGGCCTGACACGGAATCTGCAGAGACACAGGGCTGGAGTCCCACACAGTGCTGTGCCATCCTCGTCTCTGAGTCCTGCAGGGCAGAGACCAGGCTGAGAGGCAGCCACCGCATCTCAGTGGAGTGGACACACTCCAACGCACAGTCGAAACCCCCAGCTTGTGGCTTCCACTCACTGACCCAAGATCACCCCTCTCAGGGCCAGAGAACACAGCTACCCCACCTTCCAGAACCTGAAGATGAGGCTCGTGACCCCCCAAGTTTTTCACATGGGTCACTCTTCAGGCAGTGACCTGAGCCACTTCAGGCCTATCTGCCCCGTCTCTGGAGCTGAGGGCGACATTTCTGCTGGGCTCTGAGTCACAGCAGGAGCAGGCCTGGCACCTGCCGTCCTGCCAGCCACATTTTTGATGGAGGCTAAGGGTGCACCAGTTTGTAGACGATTACAGCACAGCACTGAACTTACTGGGCGGGTGCCGAGTACTTGCCACGGGGGTGAGGCTTCCAGCAATGGGACCTGACGGTTGTCCCATTGATGTCCTCTGGTGCATTCCAACTCAGGGCCCCAAATGCTGCCTTCCACCACGCAGTGTCAGCTCATCGTGCCCAGCACGTGTCTCAGCTCTGTGCTGAACCTGGAGTGTGTTCCCCCACTTTGCAGGTAAGGCGAATGTGTAACAGGACAGACTCATAGCCCTGGATGCCAAGGGGCAGAAAACCAAGCTGGCCCGGGCACTGAGGCCAGGCCTGGCAAGAGGCAGGACGGCCCACCGTGTGCCTGAAAAACCGCTTCCGTCACAGCACACAGAAGCATCACCAGATGCAGTCTTCTGTCATAGGCAGGAACTGGCTGCTGGCCGCACTGCCCCAGGGCCTGAGCAACACTGGAGGTGAGTGCCAGCTCCACTTCAAAGGCAGGCACGGGGGCATGTCCAAGCTGTCAAATACATCCAATACCTGATTCTGTCCCTCGTCACTATGGTCACGTGCGCATGCCAGTTCAGTCCACAAGAGACCATGTGCAGGATGGTGAGGATGAGCTGAAAGTCTCCATCACCTAGCCACACCGCGGCCATCAATCACACCAGTGCAGCACAAGGCATGGCTCACATATGCAGTGACGATGGGGCCTGGAGGGCTACTGCTTGGCCAGTCTGTGTGAGTATAGACCCACAATCACGTACAGTGCATAAAACTCTGGTAAGTTGCCGTTACTGGGTTGCCTGGTTACTGTATTAGAATTTTATCCTTATTTTAGAGTGTACTCTAATTATTAAAAAAAAAAATTACAGATGCCATGCTTGGCCAGCAGCAGCCTCACCCACCTTGCATCTATAGAGTCTCCGGTTTTCAACAAGAGCAAGGACCTGCCAGGTGTGGTGACCACACCTGTAATCCCAACAACTCAGCAGAGAGGCAGGAGGATTGCAAGTTCAAGGCCAGCTTGGGCTACTTGGAGAACCCTATCCAAAATAAGAAGGGCTGGAGTGGAGCTCAGTGGTGGAGTCCTGGCCTAGCACATGCAGGGCCCTGGGCTCCCTCCCCAGCCCCACAAAGACGATGACGAGGACCAACTCCACCCAGGTCTGTGTGGGCATGCTGTGGCCTTCACACAGCAACATAGCCTGGTGACATGCTTCTCAGAGCAAGTCCCCTGACCCAGTGATGCTGGATGGTGGCAGAACCCAGCTGTCCTACAGCAGTCCAGGGCACAGGGCTCACGAGCAGAACTGCCCAGGTAACGCTCTTCAACTTCCCATCCTGCTGTCTTCACTGGAGTTTATGCTTCATAAGGAAGCTTTTCAATTACTATTTTATTTCTCAGGTTACTAGAGAAATAACTTCAAGTGAAGGACCACAAAGCACACACAAACTCCACCACCCTGCAGGCCACCTAACTTGAGCCACGAGGCTCCTGACCATACCAACATCTTGTCCTGCCCGACAGGGTCCCAACAGCATGCAGCTCAGAACGCCCCAGAAAACAGACCATGACTGAAGGGTGTCACCTCCAGTCAGAAACAGAGGCAGAACCCCGCAAGCTGTGGCCCAGTGTGCTGCCCCCGCAGCTGGCTCAGGCCACACCAGGAACACATGGAGTCCTGACAGCAGGCTGCCTCACATCTGCTGTGAGAACCTCATCAGGACCAGACGCTCCTCCAACTTGCACACGAGTAACGAATCCAAGGATGCCCGCTGTGACAGATAAAACTGTGCCCCCAAAACTCATATGCTGAAGCCATAACCCCCAATGCAACCAGATAAGGAGACAAGACCTTCAGGGAAGTCTAATGAGGTCCTAAGAGTGAGATCCTAGACGGTGCCCGAATAAGAAAGACACCCGAGGAGCGCACAGGCCAAGGGGAGAGGACGCAGGAGCACCACCCTGCCAGACCTTGCTGGAGGAACTAAAGCCTGCAGAACCACCAGGAGATGAACCTCCCTTGCTCTGCCCTATGGCACTGTGCTCCGGGGCCAGGCAGATCCTCTGTGGAAGGCACGCAGCACTCAGGCAAGCAGCCGCCTCACGCCACACCTTCTCAATGCCTGCTCCTGCTCCTGGTCCTGCAGAGCCAGGCCCCTAACCGCCCCACCCTGCATCTCCAAGCGTGCAAGACAAGAGGCGAGGGCCAAGGGTAGAGAGCATGGCACCAGGCTGTGGAAGGGCACAGCATGACCCAAGTGCTTTGTGGGAGGAAGCTGGCACGGAGCTTCTTACAGTCTCACTGGAAAAGTCCATTCAGTTTAAGCACCCCCAGTGGTCAGAGACCTGGAGGAATGACCACAAACACGGCGCACTGATAAACAGCAGCGTGCTAGCTGTGAGGTGCTCTGGGTGCTCTGGGGACCAGCCCTATTTAACATCTTCAGCAAGCAGCACGTGAATCCCACATCCCGATGATGCTAAATTTGGGGGTGCTGCAGAACGTCGAGGAGGATGGAGAGATGACGCAAACGGGGTCTGGAGAGGCTGTGCAGGAGCATAAGAAACCACACCAATTCAGACTCACACAAAGAAGCCAGCCCAAAGACCGCCCCTCGGCCCGGGAGCAACACCCCACCCACACATGGCTCTGCACTAGGAGAGGAGGAAGCAGGTGCGCCTTGCCATCTGAACTCTGGTGGTTCCACAGCACTCAAATGCAGCCCTGGCAGTCAGAATTCTTGCCTGATGTTCACAATATTCTGCCACATGGTATACCTCAACCCGAGCTTGCAGTCCACACTCAGGAGGCCACTCGCACACATGAACACGTTCAAGTTCACCTGCCGCAGGTCCAGCTCAGCATGGGAGGGCCAGCTAAGACAGCCATGGGCCTCTGAACCAAATGGACTCCATCAGAGGACTCTGTTATGACCCTCCAAGACAACAAATCAGGACCCTTTGTATGTGTTCAAACAACAAAATACCAGGGTCTCTAAGTTTTAATTATACTTCTAAGGAGATGAAGGAGACATGTTTAAGATCTTTGATTTCATGGCCTTTAACTAAACTCCAGTATTTGAACAATATTACAAATACCACACACAACTACATGTCCATCTCTTATGATATGGATACAAAATGTCCCCAAAAAACTCACATGTGAGGCAATGCAAGAAGGTTCAGAGGAGAAATGACTGGGTTGTGAGTCTTAACCTAATCAGTGATTAGTCCCTGATGGGATTAACTGAATGGTGACTGGAGACAGAAGGGGGTGTCAAGAAGGAGGTGGTGAATTGGGGGCGCGCCTACGGGGTATATATTTGTATCTGTTGAGTGGAGACTCTCTGCTTCCTGATCTTATGTGAGCTGCTTCCCTTTGCCACACGCTCCACTATGATGTTCAGCCTCATCTCAAGCCCCGAGGAATGGAGCCGGCCTTCTATGGACGAAGACCTCTGAAACTGTGAGCCCTCAAATAAACTCTTCCTCCTCTTCAGCTGGGCTGGTTGGGTCATTTAGTCACAGCATCGAAAAAGCTGACTAAAACATCATCCTGCAGGACAAAACCCAAATAAAAAGGGAAAATTTAGAAGCAACATCCTTGAAACCTAACATCAGTTTGAGCCCTAATCCCAAAGACAATCCCAAACACTATAATCCTGAAAGTTGAGATCTTTTTTTTTCAATGTGTATATTTTTAGTTGTTGATGGACCTTTATTTTCTTTATATATTTATCTGTGGTGCTAAGAATTGAACCTAGTGCCTCACACATGCTAGGCAAGTGCTCTACCACTGAGCTACCACCCAAGCTCAAAAGTTGAAATCTTGAAAGAGCAAAATCCCCAAAATACAATAAACTTAAAAATGGTTTTACATGTTTAAAAGGAGATTTATCGTGTAAAGGCTACTTACAAACATCATTTTGCAAAAATGTAACCACTCAGGTATACAAATGACAGTGGCACAAATGTAAGTTACAAGCAGACCAAATTCGTAAAGAAACAGGTTTTTGAAAAGTGAAATGTATGAACAAATGGTTGTTAATGGTGTACACAAAGCTTTGCAACTGTCATCTGAAATGCCATGATGGACAGCTCAAGCCTTCTGATGTGAGATCATAAACCACAACGGGTCAGCACCACACACACCGTCCTCTAAGAGCCAAGACCTCAGGAAGTTTCATCTTTTGCAAAAGCAGACTTACCAAGCACCTCTCCTCATCAACGCTCCTACACACTCACACAGGCTTGCACACGGTAACAATGTGAAAATGCACTTTCTCCGAGTCAAATTTGCAAAAATGGCATACAGTCTTTTTACAATTTTTTTGTTTTTGTTCTTGGTACTGAGGATTGAACTCAAGGGCACTTGACCACTGATCCACCTCCCCAGCCCTATTTTGTATCTTATTTAGAGACAGGGTCTCACTGAGCTGCTTAGCACCTCACTTTTGCTGAGGCTGCCTTTGAACTCATGATTCCCCTGTCTCAGCCTCCCAAGCCGCTGGGATCACAGGCATGGGCCACCACACCTGGCAAAGTCTTTATACAATTTATACCTCCATAATTGGAAATGTACAAACATGTAGCACAGTGTATAATAAAAAATAAAACAAAAATAGCACTAACAAATTAAAATGGTTAGAAACAAATTAAAAATGAAAAGGAAATTTGACATGAACAAGAGCACTGCAGGGACAAGCCACAGGCACTTGCAAGGAGGGGGTCCTCAGGAGCTGGCTCTCCTTCACCACTGCTAACGGTACCCAGGTCCTGCACTCTCAGAGCCTGGCTCTCCTCAAGGAACGCGCCCACCTGCAGCTTCTGCTTGGCAGATCTGGAAGCCCCCCACCACGCACTTACACAGCCACCTCTGAAGCATCCTCCCAGACACACCCAGTGAAGCCCCCCAAGCTCTGGATATTTGCTCTGCCCAAAATGATGTGACCCTCCCGCGGACCACCAAAAGTGCACCAGCCCACCCCCCAACCTAGCCGTCCCCCCTCCTGTACAGTCTTTTACAATGGGAATCATGGTTGGGGGCAGCTTTCAGGATTTTCACATTTCTGGGCTGTAATTTGGGGGATTTCAGACTTTAGGAACTTTGCTCTTTGGGGAGTCACTGTTCTGGATTACAGTGTTCAGGACTGTGAACGGCTACCTTGTGCTGCTGGAAGGCCACTCCAGCCAGGCCCCCACTGGGAAAAGCACCAAGGAACAGAGGAGAAACTGTGATTCACATGAAGCAGCTACCCCAGTGCCTGGCACATGAGGCCTGTGCCAGCCTGTCATCACACCCTGTCTCCTCATGTGTAAAACAAGGATGGTGAGAGTGACGAAAGCCAAAACTACCAGGGGACTGGCCCCGCCAAGCACTAGCAGCAAGCTGTAGCCTGACTCAAGTTCCCAAGCTTCCTCATCACTGGCACGCCTCCACCCTGGTCCAGCCAGCCACTCGGGGCTTCCTCCCGCCCCGTGACAGCGCCTACTGGGGTTCAGGCCGCAGAGCCCTGCAGGCACACAGCTCGGCCTCCCTTTCTGCACTAAGGTGGGTGGGACACCGAATGGATGTAGGTACAGAATTAATTTCTTTGCTAGGCTATAAAACAGGTTGCAACAAAACAGTTTCTAAAGAGTAAAGTTTATCACTATTCAAACCCTTAAAGAAGTGTCATTGAATTAAAACCGTAACTAGTTGCTCAAGTTCACAACCAAAAGAACTTGGGTGGAAAGATACTGTGTGTGGCTTTCGTAGCTCAATGAATTACTTCCATAAAATCCCAAAGATTTTTAAAAAGAGTAACCAGGCCTTCTAACATTCACACAAGCAGATCCACCAATTTCAGATCTGTCTGGGCTTCTGCCTCAAAGTGAAACCATCCTCAGCTGACAATGCGGTCAGCACGCAGCTGTTCCAAAGATGGGTCACTCAATCTGATGCTTGTCATTTTTCAGAAAAATGAAAGCAGACAGAATACAGTCATGCCTGATGATGGTTCTGTCAAGGACGGACTCCAGACATGGTGCTGGCCCCTCAGGACCAGGCGGGAGCAGTCCCTAACATCCAGGGCCCATGAGCCATCAGAAGTCACACGCATGTGCAGATGCTGGCGTAAATGCAGCCACTGCACTGCCTGGCCCATGCAGCACAGCGCACGACACCCAGGAAGGTAAGGAATCACTATGCTACTGACTGCATACTTTCTGTGCCAAACTCTTCTATCATTACTTCAGAACCAGAGTCTGCCCTACTGTAAGATGCATCTCAGGGAGTGTGTGGACACACCATGACCTTCACAAGGTGACGGGCACCTGTGACGCATCTCCAGGAGTGTGTGAGCGCACGTCCGCAGTCCGCAGGCTGCCGGGCTACCCCGACGCCTCTCCGTGGTGTAAGCAAGCACACACTCTAATGCCCACACAGTGACGCAGTTCTCAGAACGTGCTCCCAGCGTTAAGCAAACAGGTTGTTTTTAAACTTAAAATGGAAAACACAGTATTTGATTTCAAAACATATTTCACTCAATACAGGGTGCAAATTAAGGCCAGGGTGGCAGTCAAGATGCTTTTATATGGGGTTCTGGCCAGTGTCAATCTTGTCCCAGAATCTTGGGACAGCAGGGTGCCCATGGCCTATGAAGAGATCCTAGAGGGTTCCAACATGACAGCTCTGCAGGGCTGGGCACCAGGCCTTTCTCTTTTCAAGTGGTATTTGTTGGCCTGGGACCTTGAGAAAAGTTAACTCGCTCTTCTCAGCTAAGCACCTGTAGCCTGAAACAGAGAAACCTTGCATTTAATCTTCGAATGTCTGCACAGACAATAGGAAGAAACTCTGACCAGAGACAGGAAGCCAGGTGCTCCAGAAATGGGCAACAGGCGCTGTGCAGCAAGCTCCTCTAGCCGGTGTTCAATTAGCATACCCCTCGGATGTCCCCAGGGACTCTGTTCTCCTGCCTGTCACACACTCCACCCTTTCAAAGCACTCTCAGTTGTTTCATCTCAGAATTCTGGTTTCACAAAGAAGAGCCTTAAGAGATTCTTTTCCTGGGAAAACCCACTTCTCTAGGCTTATTTTCACAAAGCAATCATTTAAATTGAAAAATGCAATTTTCTTCTAATGTGGTGTTGAGATCAATTGGAAACTGGCTCTGACAGCAGCAGCTATATCGTGACCCATGGGTGCTGCTGTTGCTACAATCAGGGAATTAGTGTCTAGCCACAGAGTTATCCCAGGAACCAGCCAGTCTAGCACCTTCATCCCACCCAAGAACACACAGCATCCAGGAGAACTACGGGGGCCTGAAACCAGGAGAGCTCCTCCAGCATTGCTCTGAGGGCACCTCCTGAGGAGGTTCCAGGCTCAGCAACAGGAGGTACCCAAGCCACAGCCACACACTTGCTTCCCAGGAGGGAGAACGCCCAAGGCCTGTTAGCCTGGCCCTTGTTTCACAGTTCCAAAGACGTTGGCTATTCTTAAACCCTAAGCACCTAACAGTATCCCTAGAGCAAGCTGCAACACTCACCTTGCCAAGATGTCCAAAGGTCCCGTTCTGGGCAGTGCTCAGCACTGCAAGGGCCAAGGTGGGAGTTGGAGGCCTCCTCCCTGGGATGCCCAACCGTGCCCCTTGGATGCTGCAGCACCCTGGCATCTAGCCTCATGGAGTTCAGACAATTCCCAGCACAAGGATCCTAGCACTGCGTTCAAACAGCTGACCAGCTCACTGCTGGCCAGTCTGTGTCTGCCCCATGAGATGGGGGTTCTGGGTGGCACCCTGTGAACCCCTCCTCTCTCTCCTGAGTATCTATGACCATGCTTCATCACAGGAGATGCTCAAAACATTTCTTTAAAATGTAGATGGTGATGAATATGTAAAGCAAGAAACAGAAACGGGAACTGGTCATAACTGAAGAGCTGTTTCGGATCTGAAATGTCCCCAGTAAGCTCGTATGTTAAAAGTGTTCAGAGTGGGGGTTGGGGAAGTGATTGGATCGTGAGGGCTCTGACCTCATCAGTGGCCTAATCCATTGGATTCATGGCTAATGAACTACGGGGAGATGGGAGAAACTGCAGGAGGGAGAAACAGTTGGAAGGAGCGGGTCCTCGGAGACGTGCCAATGGGAACTGTATCTTGTTCCCACCCACCCCTTCCTGGCAGCCAAGTGGTTTGCTCAGCCGCACCCTTCTGCCGTGATATTCTGTCTCACCTCAGGCCCAAAGCAATGGAGCCAGCTGACCTTGGATAGAAACCTCTGAAACCCTGAGCCAAAATAAACCTTTCCTCCTCGAAGTCATTTTTCTCAGATATTCTATCACAGCAACCAAAAGCCAACCAACATACAAGGTTGACCTTCCTTAGTTACAGAAGACAAAAGTGGAACCTAGAAAGGTTAAATGTCAAACATTGTAGTATCCGTTTCTAGCAAAATGGAGGTAAAACCAAAGTGTCCTAAGTCCAAATCCCAAGGTCTGATTCAGCACTGCTTTCAACATGTTCTATGTACAAGCCCTGGAGGAGGCCAAGAGCTCCTCACCTAATCTACCTGCCTCCCACTGTCCTGGGCTGCAGGGCACAGGCAGCAGGGGAACCTGAGCCAGAGGTTCCCTGACCACCAGACATGTAACCGGAGAAAGTAACCCAGCCCTGCCGTGCCCAGTTTCTCCATCAGTAAAATGGGAACTCGATGAGCAAGTGTTCATCCACACGCACAGGACAGGGCACGCAGCGAGCCTCCGAGGGTCAGCGACACCTCTCTCTGCACTTGGCAGAGCGGGATCGTCTGGCTCTAATGATTTTCTTTAACTCAAATGCAAGTCACCACTGTTGCCATGAAGATATATAAACTAGGCACAGCAAATGTCATTAAAACATAAGGACACAAAGCCCACGTGACCTCTGGCTCTTTCTGGGGTTTCACAAAATGGCAGATAAGCTCATTTTTATCAGTTTCTTTCTGTGTTTTAATGAAAACCTAACCACTGAAAATGATAAATCTCAGAACGATGCATATGATAAAATTTCATTCTATAATGGCAAGCACTCCACGAGGCAGGTAGGAAGCCTGACATGAAGTCTGAGGGCTGGGAAATGGCGCCCCATCAGACCAGTGTCCACCCAGTCTGAAATGGGGCCTCTGACAGGAGCACCAATGGCCAGGTGGGAATGACACTGGCCCCAGTGGTACCCCTGACTTCCAATCAGGGCCCATGATGGATCTGACGTCCAGGAAGGTGTTCAAGCTCCTCCTTTACCTGCTGGTACTTCGAGTCGGCTGCATGGCTGACTTTGTGCCAGGCCCCACCGTCAGTCAGCACTTGTCTGAGGAGCCCCGGGCGCTGCCCGCTCTCACCATGCTTGAGGCCTCGTGGAACAGGCTCCCCTCGACAGCCTCCTTCAGAGGGAGATGCTCAGAGCTCACCCCAGGAGCACGTGCCATGTCCCTGGACAGCAGCACAGGCTGAGGCAGCCTCCTGGCGAGCCGCCAGCCAGCCACCCCACCTCAGACACCTGCTTCTCCCCTGAGGAATGGGGCGAGGACCACACGTGCCTCTCGTTTTGCTGGTCCGGTGACGGCCTGCGTGAGGCGCTCTGCTTGGTGTGGGGCACAGACAGTGCCAGTGCCTGGAGCGGGCAGGTGTGCCAACGTGCCAACCACCCACAGCGGGCAGCGCACTGACTCCCTCACCAGAGGTGAGGTTCAGGTGTGAATACTCGTGGCATCACATGTGACAGGCTTCCTGTGATCCAAGAACTCCAAAGTACTCAAGGCAGACATAACCCTTCCCATTTTATGGGCATCAAGGCTTACAGACAGCGAGCATGGCACTGGTTACACATGGGGGCGTGGAGCCAGGCGCAGGTGTCTGGCCCTCTGCCCAGGCCCAGACCCTCACGGTTTGCTGCCCCTAGAACAGATCACTACAGAGAGGGCGAGGCAGCAAGTGCCTGAGGTGATGCAGGAATCCCCACACTGGCCCTGAGACCTGCTCTTGCTCTGCCACCTTCCTGAGCAGCAGCAACCAGGATGCAGGAGAACATCAGGGTTCATGCTGAGTCTCTCCGCATGCTTCAAAGGATCTTCCTTGGATCTGAGCTCAGGTTGAGGTCCTCCAGTGCCCAGCCACACAGACCCAACATCCTCATGGCAGCCTGCCATCCTGAGACTCCTTTCCTGGATTATAGGCTGAGAGCTGAACCTTCTGCTCTGTACATAGTCCAGTTCCCAGGTGCCCTGGCCACTCACTCACTCACACTGCCAAATCAAGAGCTGACCACCCCCACACTGCCCCGGGCACCATTTGTCTGTGAAGCAGTCTATGACCACTCCTAGATTCAACAGCCAGCTCCTCTTGTGTCTGCCAGGACCTGAAATGACCTCCATCAGAATAATCCTGACTCTGGTAGACAAGGGAGTCCTGCCTAGAGATGGTATGGTGTAGACCTCTAGACCCCTTTCACATGCAACACAAATTCACTCAGAAGGTGCAGGCACTAGGGCAGACTTCTGCTGGCCACCTGCTCCTGCTCTGTGTCAAGTGCCAGAGGTCTGCCTTCTTCCAGCCAGCGAGGGAGGCTCCTTGGTTTGAGAGCCTCCCGCCTTCCAGGAGATGCAACAGTTGAAAGAGGAGCACCTCCCAGCTTCTGCAAGGGCAGAGCCAGCCACGAGAGCCACCACCCCCAGGGGGCCCAGGGAATTACCCTTTGGAATTCAGAATCCAGGCCTCCAGTCCAGATGCCAGTGGCCCCTCAAGGGTCTCCTCTTCCCCCATGAGCAGAACTGCCCTTGTCTGGTTCCCAGGGAACCAGAAACAAACTGTACCAGCAGAGGAAACATAGAGGCTGCTGTTCCAGGCTCACTGCAAGGGTCAGGGTATCAAGAACACCCCATCTGTCACCCTGGTTCACCCACTATCCCTGATCTGGACTCCCAGGTGACCAGTGTGCACACTGTGTTCGAGGTTTCATGTGCAGTTCCCAGGTGCCCCACAGGTGGGGAATCCTCCTGCTGGAGAGAGAGGCTGTGAGCAGGAGGTGGAGCACCTGCTGTCACACTGGCCCTCTGCATTTACAAGCAAACGAGGAAGGGAAAGGCCTTCTCACCACTAACCTCCTGCCAGTGCTTGGAGCTCCCCATCCGGGGAACCACCCTCTGCCCTAGTCTGCTGCAGCCAGTGGGTGGAAAGGAGGGAGAAAGTGCCTCCTCTCCACAAGCTGTGAGAACACACAGCTGGTCTGAGCGCAGGGTCTGAGGGACCCTAGTGAGACCGGGGCTTACTCATGAGATTCCAGTGGATTCTGGGCTCCTCTTGGTAACTTATCTATATGCATTTTGGCTTTGAATCACGCTTTCATTTCTTAAAACCAAACAAAATGACACCATAGCCAGACACAGCACACCGGCTGTGGCTTTAGCCCACCTCCCCACCCACTGGGGCACTGTTAGTGCCCCGAGGGCTCTGTGCCCCCGCTTAGGAGCTCCTCCCACCTAGTAGGAAGTCCTCCTAGAGGTGTGAGGGCAGGTGACCCTGGAGTTGGCGGTGCCTCTGCTGAGCTCTGAACCCACACACCTACCTCCTACAGTGCTCTCTGGCTCAGGGCCCGGGCTGCTGGCTGCCACCCTCTCCTGGGCACGGATGTGTTCAACCAGATGCAGTGTACAGAGACGCCCTGCACCAGTCCCCGCAGAGCGCGCCCACACAGGACAGGACGGGTCTGCTCACAACAGCCCTGCGTGGTCCTCGTCACTTCCCAGTCAGGACAGGTGTTTGTACAACTGTTCCCATTTGCAGACGGAAACCTCACAGGTTACTCAACTGGCCCGGGCACGAAGAGCAGAAGGAAGAGCAGAATCCAGGTTTTCCAACGACCCCACACCCCCACATGGCAGCCACTCCCCAGACTCTGTTCCCCAGGCACAGTGACTAGCTGAGCAAGTGAGAGAAGTTTGGGGAAATAACCAGACTGTTGTATATTTGGTTTTCCTTGTTAATTTTTCAGCTCATTTTGACAAAATATCTTGCTAATTTGTAAGATACCCCCATAAGGAGGTATGATGGGGAAAGCCAGATAAAGAAAGGTCTGGAACGTTTCAGGGCACACGTGTCTCCTGCTGTGCAGCCTCATTTTCTCGTGTTTCTTCCCACTGGTTCGATCAGCATGACTCAACACACTTGTTCCCAGGAATGGCTCACTGTACCTTCTCAAAGCTCACAAGGTAGTAACTGCAACATTGTTTAAAGTAGCAATTTGATCTGTAACTGTTTCTAAGGTGACCTTTTGTACCAGGTGATGTTTCCTCCAAGCTAGGGCAGGAGGCAGAGGGCCCTGACTCCAAGAGATGTCCAGAGGGGAAATCTAACCATAGGGAGGGCCTCGGTGACCAAGGCCCTGCGGCACAAAGAGAGATGACACCCGTCCAGCCTCCTGGGAGTGTCAGTGAATAAGAAGAGACAGAGGACCTTGGACATTACACATGAAGATACACGTAATGGCAGAAATTATCACACAGGAGCAACAAGACGGCAACAAGGTGAGCCCCCATCTGTGGCTGGTAGGGAAGGGCAGGCATTCAGGAGATGCTGGTGGCTGCACCATCTCTTTTCATTCTTTCTTAGGAGTTTTATTGTCTGTTCAAGATATGCACATATATTTGTAGTAGGTACGTAAATGGTTGCTACGATGAAACAAATTAACATCATCATCATCTCACATTGTTCCCACTATTTAATGTGTTGCAAAAACAATTGTAATCTACTCATTTAGCAAAAACCCTGAATGAGACAGTACTAACAAGTCCTCCCTTGCTACACACTCTCTGCACACCCGCCACTGAGTATCCTCGGAGCTGCGTCCCCACCTCCGCTCTGCCACCACTGTCTGTCCTCCAGCTCCACAGATTCGACTCCTTCTACATTCCACATGTAAAGCTCCTGTGTCACTCTTTCCTTTTTTGTCGCCCTATGGTGGGAACTGAACCCAAGGCCTCAGGCATGATAGGCAAGCACTCCGCCAGAGCTGCACTCCCAGGCCAGCTCCTGTGCTTCTAAGGGTAAAGAAGAGCCCTCAGCACTGGAAGAGGAGGGAAAGCAGCCAGAAGCCAGAGGTGCAGAAGCCAGAGGCGCAGACTGGCGAGAAGCCACGCAGAGCTCACGTGTTGGCTTTGAGTGCTAGGACTCAGATCTCCAGGTCCAAACATGGCCTCTGTAAGGACCACTTCCACCTGGGGGCCCTGCTGCTAAGGCCTGAAGATCACAAACAGCACATGCTAATCGGGTGCCTGTCAGTCCCCTGGGATGGCCCACCAGCTCCACTCGTCACAGGTGCTGCTGGTCCCCAGGAATGCCCAGCACGCCCTAATCATTCTGGGTGCCAGTCACCCCAGATTGCCTAGCAATCACCAACCTCTTAGGTGCTCCAGTTCCCGTGGCTCCAATGTCCCCTCTGTGAATTACTCTCTTCTGGCATTGGGTACTAAATTCTCTAGAGAAGCCCACAGAGGCCCACAGATGCACTGCCACAGCCAGACACAAAGAGTCAATCCAACTCTGCCTGTGCTGTCTTCCAAGCATCTGCCTAAGAGTCTGTGGGAATATTTTAGAGAAACACCAAGAGAAGAAAGAGTGAAAGCTATAGGAATGGCATGCACTGGCTCTGATCACCAGTTCGAGCAAGGCCACTGACACACAGGAAGGGACCCTGTGGAGGGTCAGAGGAGAGGAAGATACAGAGCCAGGTTGCTGGTGCCCTCTGCTGACCATGAGGCCACCCCCACGTGGGAGCCAGCAAGGACAGTATAAGCAGAAGCAGAACACAGCACACAAGCAAGTAAACACACACACACAGTGTGAGGAGGGGCAGAATGCAATGCACACACACACCACACACAGGATAGTGTGAGCAACAGCAGAACACACACACACACCACATCCACACAGGACACACACACACAGCACAGTGTGAGCAGAGGCAGACACTTCTCACCGGTGTTTTACTCAGCTATTTCGCTGCTCTGACTAAAAGGATCTGACCAGCACAATTACACAGAAGGAAAGATTTCTTTGAAGGCTCACAGTTTCAGAGGTCTCAGTCCATTGACAGCAGGCTCCATTCCTGCTGGGGCTCAAGGTGAGGCAGAACACATGGCAGAAGAGTGTGGCAGAGGGAAGCAGCTCACATGGTGAGGCAGAGACAGAGTCCACTTGCCTGATACAAATATACACACAAAGCCACGCCCCCAATGAACCACTTCCTCCAGCCACAACCCACCTGCCTCCAGTTACCACTCAGTCAAGCCCATCAGGGATTAATTCAATAAAACCCAATCATTTCTCCTCCAAACCTTGCATTGTCTCACAGGTAAGCTTTTGGGGGACACCTCACCTCTAAAGCATAATGCCCATGATGGTATGAGCACACTACACACACACACACACACACACACACACACACTGATTCACACTCTAATTTGGAAAAATACAAAAGGAATTGAAGCAGCAAAGTATTGTTTTTTAAAAAGTTCAATCACTAATGTTTACCTGAAGCACATGCCTTCTTTCCATGAACTGTCCGAAAGCCCCCTGTACGAACAAGAATCTGGACATGGGGAGCAGATCCGTAAGGGAGGGTCAAGGTCCACTGGAAGCACACTTTGAACTGGAGACAAACTGTAGGGGGCAAGTTCAAGTTCCGTATCTACAGAGGCAGTGGGTGAAGTTTGACCCGCCTGCCTCAATGCCTCATGGCAACACGCTCTTCAGGGATACACCTCGAATCAAGACCCGAGCTCCCCTTTCACTTGCAGTGTGCAGGCACCCCTCTTCCCGGCACCTAGCACCATCCCCATGTCCCACCAGCAGTTGCTCCCACGTGCCAGTCATAGTCTACACAGTACTGTAGGGACAGCATGTACCCTGGAAACACCTCTCCGTTTGCTTCACAGTGGTGCATCTTTCTTATGAAATAACCAGGAAGAAAAGGTAAAGCTGTTTTTTAATTTTCATCCACAAATAAAAAGTTCCAAGCGTTGGTTGTGCACACAACCCCCGACAGCCAGGCCTGAGAATGACTCTCAGGACCTCCCCAGGCAATGACTCAAGGCTCCAGGCAGCTGCAAGCCCCTAGCGAGGATCAGCTGAGGCAATCTGCATCGGTGCACACTCCTCGTATGCAGAGTCAAGTCAGGACACACAGGTCACAGCTCGGTCTGAGGGTCTGAATCTCAGCTGACATTAGCCTGCTGCACATTTTCTACCTTTTCTAAGTGTAAGGAGCATCGCTCAGTAGGAAGCTTCCTGAGTCCTAGACACTTAACCTGGGCAGGTGTGTTCAGTACTGCCTTTACTTACCTTCCTCCCAAGTAGGATAATGAAGAGTAAGGAGGAACAGGTTGTGAGGTCGTGGACACTTCCACACTTACTTACACGGCTGTGTGATTTTGCTCCAGTGTGTGCAAGTGTGTGGTGGGGGGCGGGGGTGTTGGTCTGAGTTCATCATTTACAGGCTCCCACTAACTGGTGAAGAACCCGCATGCTGCAGTCACCATATGATAAACACTGCCCCTCATGACAATGCCCAAGATTCCCACAGAAGAGCAGAGCTCTCCAAAGAGTCTGCTTCTAGACACTCTTCTAAGAAGTCCCTTTTCCATACTTCTTTCTCCCTGCCTTCCAGGAAGATCAATTAAAAAGAATCTCAGTACACATGTAATGGTTGACCCAGCAATAGCTTGAAAAGGAAGTTCCCCACTGGACACAGGGTACACCTAACAAATTCACATAACTGTGGGCCCCTCCACCTGTTGGTCCTATTTCCCGTGTGCTATCCACACCCACCAGCTGTGTACCCAGCAATATGTCTCAAGGCCTCAATCATTTGATTAAAAATTGCTACCACGAGGCTGGATGTGGCTCAGTGGTGGAGAGCTTGCCTAGCATGTGTGAGGCCCTGGGTTCAATTCCCAGCGCCACAGAAGAAAACAGGAGGCAGGTGCTGCAAAAAGGAGGGACACAAGACACACGGGACACCATGGACAGCAAACAGTGGGGCTGCACAACACACAGCCACAGGAGGGACGGCAGGCGGACTTGCAGGAAGTGCCCACGGAAGCCCTTCATCAGCCCAGAATGTAAAAGGTAAAGAGCGCGACACAGGAACTGCACCCCAGAGGGCACAGCACGGCCCTGCTCCCCACCAGGCCAGCACGGCAAGGTGGCAGCTCAGCGGTGCTTTTACACTGAATTCAAACTCAGTTTATTGAGTGTGGAAGCCACGTGATGCACAGGCTTCTGCAAAACCCAGGGCACGAGTGTCCATTTGGAAGCGTGTTAGCTCCCTCACAAGGCTCTTTTGATTTAAGCTGTGCAGGGCAAGCTTGGCTCTCTTCACCCCAAGCCTTTCCGGGGCAGCTGGCCCCATGAGAGCACCCATAACGACAGAGCACCAAGGAGACGGGCACCGCAGAGCAAGCCACAGAGGGGACGGAGCCGAGCGGAAGCAGGCCACGCAGCTCCCTGCTGCTGGAGCTGAAGCAGGCCACGCAGCCCCCCGCCTGCTGGAGCTGAAGCAGGCCGCGCAGC
>JAJEJO010001280.1:32963-63809 GCA_020662805.1 Glaucomys volans
CTGCTGGAGCTGAAGCAGGCCACGCAGCTCCCTGCCTGCTGGAGCTGAAGCAGGCCACGCAGCTCCCCGCCTGCTGGAGCAGGAAGAGACCCCGGCAGTTCTCACTGGAGAAGGGACTTCCAGGCCGACCGAGACCTCCCGTCCTGCCTGTGGCAGGAGCAGAATCCGAGGAACTGAGAAACGAACGCTGGGAACAATTCCCTGCCCAGAAAGGCCGACAGAAGAGCAAACGCTCACAGACGAGCACGGGGCGTCACCTCTGGGGGCCCTGACGTGACTCGAGGTTCAGGGGCTGGAAGGCAGCAGGCGAGCCCTGCTGCTGCCGCACAGCCCGAATCCGAGCTCCAGCGGTGCCCACCATGGCCGAGGAGCTGCAAGGGGTTCCCAGGTGACAGCCCACCAGAAAACAAGCAGCCAGTCCCACGGCCGATTCTGCCAAGAACCAGGCCCTCTCCATGAGACCCTGAAGCCCGCCCGACAGCCAGGGGGCACCCCAAAGCCCAGCAGAGGGCCCCTAGGCCAAACCCGCCCTCAGCCGGGGCCCTGGGAGCACAGACAGCGTGCTGCTGAAACTGGGTCCTGGTGACTCCCGCAGCTCACAGTCGCAGGGAAGCCTGCGCGGCTGCAGGATCCCTGGAACGTGGGCATGAGGCGGAGGATGTCTGGTGAGCACAGGTACAACCCGAAAGCGCAGGTGAGCAGAAGTGAGGACTCCTGAACAGATGGCGTGCTGCAGCAAGGCGGGGGCAGGAGGTGCTCGCCGGCTGGCAGCCAGGCAGGCCTGGGAGGACCCAGCCCGAGGTGGCGGGGTCAGACCCACAGTCTCCCGAGGTGCAAGAGGAGGACAAGCAGGGAGACTTGTGAGGACAAGGAGCACAGGCCTGATGACCATGCAAGCTCTGCCTCTCCAGAGGACAGAAGACGGGACACTGAGGTCTGGGACGCATCAAGGGAAGGTCCTCCCCACAGACCACCATCAAACCCTCCCCACAGACCACCATCAAGCCAAGGGTGAAGGTGAAGGGTCAAGGGTGAAGAACAGGGGTAAAGAGTGGTGGTGAGGAGGTGCGGGTGAGGGTGTGGTCCCTGTGCTGGCTCAGCAGAAGGCTAAGCTAAGAAAGGGGTCATCTACAAAGACCTGTGGCTGGGCTCTAAGTCACTGAGAGTACAACACTCCCAAAAACTGTTCGGCACACACTGTCAGCTTGGCCAATGGGGACAGAGTGGACAACATAAGAGGAGACTCGGGGGCCCAACTCCTGCTGCAGGAAGCAGGCTGGCAGGTAACTGAGCTGTAAACGCACGCTCCCCTCTGGAAGGGAGAAAGGACGGCCTTCAGAGGCCCACCAGGACCTGCGGGGAGAGCACACCCACGCCTCTCAGAACTGCCACAGAGCACGAACACCAGTTTCCCTCCATTCCCCCTAAACAAGATGCCCACAGTTGCTGCCCTGTGCTTGGCCAGGGGCACAGCATGTGGGAGCAGACAACTCACCAGAGACCCAGGTCACCAGAGGAAGGAGAGCAGAACTGGAAGAGGAGCCACCCAAGTCCACGCCGCATCCATGGCCAAGACTCCCAGGGCACAGTCTGAGCTCTGCACATAGATGGACAGGCGCCACCTCACTCAAGAGGAGGGATCCCAGGAGCAGTGGGCTGCTCCCAACCTACTGGAGGTGGCAAAGGGGAAGGGACCCCATGACTGCAACACACACCACAGCAAGGGGGAGGGCGTCCGGAAAGGAAGGCAGCAGCCTGACTTAAGCCCCGGGGAGATCTGCCCAAAGGTCTGTATGTTACTTTTCTTTCTAGTAATGTTTTTCATTTGCAGAAACTTTTGGTTCTCTTCAAATAAGGAAAGCTGCCATCTCCCTTAAAAGGGGTGAGTTGGGGGAAGTGGTTGAGACCCACGGAGACAGAAGGGCCAGCAACGCCCATGCAGATGGCACCAGGCAGCAAGGGAAGAGCAGCAACAAGCAGAGCCAGGCGCCACACGTGGGTGTCGTGGGCAATCAAGGGAAGCCCAGGTCCACTCGCGTGAGAAGAGGGCAGCGCCTGCCCTCAGCTGCTCAGCACGTCAGCCAGGCTAGCAGTAGAATGAAGACATCACTATCTCAAACACATTCTCACACACTCAGGAAGAGCCACCTCTGGTCATAATCCAAAGGAGGAAAGGGGCTGTCATCAGAAACAACATCCCAGAGAAACAACCTCTTATGAGAAGCTGAGGCTACTGGTGGTGAGGGAGAAGAGGAGGCTGGGGCGGGTCACAGAGGCTCAGGTGAACTGATGGAGTGATGCAGATTAAGCTCTAACAGTAAGAGACAAAGGCTGGGGACTGTCAGTAACCACTTCTTGCTCCGAGGAAGAGGACTGCTTATAAATAACAGGTAGAATGCATTAAAACACAAGTGATAGCTGGGTGAGTGGCGCACACCTGTAATAACTGCAACTGGGGAGGCTGAGGAAGGAGGATCCCAAGTTCAAAGCCAGCCTCAGCAACTCAGCAAGGCCCTAAGCAATGTAATGAGACCTGCCTCAAAATAAAAAATAGACGGAGTTGGGGATGTGGCTCGGTAGTTAAGCACACTGGGTTCAATCTCTGGTACAAAAAAAAAGGTGACAGAGTCCCCGGAAGCAGTCTAATCAGGGTCTGGCAGTCACCTGACAGGCGGGGCACCTCAGTCAGACCACAGACAGAGGAGCAGGCAGTGCTCGGGCAGTGTCTGTGGGCACACTGGCCTGTTGGACACATGAAGGAGATGCTCTGGAGACTGCAGGTGACGAGACCTTCTGCAGTGGGAAAGGGCTAATGGGAAGCAAGACAGAAAGAAGCTACCAACCGCAGCAGAACAGAGTCAGGAAGACGTGGGTCCACTGTCCCAGACACTGACTGACGCGAGCCTGGAGCCCTGGAGACGGGAGAGCCAGAGCAGGGCAGGCAGCCTGCTTGGGTGCGCGGCACAGCGCTGTCCTCGGGAGCGGAAGGGACGTGCAGGGGCACCTGGAACCCCTCGCGCCTCCAGCATGGTGCTCGCCTGATGCGGGGTGCAATGTTCCTGGGACAGCTGTGATCCCAGCGTGGGTCCTGAGAGCCTCAGGATCGTAACTTCCACAAACACCGACCTGCACTATCGGGGCTGCTCTGTGCACTGCTGGTCAAAGCTTGCAAACCATGCGCCAACCCATGGGCAGCACAAAATCATGTTACAGGGTACAGCCACTGGGGACACTTACTTTTATTGTAGCAGGTTGCCAGCACACCTTTGTCTGCAGGGCTGGCACTGATGTGCCAGATTTCACCCGCTTGATGCAGGAGGACATTTTTATTTATAATGTTGTTTTCGTCATCAAAATCTATGATGTGGATCTACAAACACAAGAGAAAGACACATCAGGATCTCAGACATTTTCCTCAGCATCTTGGGTGAACATCGTGAGTACCAATGATCATCGAATACGCACATCTTTAGTTCAAATTAACAACACGTCTGTAATTAAGTTCTCTCTGCACTCCTCTTTAATGACAAAGCAGTAAGTTCCTGTTGAGTGTTTTTACAATTCCAAGCCACATTACCACCCTCTGGCCCTCTCCAGCCTTCAAACAGTAAGAAAGCAGAGGTTCTGCCCCAGGAGGCTCTGAGGCGGGGCTGTGGCTGGAGCCAGGCCAGCTGTTCAGGCTGTCCAGCGTGCAGGTGCAGGGAAGGGAAGCAGGTGGCAGGGGCTGTTGCCCCTTGAGGTCTGAGAGTGACCACAGGGACTGCTGCCCAGTGGGGTGGGGTGGGCCATGCTTGGCCACTCTGATGGGCAGAACGTGACTTGCCTCAGAAGTGACTAGGGTGGAAAAGTGTGGGAAAGACTATTTTGGGGGTTGGGGATGTGGCTCAGTGGTAGAGCACTTGCCTAGCACAAGAGAGGACGGGGTTCCATCCTCAGCACCACATAAAAATAAATAAATGAAATAAAGGAATTGCATCATCTACAACTAAAAAAATATTTTAAGAAAGATTGTATTTTAGCACATTATTAGCTTCTTTCTAAAAACAGGGCTAACAGCTATCAGGATTTATGATCATATAATATTAATTACAATGGTGCTAAATTTGGTCACTAAACAAAAAGATTAAATACTCTCATATTTTTCTGGATGATTTCTAGAGGACCTGAAATGATCTTCATATTCAATCTCTTATTAATACTAAAGTCAAAGAGAAAACAATTTAAAAATAAAAACATACTGAGAAAATGATGGATCTGCAGAAGATTTATACCTAAGAATGTTCACCACGGCACTGATTACTGCCCCAGAGAGGCTGAGGTCACCAAGTGTCCACCAGTGGGGACTGTCAAAACAACCTGCTGGGCACGACCACAACACAGGACTTGGAGCCATTCAATCTGCTCCAGGGCAACTCAGGGACGAAAAAGAAGTCCCCAACACATGTTTAAGGACAAGGGGACACAAAAAGAATGGAACTACAACCACTGTTGGTTTACAAAAAGTACGCACATTCTCTCTCTCCAACCAGAATGGCTATTATCAAGAACACAAGCAGCAATAGATATGGCGTGGATGTGGGGAAAAAGGCACACCCGTACACTGCTGGTGGGGCTGCAAATTGGTGCAGCCACTCTAGAAAGCAGTGTGGAGATTCCTCAGAAAACTTGGAATGGACCCACATTTTGACCCAGTTATCTCACTCCTTGGCCTACTCCCAAAGGACTTAAAATCAGCATACTACTGTAAGGCAGCCACATCAATGTTCATAGCAGCTCAATTCACAATAGCTAGATTGTGGAACCAACCTAGGTGCCCTTCAACAGATGAATGGATAAAGAAACTGTGGTATACATAGACAATGGAATATTACTCAGCCATAAAGAAGAATAAAATTATGGCATTTGCAGGTAAATGGATGGAGTTGGAGAATATCATGCTAAGTGAAATAAGCCAGTTCCAAAAAAACCAAAGGCCAAATGTTTTCTCTGATAAATAGATGCTGATACATAATGGGGGCAGGAGGGTGGTAAGGAAAGAATGGAGGAATGATGGACTGTGTAGAGGGAAATGAGGGAAGGGGAGGGGGCGGAGAAAGGAAATATGGTGGCATGAGACAAACATCATTATTCTATATGCATGAATGACTACACGAATGGTGTGAATCTACATCGTGTACAACCAGAGAAATGAAAAGTTGTACCCCATTTGTGTACAATGAATCAAAATGCATTCTGTAAAAATTTTAAAATAAAAAATAAAAAAAATACAAAACAAAAGGAGAATAAAAAGTGTGCATGTTCAACTGGGAAACTAGAGGCAAGTGATTGTCTCAGGATGGTGGGACCCAGGGGTCTTCCTTCGCCTGCTTGTGCTTTATCGGTACCTTTGTTATTTTTGCATGATTAATATGCATTTCTTTAACAATCAAAACAAAAGTTTCCGTGATGCCCAAGAGCACACACACACTGCTCAGACTCAGCCCTACTGTGGAGCGCTTCCTCTAACACAGCACGTCAGGGTGAGAACAACCCTGCCACCTGCAAGATTCTCTGCCGTCAGCGTAGACAGAGTTCAAATGCAGCAGCAGCCATTCCCCACGTGCATAGCGAGAAGGCCAGCACCGGGAACCCAGGAGAAGAGTGGCAGTCCCCAGTCGGAGCCGAGTGCACAGGTGCCTTCCCCTCCCCTTTGTGGGAAATGAGCCATCACTGCTATTGTTAAAGCCACCAGCAGACAGCCTCTCCTGCCTGCAGAACCCAGCGAGACTTCCCAGCAGGCTGGAGACACTCCTGGTGGAAACGGTCCATGTTGCAATGACACCGACCTAGGGAGGCTGCGTGGCACCTTCCATCTGGAAGCACCTCGCCCGCCCTCTGTGCTGCTGCAGGTGCTGAGAGGCGACCCACTGCTCAGCTCTAAGTGACTGTTCCTACAGACCAGCACTGGCAGTGCTCACGAGGCCAAGCACACACAGCTGATGACCAGCAATTCACTGCCGCTGGGCACACACCCAACGAATACCAAGAAGGTGCAGAACGAGGTGGCAGAACGACTCCTTACTTTCCCAGGTGACTTCTGGTTTTACAGCCGCAGCTGTATTGTTCCATGTTTGTGTTTGGGTTAATGACAGCTTTGTTCCTGAGTCTGCTCTCCTCAGCCCCCTGGGAATCTCTCCGTGCTTGGGAAAAATCCAGAGTCCTGGCCCCACTCCCAACTAATGGAACCTCAGCTTCTCCCACTTCTCCTTCTGTGCCTTCTTCCTTCCTCCTTCCCGCTGTTCTCCCTGCCCTCCTGTCTTCCTTTAAGGATAAAGCTCCTTTGTGGTCCTGGGTACTAGAAATATCGCAGGACAGCCTGGGTTCTCGCTCGGCTGACCAGAGGCCTCAGCCATGCTGCCAGGACCCCGTTCTCCTCGTTCCTGCACCCTATTTTCTTCAGCAAGGGCTGTGTCTGCAGGCTGTTTCTGGAGCATGGTCTGCTGTACTGGGGACTCTTTTATAGGTTCCCTTCAGCTCCCAGCTCAGCTAGTCAGGGACCTGACATCTGGTGTGCCTTCTGGTGTGACCCTTTTCCTTCAGGACCTTCCTCCTCTGAAGAAGGGCTGAGCCCACAGGTCTGGTGACATTCCCCCAGTGGGGTAGCCTGGCTGATGATTCAGTCCTGAGTGACATTTGCACCTTCTGTCCAGGTTTCTTTGCATCATCATCTCTCCTCGTGTGGCTCATGTGTGGCCTCTCAGGTGAGGGCTTTCCCTGTTCCCCTCACCAGGTTCCCTAGCCTGCGGTCATTTCTCTGCACTGCCCTTGTCTGTCCACGTGGACACCTGCCTCTACTGTGGCCCCTGCGGTCGGACTCCAGGGGTTGCACTCTGTATTGGCCAATTTTAAAACGTTTAAAGTGAAGTGACCAGTGAGGACTAAGGCCACAGACGACACTCCCGAGAAATGCAGCAGGAACAAGACATGGACTTTGTTAGGAAGCCCATAAAGATGGCCTCACAGCCCTTCCTCCCTTTCAGGAAATCAGCGTAGGGAAGCAAGGCTGCAGGACCCAGGCCTTTCTGGAACTGCGAGTAAGCCACCTCATGAGGATTAAAGAAAAAGGGTTCACTGGGCGTGAGGAATGGAAAGCTGCCATCCTAGGGTGTCAGGCTTGCCACAGGCAAGAAGCCCTTCCAGCCGTGCCTGCAGCCACCCTGCTGCAGCTGAGAGGCATGGCTGGCCAGCTGGCGGCCCTGAGGCCCTTCCTCGGCCCCCCCGCCAGCCACCCGACAGCGCCCAGGAGCGACTCAGCACACCTGAGTCCACACAGCCATCCCCGGCCATGGTTCCCCTGATTCCCAGCTAACGTCAACAACCTGAGCACAGTCCGTCCTGAAGGCCGCTCTGCTTCAGCATACATGCATTAGGAAACCGGGCTTCTAGCTTGGATCCTGCCACTTCCTGCTGTCACCGTGGCCAAGTCACTAAAGCTTTCTGGGCTCTTGTTTCTCCATTTGCAAAGATAAGGTATTGGATTTCTAGATCCTTTGTTCTAACTGAAATAAGCACGGTATCCTAGCTGTGTATGTGAACACTAAGAAACTGCATCATGAGTAAATACGCCACACTCTTCCAGGGGCTGTGAGGCCCACGCTGGGACCACCACGTGCCCTTCCGTACCAACACTCTTTACTGCAGTCTTAAGCCCCAGGTCACCTTAACAGCCCTTGCCCAGGAAGCCCAACGTATGCTTGGCAACCCAGGGAACAAAGAAAAGCCTCACATCCCAGGACCTCCTCACGCCCAGTGACAGTGTTTCCTCAGAGCAGATAAGATGAAGTCTCCTTTGCAGCAGCCTGTGGCCAAGGACTGGGGACACAGCTGGAACCTAGCGCCGTCATTAGACACTATGCGCTGCTCACCACCACGCTCTTAGATGTGAACCTGGAACTCAGAAAGCCCCAAGCATAACTCTGCCTTTTAAAATTACAGGAGCCTAATTCTCTGACAGTAAAGAGGAAGCAACTACCAGAGGCAAGGAAGCAAGCGAGGTATGGCCCAAGGTCACTGCTGTCCCCCCCTGTCCCTATTTACATGCAGCCTGCTTCAGGCACCCATGAGGAACACCACCACCTCAGTGCTGGAGAAGGTGCTAAGGAAACCCTGTAGCCGAATCCACCTGCACTTCCGGCTGGGTTTTCGATCAGAAGCACAGACCCCTGCTTCTCCCCTGCACCCCCACACAGGCACAGACACAACCACCGCCACCGCCACCCCCCACCCTGCCGCAGGGCTGCAGCTCAGGAGCCCCAAGGCATCCACAGGAGGTTCTGAGCCTTTGCTCTCTGTAACTCCAGTGCGGACAACTGACTTTAGACAGAAAGAAGTCTGATTTGTTGGTCTGAAAAATGTAATAAATGTCACCAAGAAGGCATCACAGGCATCACAAGATTTCCTGGTGAAAAGAAAGTACGTTAACTACATTAGGAATGATGGGTCAGAAGCAGGTGCGGCGCAGGCCCGCTGGGGATCCCAGCGACTCGGGCACTTGCCCAGGCCCCGTCTGAACAGAACATCAGCAGGCTGGGGCCACTCAGTGGCAGGGCACTGGCCAAGCATGCCCAAAGCCCTGGGTCCAATCTCCAGAACCACAAAGAAGAAAGGGATACAGGGATAAACGGCCGTTGGTCCTAGAAAACTCAGAGTGTCAGGTGCGGGTTCTACACAAGACGATTAAGGAGGATACGATTTTCTCATTCAATGAAAAGGCTTCTTTCACCAGCCCAAGAACGGACGCCTTGTGCTCCAGAAACCAGGCTGAAGACACGGGCGGGCTGTGCTGGCATGGGCTGTCCCGTCAGAGGCCACTCCAGAACTGCTCAGGCGAGGAGAAAGCCCTGCCTCCCGAGGCCTCAGGAGACACAAGTTCTCCACCTCGTCCAAACCCTCCTCCCAGCAACAGCGCCGCCCCACTGCAGCACCACGTCACTGAAGGCAGCGAGGCCAGGAGGGCGGCAGCACAGGCACCCTGCCCACCACGGCTAGGAGACAGCTCCAGCCTCCCCTGGGTCCCTGGGATTGAGAGCCACGGCTGAAGCCACCTTCCTTTAGCATCCACCTGCTAAGGAAGCTGTGAAAGCACATGAGCGAGGTGCTGATTTAAGGTGTGCCGTGCAGCACCGCTGACTGAGGCCGCAACACTCCCGGGAAGCGGAGCCGAGAGACACCAGGATGTTTCAGCTTAGGAAGAAAGGAGAGGAAAATGTCAAAGCTCCTTTAACAGAACCAACCGGGTACCGCTGTGCTCAGAAAGGCTTCGAGGAGACGAACGCACTCTGTCACCTGGGCCATGCTTTCCTAACACCCTCACCCAGGTGGCGCGCACCAGGCCACGGCGCTGGGCGGGCCAGGGCGGCCAGCTGCCTCTCACATCCACTGCATGCCCCTCCGCTTCGTCCTTCAACTGTGCATTTCTGTTGGCTTTCGTTTTCTTACGAAAAACTTAAAAAGCACGTCACACTAATAAAAATAGTAAGTTCTTCCTTATTCTTGGGAAGTTTTAAAAACTAAGCTGTACCAAAGGAGATCAGGGGTACAGTCTGAGACACACATTCTCACACACAGACTCACACACAGAGACACACACAGACTCTCAGACACACAGAGACACACACAGACTCTCAGACACACAGAGACACACACAGACTCTCAGACACACACTCACATACAGACACACGCACAGACACACATTCAAAGAACAAAATGAGCCAGGAGAACATTCACACGTCCCCGCCTGCTAACACCTGGAGACGCACTAGCCCCACCGCCGGTCCCGCTGACCCACTGCCCTCCGGGCTTCATGACAGGTTTGAACTGTGCTTTTTCACCACAGTCGTCACAGGGCGTCCAAGGTCCCAAGGTCCCATGAGTCACTAGGAAGCTGCAGGGTCCACCTGACATTGCAACGCTGCTGAGCAGAGGGAACACTGGCGTGATGGAGCAGCAGGGAGCGATCGTCTGCCACCACAGGGAGCCTCCAGCGCCCCGGCACTGCCACGTCCTCACTCCCGACGGCTTCAGCTGTCACATTTGCTAAGTGCCACTGTAACGCATGTTCTTGGTGCACAAAGCTTTTTCTAGTTTTAGATAAAGAAATTACAGCTTGAATAATAGAAATATTTATTTATAAGGCTCTATCCAGATGAATATCACCAAACTGGTGTTGCAGTCAAAATGACTGCTGATTTGAAATCGCTTATCAACGTGGGATGTGACCATCTCACCGTGACCTGCCCAGCAGGAATATTCTTCAATATTCCTGGAGCTCTCCCCGCTCCAGGACGACTGTTGGCTGTGCAATTCAACAGCTCTTCGACCCCACTCATCCTGTGTGACACTGGTAACAGGACAGAGACTCTGCATTTTAGCATGGCCTGTGGACCATCCCCACCAAGGATGGCAACCTCCTCACAGTACTCACGGTCTGTCTGTGGGAGGCACAGCACGCTCTCTGCCTCCATTCCAGGAAAGCTAATCGGGGTCACAGAGTTGGAGTCACACTACAAGCTGAGTGCAGACCTCACAAGGCTCTGCTCATCCTGTGTGCCCTCCCAGGTCAACAGGCAGTGACAGCTTGGAACCCTGTGCCGCAGTGGCCTGGGCCAAGCTCAGCTAGCCAGAGTGCTGGGAGCAGGTGAAGAGGTGGCCTGCGCACATGCCCCTGCTGCCTCCCAATCATCAGGTAAAACCTGTGCAGTCACAACACCGGGCCTCAGAAGGACTGCCGCACAGCCAGGTCAA
This sequence comes from Glaucomys volans, assembly GCA_020662805.1. Classification (NCBI taxonomy): domain Eukaryota; kingdom Metazoa; phylum Chordata; class Mammalia; order Rodentia; family Sciuridae; genus Glaucomys; species Glaucomys volans. The sequence goes on from JAJEJO010001280.1 coordinate 43,746, forward strand.
ACCCGTCCTCAATCACCACACGTCGCTGGGAACGGCCACCAACCTAAAGTATGTAAGTCTAATACAAGATTTACCTTGTTTGTGTGACACTTTTTTCTCAAATGTTGCTGGGAAATAAAGAGCGAAATGGTTATAAAACTACGAATAAGCTCAATAATTAACATGTATACATTTCAAAAATAGTTACCTGATTATCATATTTAAGTGACTGCGTCCCAACCAAAAACCGAATGGCATCTGCTTCTGCAGTTTGAGGTGTCAGCGCGCGTGCCTGCAGGAAGGAAGGAAAACACACACGCTCGTGAAGTCAGGCGGAGACAGTTGATCTCACCCACTGCCGAGGAGGGACAAGTCAGCGCGGTGTCTGGTGGCAAGCCGCGCTCTAACAGTTCCACTTCAAATCTGCATGTGAAAGAACTGTAAGTGGGCACAAAACTCAGCAATAAAGACATACGCTATTTACACAGCATAGCTAATGTTTATAATAAAACCTTTATTTCAACACTAATAGATTTGGTTAAGCAAATTATACTTCAACGATACAGCCGAGAACAGCTTCTAGCGCTAGCTGCATAGGAGGTCTAAAGGAAATTCCCTGCAGAGGAGGAGGGAAACTAAATGAGATACCCTGACTCTGACTCAGGGCCTCAGAGAACTAGGAGAGCAAGGAAGCCTAGAGGAAGACCAACCCCTGGCTGCCCCCACCTAGAGGCATCTGTCCACGGGAAACCATGGCTGAGAGGCTGATGGCAAGTCACCAGGACTTAGGACGCAAGTGCAGCCTCACCAGGGAGAAGGGGCAGGAGAAGCACTCCCAAGAGGGCAAGAGCTGAGGAGCAAAGGGAACTAGAATCAGAGCAGCACAGATTAAAGCTCCAGAGTGTCCTGACCCCCGACCTGATGGACACGACTGTGCAGGCAGTGCCTGTAGGCCAGGAGGCCTCCTGCCACTGGCAGCAAGTCCCCTGGAGGAAGGGAGCAGCCAGCGCTTCTAAAATTCATACGCAATGTCCAGCACTCAATCAAAAGGAGCCAGAGACAGCAAGACCAACTCACACGGACACAAGGAACAGCAGAAAGCAGCCTGCAGGGATCGGTAAGCAGGATCCCTGAAACCCGCGCTCTGAACCCCAGGATGTGTGCACAGGAATTTCTGGAGAGTGTTCTTGGGAATCACTCCACATGAGGGTGAAGAGGTGACACGGGATGGAGGGAGAGGTGAACTGCCTCACGTCTGCAGTGGACGCCTGGGCCAGTGCAGCTCAGGCAAGATGGCTAGACCCCCCACCTACCGACCTCCTCCAGTCACTGGAGGCAGGACGGCCCCTGGGGGCAGGGTGTGACCATAGGCAAATGGCTCTGTCCCGTCAAGGCAATTCCTGGAGCAGTACCCAACTGAGCGGTATCAGCCACCAGCCATTTCAGAAGCCGTTGGATTTCCTGAAATTAAAATCTAGGCAGCACAGGACAGCATCCCTGTTAGGGAGGAGATCTGGAATGTCCATCTCAAGGCTCCAGTGTTGAAAGCCGGTCCTCCAAGTGCAGCTTTAAGGAAGCAACTGCATCACGAGGGCTCCAACGTCACCAGTGGATTCATTCACTGACAGACACAGCATGACAGGGTGCTGGGGGAAACTCAGGGACAGGGCCCAGGCGGAGGAAGCGGGTCCCTGGGGGTGTGCCCCAGAAGGCACATATCTTGTCCTCAGCTCGTTCTGCTTGAGCGCACTTCTGCTTCGCCACTGTCGCGAGGGGGGCAGGTCGGCTCCACCACACCCTCTGCTCCTCTCAGGCCCAGAAACGACACAGCCAGTCGACCACGCACTGAAACCATGAGCCAAAATCACCCTTTCCTCTTCTAAGTTGATTCTTTTAGGTATTTTTGTCAGAACAAAGAAAAGCTAACACAATAAATTGCACAACTGTGCTCAATGCATTCAGTAATTAAAAGATAAGATTAAGGATTTCAAGGGAAACATCTGAGGCTTAAGAGGAAAGGCCACGCACGCGTGTTAGAGTTCTGCCTGCACTTCAGGCTCCCAAGCTCGAATCTAACCCCCAAAAGACCCAGGGTAAGTCCCCAGAGCTCAGACTGTGCTACCTCTGGTTGGCACCTTTATGTCCTGCTGAAAGTCGTGCATGTCTGATCCCTAGGACACACGTGGCGGAGCGCTGTGCAAGCTGAATAAGCTAGGGACCCTGAGAGGGGAGATCATGCTACACCCTTGATCACGTGACTCCTTGAAATCAGGACGGCCTCCTGGCTTTGGTCACAGAGATGTGACAGAACAGAACTGGAGGCAGCAGCATGGGCAGGACTCGGGCAGCCCTGCTGGCTCTGGAAGACGGGGGAAGGAGATGGGAGGATGGGTGCCTCCAAAAGCAGGAAAGGGCAGGATGCAGACTCCCAGAGCTCCCAGGTGAGGAAGACCCGCGGCCTTGACTTCAGCCCAGCTGGACTTCTGACCTAGAGAACTATGAACCTGTAAAATGACGCGACTTTAAGCCACCAAATTAGTGTAAGTTTGTTACGGCAGCCACTGAACTATCCTGCCTCACCCACCTCACGGAAGCGGGCCACTCAGTCCAGGCCTGCTCTTCCCACCTGGAGCTGGAAATGCGACAAACACACACGCGCGCGCGCACACACACACATTCCACTTCCTCCTCTGGCATGGCTGACTTCAATATATTTTTCCTGATTTCTTGATTCATGCCTTTCAAAATCAGTAGACAAATAGTTTGACAGTTGTCCTGACCACTTAGCCTGTCTGATTTTGACTTGGTTTCAACAACTAGAACAAAACCATGAGCTCGCCTGGGTGTCCACTAGAGTTCAGAGATGACCATCGCATGAACAATTTGGACAAAGCACAGCATATTACACATGTCCCTGCCCCTCCCAAGAGACAGCAGCACAAAAACCTCAGTTACTCAACCACATTTCAGTAAAGCCAAGGAAATAGCTGCCTAGAGCAGCGTGGTCACTACGGCACACCTGGAGATGTCCCTGCAACCTTTCCAAGCACCCTTCTGCCCACGGGAGTACCAGTGCTCCCTCTTCTGCAGACTTGGAAGGACAGTTTTTTAACCATTAAATCTCTTTGGGAGGGGCTGGGGATACAGCTCAGTTGGTAAAGTGCCTGCCTTGCAAGCACAAGGCCCTGGGTTCAATCCCCAGCACCACAAAAAAAAAAAAAGAAATCTCTTCAGGAAACAGATGACTTCCTTGTGACTCTAGAGACCTCTGCCAAGAATGTGCATACACGTGCAAAAAAATTGGATTGGATTAAGCAAGTAACTAGTATCGCCAGACAGCAGGTAGCAACTTATACCTAGTCATGGTTCTTCATCAACATTTTTCCCACCAAGAGCCCTGGTCTTGCCAGTTTAGCACTACCCGAGAATGGGGCTTCTGCTTCAATCCAGACAGAACAGGGTCGTTGAACACTCACCTACAATAAGCAGCCCTCCTTCAGAAACAGCCCTCTCCAGCAGCTGCTCCCAAACCACCAGGTGACTCAGTAAGAGGAAGGGGACAGGGAGGAATGACAAATCTGAGCACCCAACTGATGCCGTTCAAAAGAACAAGCAGCAGGCGGGGGTGCAGCCCATGGTAGGGTGCTCAGCTCGCACACACGAGGCCCTGGGTTGAGTGCCCAGCACCAGTAAAACAAAAAAATAAGGTAACATCTAAAAGATTCCTATCCCAATGCGCCGAGGCTCTACCACAGAGGTACCTCTGCAACAGCGCTCCACAGGGGCAATGAATCCACAGCGCTTCCTTCCCCACAGCGTCCCAGGCACAGAAGACTGCCGTCACATCAGGAAAATAAGTAAGTACTTGTCAGCTGAATGCACTTCCCAGGAAAATGTAAGTTACCAAAACTGATCTCGCAAGAAAGCCACGAAGTCTGAGCAACTAGCTTCCAGAGACAGAAACAAGGACAACACCCGGAGAGTGTCACCAGGAGCAGGCAGCAGTGTGCCCCGCACCCCCCACCTCGGTCCCGGCAGACCCAGAGGCAGGCCTCCCAACAGCAGAACCAAACTGCCACAAAAATTGCATGACAAATAGGAAAGAAAATTCCAAGCAAACTACCAGTGAAGTGAACCCAGCAGAGCACTATCCCATGACCTAATGGAACTCTTTCCAAGAATTCCAAGGTGATCCAATATTCAGAAAGTTACTAACGTGACAGAAAAAAAATCAAATGAACATATATGATCAACTCCATGGATGTTAAAAAAAAAAAAAGAAAGTCTTTAAGAAACTTAATCTCCACCTTTGATACTAAAACTCCCACAGGTACACATCTGCAGGCCTCCAGCATAGGCCTGAGGGCACGGGCTTCCTCACCTGGCGAGGCCTGGCCCACCCGGCCATCCATCTGCCCGGACTCCTCCCAGCAGAACCAGAAACTTGGCTTCTCCTTGGCACCAGTCTGCTGCTGCCACCACATCAGGGTGATGAATCTCACTTATGTGGTGGATTTTAAAAGGCAGTCGACCACCCCCCACCTCTTACACCCTTCCTTCCACCAATACATCTGGCATGCCTGAGGTCAGAGCCCATCTGTAGCACACACAACAATGTGCACACAGTAGTTCCTCAATAAAATGCATGTGCTCGGCCTCAGTTCATCCAGCCTCGCCTGTGTACTTTCAGACTGCTGCTGCTGTCTGCTCCATCACAAGCAATCGCAGTCTGTGGGAGTCTTCCTGACACGAATCAGTCTATCTCCTTGGGATTTTCACTGATATTTAGGTCTTAAAAGAAGCATTTACAAATTATTTGGCTGAATGAATTCCATAATTCCCCTTACTTTATAGATTAGGAAATACAGGCCTTAGAGAATCAAGTGGCCCAGTAGGCTAAGGACAGACAATCAGATACACACCCTGACTTTGCCCACTCACGTACGTGACCTCTGCTTCCATTTCCTCATTTCTCTTCTGTAAAATGGGCATATAAGGCACCAAATAGCATTGGCTTTTTCCTTCTCTCTGGTTTAAAAGGCAACTCCACAAAAAGCAATAATCACACATCTGTTGTTAATGGGCACACAGGCCTAAAGATTTTATTCACACAGAAAAAGCACAAAGGAAGGGGATGGTCTAGGGAGCTAAACTGAAATCAACCCCAACAAGAGCATGTCAGCTGTAGTCCTCAAGACAGCTGCCAAGAAAATGTCTAGACAACAAGGACTGAGGGCAGGGAGCACGGGGTCTCCTGATTCCCATCCTGCAGTTCCAGGTACCCAGGAGGGTGTCAAGTAGAGGGAACTGCCCGAGGCACTCAGCCCACCAGGGTCAGGGATGCAGAGCTCCCTGAGATGGAAACACCTGCACTTTCCTGTCCTGCATCCCTTTCCCCACTGCTCACCCCAAATCTGTCGCAATGACGACACACAATAAGATGAGGACACAAGAAAAAGAGATGAAAGCAAGGAACATATAATAACTACAGGAAAAATGAAAAGCCGTACAAGAAAAAACTGAAAGTGTTTTATTCTACCCGAATCAATCGTCAACAGTGTTTATATTATCAGGAATCAAAACCACCTGCAAATGGACTTCAGAAACTGTGTGAGAAAACTACACTGGTAGTCTAGAAGCAGGCAAGGAAAAAGTGCAAAGAAAGCAAGAACTTCCCATGTCTTCTGACTTTCAGTCAATCGGTTGACAGTTTCAAAAACACTGAAAGGGGTCGTCTCAGGTCATAAGCTAAGATGGGAAGGGAGCACTTTGGAACCTGATCATTTTAATCTCATCCTCAGCAACTTGATTTCTGTTTGCAGTGCCAGGGACTGAACCCAGAGGCACTTTACCACTGAGTCACATTCCCAGCCCCCCCTTTTTTTTGTCTTTTATCTAGAGACACAGTCACACTAAGTTGCTGAGGCTGGCTTTGAACTTAGGATCCTCTTTCCTCAGCCTCCTGAGTGCTGGGATTACAGGCATGCACCACCATACCAGACTCCGATTTCTTAAATTACTTGTAAGAATTACTTGGGTGATTTTAAGATTTTAAATTTGCAAAAGTAAAAAGAACTAAAATCCCAAACAAAGTAGAAATCCTTTCCTGTAAGCTAAAAGAGGGCATTCATATAACACCAAAATGTTTCATAAGCACTCATCTGTCTGGCACTTTTCTGTCCTAAAGACCTTTCTCTAAATTGAGTGTCTAAGGCACAGTTCAGTGCTCAACAATGCTTCTAAGGAATGAGTCTTGAGAATGATAGTCACCTAGCAAACCTATAATGCAGTTTACATTGTATAGGGAATTTACATCCAGGAATTCTTTCCCGCTACAATTAGAACATTTACTGAACACTAAGTTCTAAGTGCTCGAATTAAATATGCTAACTCATTTAATGTTCATAACAAGAACGAGGGGTAAAGGCTTATTTTTCCATTTTATTGGCAAGGAAACTGAGGCCCAAGGACGCATAGTTATTAAATCTGCAGTCAGTTTCAAACCTCAGGAGTCCGGGCGGCATCCTTGATTTCAGCAACTAATTCCACTGCCTCCCGCTGTCACCCGCCTGCAAGCCGAGATCTCGTATCTTAGGCACATACTGCCACACACACGTGTGCATCAGCTCTTTCATAGAGCAATGTATGCTTTCATGTCTCTGAATCCGTCCCTCGGAGCTTAATCATTACAGGTGCTCAAGGGCCTTCTGAGCAGAGGGAACCATGACAGGGCTCAGGGGCCTGGGCAATCCCGCGGGCTTCCCTGCCGCCCCGCGCCTTCCCACTGCACGGCCCACCGGTTCCTGGGGCTTTGCTCAACACCCGCTGCGTGTCGGTCACGGAGAACAGGCACTGGGGGGCCCGGCTGCAAAGGTGGGAGCACAGGAGAAAGCAAGGGGCCGAGCCGGCAGCATGCGCGGCCCGCGAGGGTCTGGGCTCGGGGAAGCCGGGCGCGACACACGGGCTTCGCGCGCTCCGAACGTCCCGCGTTGACTCCTCGGCACGCGGACGCAGTTCCCGCCTCGGGAACTCGACGCCTGATGGACCGCAGGGCGTGCGGGCCGCGTGTGTCGGGAGCTGCACGGCCGCCGCCGCAGCCCTGAGCCTCCGCCTCCCCGGCACCGGCACTCGGCACCTGGAGGCTGAGCGCCGCACTAGGCCGCGCAGCACCTGCCGCCCGCCGAGTGGCCCACCTGGAACTCCAGCCCGTAGATGACCGGCGCGTCGTCCTCCATGCTGCGGCGGGCGGCCTGCAGGGCCGCTGCGCGGTCAGACCCTGGCTAGAGCCGGCGCGAACCACCTCACCCAGAGCTCTCAACGCCCATTCATTGCCTGCCCGCCACTAGCAACTCCGATCCCTCGCTCTTTCTGGCCCAGGCGGACTACCGTACGGCTCACTTCCTGTTTATGTCTACGCGTCACCGCCCCGCCTCCCGCGGTAGCCAATGGCAGCGGCGCGTGGCTCCTGCGCGTGCTTCCACGGGCTCTCCCGGCTCCACCGCAGGGTCCCTGGGCGGGGCTGGAAGGCAGGAAATGAGGCGAAGGCGGTGCTGGGTGCAGGCGCTGGGCGACTGGGCGGCTGGCTCAGCTCAGAGACCTGCTCTTTGCTCGGAGCCCTCCCTCACCTCAGGGTAGAAAGAGTGGCTGCAGCTGGGGCACTGCGGTCATTGTCATCAGTGCCTCACTGCTAAACGGAGTCCCTCGCTCCAGCGTGAGGATCTCCTGCAGCCTGATGCGCAGCTCTTACGCTCCCATTTTACAGACGAGACTGCGAACTTCAGTTACCCCCTCTCAGTGGAGAGCGAGAGCGCGCTCCGTGGGCGTTCCGGCCCAGGATAGTGTGCGTGGCGGCCTCTCGCCCCCGGCAGGACTGGACTAGCCTCGCCCGCGATACGGGAGTCGGCTGGGAGGCCGCGGGGCCGAGGTCGAAGGGCGTCCTCGCCAGGGGAGGCTGCCCTTCCTGTGCCGCGCGCCCGGTGCGCCGCCTTGGGCAGTACCCCCGGGAAGGGCAGGGCACCGCGCGGTGTCTAGTGCCATGTGCCCCTTCTCGGACCCGGCCCCACCGAGGGTCCAGGGACACGCCTGGGGCTTTCAGCTTTTCCCCCTTAATCGAGCTTCGTGACACGGCTGGGTGTGGTTTGCTTGGTTGCACCCGGCACCCGGCTAGGGTTCGGTGAACTGCATGACCAATGACGCAGGCGGGGACCCGGCCAGGAGGACTGTGTCCCGCCTTGGCCGCGGTCAGCTTGCGGAGTGAGCGAATGCAGGGTCGTGGCACTCGGGGACCAGTCCTCCCCGCCGCGTGGTCAGTGCCCACCCAGCACCACAGGGGCAGGTGCACGTGGCAAACGTCCCCCTCAGAAAGTCTCCTCTCGCCGCCCGGCCGCCTCAGCTAGGGAACCAGACGCCCTCCCGGGACGTCCATCCGCGCTGCTGGGACCTGGGCGGCCGGCGAGTGCGCGCCTCAGACGTCGGCCCCGCCCACCTCAGGAACCGGAAGTGGGACCCTGCGTCCGGAACCGCGGGTTCCTGAACTGGGCGTGCGCAGAAGTGGGCGCGCCGAGCACGCGCAGGCGCAGAAGCCGCGGGGCCGCGGATCCTGTCGGCTCCTGTCGCCTTCTCCCGGACTGGTTTCCACGGCGACCCCTTCCCCGGCCCTGGGTGGGCGGCAGGTGAGGACCAGCGCCCCGGCGGCCGGGAAGGGCGGGCGTCCGCGCGCGGCTGTGTCCCGCGGGCCTGCGCGCAGACCCCCGCACCCTTGCCACCTGCCTGCTCTCCGCCGCCGGCCCTGTCGGTCCCCGTGTCCCCGCCGCGGGCCGTGACGGTCCCCGTGCCCCCGGCGCCTCCAGCCAGGTCAGCCCCGTTTCTGCACGGAAGCCGGCTGCGTGGCCGCTAAGCCCAGTCTCCTCACCTGCAGATGCAGGATGAGGAGGAGCGCAGCGGCGGTGTCCGAGCAGCCCTGGGCAGGGGCCGGCACGCAGCAGTGCCAGTCCGCGCTGCCGGAGCCTGCTGTCCCGAGCCTCTGCCTCTCCCCATGCTTCTCAGTGTCTCACGTTCCCAGAATTAGGGAGACAGTATTTTAAGCTCCGAGGGAGGGGGGCCAAGATGATCGGATTGGAGTGCCTTGGTAGGCCTTCAGGGAGTCCTGAAAGATAAGTATGTAAGAGCTGAAAACCTCACTCTTATTAGAATAGCTACTTTTAAAAAGAATGTTGGCAAAGATGTGGAGAAATTGGAACACCTGTTCGATGGTATAAAATGATTCCACCCCTTTGGAAAAGTTTCGCAATTCCTCAAAATGAAAATGCAATTACCATATGATGCGGTTCAGTTTCTGGGGGCATACCAAAAAGAATGGAGAACAGGACCTGGATGAGATACTAGTACACCACGTTCATAGCAACAATACTCACGACAGCTAAAAGTAGAAACCCCTAGTGTCCGTTAACAGATAAATAGAGCTATAGGTATGCAATGGAATATTACCCATTAAAAGGAGATTCTGACACATGCTACTTAAAACATAAATGAACCTTGAGGACATTATGCCAAGTAAGATATTCCAATTACAAAAACAATTATTTTACAGTTCCATTTATATGAGGTACCTAGTCAAATTCATAGAGATGAAAAGATGAAAAGCAGGATGGTTGCCTAGGGATGGGAATAAGGGAGATCACTTAATTAGAATTTTAGTTTTGCTAGAGGAAAGAGTTCTGGAGATTGGTTGCACAGCAATGGGTAGGTACGTTGCTGAACGGTACACTTAAAAAGTAGTTAAAATGGTATATTTTATGTTACTTTTTTTTTTTTTTTGTACAGGGGATTGAACTCAGGGACACTCAACCACTGTGCCACATCCCCAGCCCTATTTTGTATTTTATTTAGAGACAGGGTCTCACTGAGTTGCTTAGGGCCTCGCTAAGTTGCTGAGGCTGGCTTTGAACTCGTGATCTTCCTGCCTCAGCCTCCCAAGTGCTGAGATTACAGGCGTGTGCCACCATGCCTGGCTTGTTACATGTATTTTGACACAATTAAAAATTAATAAGTAAAAGACTAGAGAGATATTTCTAATTTTGAACCTTTAAAGTATATTACTAAAAGTATTCCTCCAATTAAAAAACAAGATGGAGTTAGGGCTGTAGCTGGGTGTCAGAGTGCTTGCCTAGCACACCTAAGGCCCTGTGTTCAGTCCTTAGCACCACATGAAAATAAAGGCATGCTGTCCATCTACGACTACAAAAAAAAATTTTTTTAAAGATGAAAATAGCTTTAAAATACCTGAAATAGACAGTTGATGAAGTGAGTATTTGATGTGTTTCTCCCAGGTGACATGGAGAATGCTCAAGATGATGCCCACAGCATGGCCAGAGAGTCTCCTCCAGCGCAGGCGGGAGCTGAGAGCATCACCACGCAGCCCCCTCAGGAGGAGCAGGGGCAGCTTCTGTATCATGAGGAAACCATTGATCTTGGTGGAGATGAGTTTGGGTCTGAAGAGAATGAGACTGTATCAGAAGATTCTAACAACTTTGCTGATAAGCTCAATGAGCACATGATGGAGAGTGTCCTTATTTCTGACTCTCCCAATAACAGTGAAGATGATGTGGGTGACCTTGGCTGTTTGCAGGATGTTGTGGAGCCCGTGGAGGGCAACTCTGATCACAGACTGGACGATATCACAGAGAAAGAAGAAATGGACATTCTAAGTGATGACAGTGACACTGATGGAGATGACACACCCAGGGATGTTTCAGACATGACCACTGATAGCAGAGCATCTTTGAAAGAAGACTCAATGCAGGAAGAAGTGAAAGGCATGTCCACTCCTAGAAATGCTGGTGCAGAGGAGTTGGTGCCCAGGGATGAAGCTGCTCGTCCAGAAGAGCAGGTGTCAGGCATGTCTTCCAGCCAGTCCTCGTCCAAGGATGAGCCTGTGCCTGTGTGCACCATTTTCAGCCAGTCAAATTCAGCTCCTTCCCAGCCACACTTGTTTCTGCATGATGGCTTCGAGTCTCAGATGGTGAAATCTCCAAGTTTCAGCAGTGCAAGTGAGACTTCAGCCAAGACGCCTCCTCAGGTGGTCCAGCCCAGTCCAAGCCTGAGTAAATTTTTTGGAGATACAATCAGCACTAATTCTTTGGCCTCTGACTTCTTTGATTCCTTCACCACTTCCACTTTCATTTCTGTCAGCAACCCCAATGCAGGCCCTTCTGTTCCAGAAAAATTGTCTTCACTCACTGCCCCTGTGGGAGAGAAGTCCCCTGATTCTGCTGACCCATCGTACTCTGCTGGGATGGAAAGATCAGAATCAGGTGTCTCCACAGCTTCTCTGGAAATTCCTGAGTCTCCAAAACCTTTTTCACAGATACAGGCAGTATTTGCAGGAAGTGATGACCCTTTTGCCACAGCCCTGAGCATGAGCGAGATGGACCGAAGGAATGATGCATGGATTCCCAGCCAGGGGACCAAGGACGTCCTGGTTTCAGTTGCGACCCAGCAGTACAGCACTGTGTTTATAGACAAGGAGAACCTCACCATGCCAGGCCTCAAGTTTGACAACATTCAGGTAAGACAAGGAATATTCTGTTTTCACATCTCGTCCCTTTTAATCTGTTTCTTTGAAATATGCATAATACCTTTAAAGGTAGAAAAAATCCGTGTTCTTGAACAATTCTTGATTCTGATTGTGAGAGCCTGTGTTATTTTTCTCTGTAGGTAATTAGGAACTCTTTTCTTCCATACGATAATGTACTTAAGGTACTACTCAGTCATAGAAATACTAGCAAGTAGATCATTATATAGCAATTTTCTGAAGTAGCTCTACAATATGTGTGATCTATTAATTTCTGACATTTGAATTCCAGTAAATGACAAATCCATTTCTTTTTTAAAATATTGAAAATTTATTTGCATCACATATAACATGATTGAGGAAGAAAGAATTTTTAGTAGAATTGGATCAGCGTGTTTTCTACCATTATGGCAAAATACATGCGTCTTTATAAGATAAAAAGTCTTATTTTGTTAGTTTAGAGGCTGACAGTCCAAACAGCATGGCACTGGCTCTAGGGAAGCTTCCTTGGCAGCATCACATCCTGGAAGGAGTATGCAAGCAGCAGAGATCACATGACCCCAAGACAGGAAGCCAGAGACCAAGGAGGGATCAGTCTTACTCTTTATAACAGCCGAGCACTGATGCGGGCAGCATCATGAAGGAGCTAATGCCTCCCATGGGCCCACTCCCAGAGGTCTCACCCCCTCTTAACATCACCCCAGTGGAGACCAAGCTTCCAACACACGAACCTTTGGGAACACACTCAGATTATATCCAAACCTTAGTGCTTCACCCCAGCCTCAAGGACCACATTTATCTCACAGTGCACAATACAGAGGTTCCATGCTCGGTAGCCCCAGAGTCTTAACCTCATTCCACCGTCACTCAGCAGTGCAGGTCCCAGGTCTCTGAGACTTGCAGGAGCTTTTTGATGAATACCAGTCGTGACCTCTGACAGATGTGTGTGATCCGGCACCCTCGTTCACTGAGCCCCCACTCCTCCTGGCCTGCACTCCAGGATGGCTGTGGTGAGCATTTTGTCCTGTCTTCATGGGATCTGCTGCTGGGCTCCTGTGCCAGCAGTGGCTGGACCTTTAGCTCCCTCTTTCAAACTCTCTTGTTGTGTTTGCTTCCCTGTAGGATCTGAAGGTTGCCCCAGGAAGGACTTAACCTAGTGGCGGTTCCCAACAGCGTGCTTTGGAAGTGTGCAGAGGTGGCTCACTGTGGTTAATAGTGAGCTGGGACAAGCATATGACACTTAGGGGATGGGACCAAGAAAGCTCAGTATCCTTCAGTGGCTGGGAAGTATCAGACGACAAAAAGTCATGTGCCCAAAATGTGAGTCGTTCTTGAGTTGAGAAACGACTCCTGGAGTTGAACTGAGATAGATGAAATGTGGACGTGCCATCTGCAAGTTAGGGACCTCTGTGGTGGGTCCTCCTTGGCATGGACCTTCAATGATTCACCCCCATTCCAGAGCCAATGGAGGCTCTGAACTCACAGAGCACCTGCGGTGTAAACACAGCCAGAGCCACACCTCCTTAAGTACCGATGCAGGTCTTCCATACCCTCTGCAGTTCACAGTAGTTATTTTGGAAATCTCATGGCAAGTAGAGTTTGAATATTCCCCAAATGCCTTTAACTTGGACATGTGACAGACATGCAAGATGTTTGCTCACTCAGTGTCTCTTCAGTTGCATCTTATCCTTCAAAGAACTTCTCAGTCTTGTGATAGAGAAGACGATTGAGGTTTACCTGGAATGGAGATACCGTGTGTCTGCTGAGGACTGGATTGGTATAACAGAGAAGTTTTGCTGTTGGCTTTCTGACCACCCAAGTTATTAAGATGTTAACCAAGATTTTTCTACTGACAAGTTTCTCCCTCTGACACTGTTGAAGTGATCTTTGTGCTAAATTAGCTTCCTAAAACATGTATATTTAAATTTCCTCCCAAATTGCTCATCTGTTAGTGTCTTAATTAAAAGATCCCTTCTTGTGGAATAAAATTGTTTTTTAAAAATTGACTATTAAGTGACTTACAGCAATCTAAGTTAAATTAGAGGCAGTAAAAGTAAATTTGTTAAACTTTCTCCTAGTAGCTTCATACAAAGAACATGTGTATTTTCAACTACTTGTAGTTATAGATGGCATTCGATCTTCTTAAAGAGTGGGAAATTTTAGGACCCAGTAAGGAGTGGAAATCAGAGAATTGTTGTATGAACCTTGTTCAGAAAAAAGACAGAGAGGGTAAAAATAAAAGTTGTGCGGCAGTTCCATGGTGAAGGTAAGGGGGTTGCTCCTGGGCCACATTGCACCTCCAGAGGGCTCCGCCTGCCGCCGTCCTGACAGTGACTGCAAGACCGACATCCCCAGCCCTTTCTCACGCTGCGCCACTCCTCTCTCCTTCCCATCAGCCTTCCCAGAGTTTGGATTTGACAGGATTCCCATCAAGGAAGCCCACATGGTCTATCTATGTCACAACCTCTTGTTTAGAGCACAGGAGTCCTTCTATCAGAAACCTGAGGCCTCCAGAAAGCCAGATGTCACTGATCCTGCGTCTCCTTCAATCCACCCGTGAACTCAGAGCCTCCAAGGCGTGGAAGGTATCTGCTCCTTGAGAAAAGTGACAGGTCCCCATTTGGTCCCTTTTCTCCTCTGATGATGAGGAACCCACCAGCATTCCTGGTGGGATGCTGTGCCCCAGGCGTCCACTCTTCTGGGATCACGAAGGAAGAGGGCATGGGCCCAGCCTTCCCAGCCCTGACCAGGGGAAGCAGACTGTCAGTGGACACTTCCCTGCACTGGAACTCGGCAGAGGGCCGAAACCCAGCTGGTCTCTGCGCTGGCCTAATGCAGCTTGTACATGACACAGCCATGGGCTCAGGCTCAGAGTCCCTCTGCCTTGGTTCTAAGCTCTAATATCTTTAATTCAATTTCTCTCAGAAAGAGTTGTGTTTGGGCTAAAGAACTAGAAACCACCACTAACCATCAGAGAAAGCAAATCAAAACCACAGCGCCCTCACTTCTTGCCTGTTAGGATAACTGTTATCAAAACAACAAGAAATAAGGAGTTTGAATAGGAATGTGGAGTGGTATGTCATTGTAGAAAGCAGTATAGAGGGTCTTCAAACAATTAGAAGGAATCATATGACCCGCCAGTCCTGCCTCTGGGTGTTTCCAAAGGAATTGAAATCTGTATCTCGAGAAATACCTGTATTCCCACGTTCAGTGCAGCCTTGTTCATGGTAGCCGAGGTAGAGAGGCAGCCCTGGTGTCCGTCTCTGGAGGAACAGAATGTGATGCGTACACATGACGGACTGTCATCCAGGCTTCAGAAAGAAGGACATCCTGTCATTTGTGACAGCCTGGGTGACCCTGGAGGACATGAGGTGAAGTGAAGCAGCCCAGACAGAAGCAGTTGGCCATGACCTTACTTGTATGTGGAATCTAAAAGAATTGAACTCGTAGCAGAGAGTGCAGTGGGGTTCCTCTGCTGGTAGGAAGGGAGAAATGAGCGGCTGCCCAGCGGGCACGAGACGAGTCGTGCAGCGTGAGCAGGCTGAGGGCACCCTGTGCATCTGCGTGGCGACTGGTTGGTAGCAGTGTTTACCTGAGATCTGTGAATGCAGATTTAAGTGTCCTGACACCCCAGCGCACACTGCAGGTGGCATTGAGGTGGTAGTCGGTGCACACAGGCATATGCCAAGGCATCATCACATTGCACACCTTGTATGTCAATTAAATAATTTCTAATTAAAAAATAAAATTTCTTAGCCAGGCGTGGTGGCACACGCCTGTAATCCAGGCGACTTGGGAGGCTGAGGCAGGAGGATCATGAGTTCAAAGCCAGCCTCAGCAACTTAGCGAGGCCCTAAGCAACTCAGTGAGACCCTGTCTCTAAATAAAATACAAAATAGGGCTGGGGATGTGACTCAGTGGCTGAGTGTCCCTGGGTTCAATCCCTGGTTCCAAAATAAATAAATAAACAAACAAACAAACAAATAAATAAATAAAATTTCTTTTCAGCCACTTTTAAAAAAAACAACTAGGAATCAAATGACTTAATTTTAGGCTTCATTAAAGAGTATTTCGGAACCATAGAACTTTTACCAGTGTTCTGGAAATTGCCTAATACATAGACATTCCACTGATAAATCTATGAGCATAGAAAGAACCTTGAATTGTAAGAATGGATCTAAGTTGCTGGCGTTGCCAGTAATCTTGTAACCTGGTGACTTCATTGAACATCTGTGGCTTTG
The DNA here is from genome assembly GCA_020662805.1 of Glaucomys volans. Classification (NCBI taxonomy): domain Eukaryota; kingdom Metazoa; phylum Chordata; class Mammalia; order Rodentia; family Sciuridae; genus Glaucomys; species Glaucomys volans. Next base: position 59,538 of record JAJEJO010001280.1, read on the forward strand.
CTCTCTCATCTGGAAGTCTTTGATGAGTCCGTCATCACTATTCACAGCTGAAATTGTGTACCCTCTCTGTGTGTACGTGTGACACATGCATTCCTAAACTAAGGTGACCATGGCACATGAGATTGAGGAGCTGTGTCCACCTCCCTTACAGCCACCAGAGGGAAGAGAGGACACTTTCCTTGGATGCACTGGGGCTGGATTCAGCTGGAACTTGAGGGATTTCCTAAATTCAACAAAACATTATGTGCAGTCTACTTTGCCCAGACCAGGATGGGAACCGTGAATACCAGGGTCTCATCATGGTGTGGCCACGGAGAATGCCCCGGGTTCTGTGGGCATGTGTGTTAGTGTTCTCCCAGCCTGAGCTGGCTGTGGATCTGCTCCCCATGCACAGGGGAACAGCCTTAGAGATCCCGTCTTGATGTTGGTGGTCAAGGACAAAACAGAACCTGAAGCAGCACACTCCGAACGTAGGGCCTTCTGTCAGCCACTCCACAGAAACAGGTGGTTGGGGTGGCAAAGTCCACCCTGGAGCTTGTCCTGATTGACATGCCCTCCTCTGCAGGGGAGCTCCCTGTGGTCCATGCTGCTATTGCATTAGCTTTCCTGCGGCTGGAAGCTGGCTCTGGGCTGAGTGGAGAGATTTGGGCTTGGCCTGCCCCCTGTCCTCTGAGGGTATCCTAGTTTTAATGTCTCTCTCCAGCTCACCGGGGAGGCCTCAGGACCTTTGTGCTCTGGGTCAGCAGGCTGCCTGCCACATGCCCAGAGCACATATGATGGGGTGTTGGACTGAGCCCATCTCGGGCGTTTCGGAAGTCAGAGCTTCTGCTCCTGCCGCTGGTACCTCTCCTGAGGCAGCGGCACCTCCAGAGGGAGAGGGTCCATCCAGAGCTCTGTCCCGTCACTGCACTTTGTCTTGGGCACCTGCGACCTCTCCTCATGGTGCTGCAGCGGGGCCTCAGCGCTCTAGCAAGAGTCCTTCATGCTGACTCCTAGGAGCATCATGGCAGGCAGGCAAGCCCAGCGCTCCCTCGCCAGGACAGCTGCCCAGCAGTACTGAGGCGTGTGTGTTGTCACGTTTCTCTCAGCACAAGCCCGACGGGCTACTTGTCCCCATGTGTTGTGTGACTTGGTAGCTTCCAGCTCAGACAGGCTCTGCCTTTCTCCTTTGGCTGCAGGGCATCGTGCTGGTTTAGGCACACTAGCTGTCCAGCACCTTTGCTTTGCCCAGTCCTGTGCTTCCTGCCAGTGAGACTTCTGGCCTGGGTGCTTCTCTCCTCCACCCCCTCCCTCCCCTCCCATAGTTCCCCTTAGAATGTGCTTGGGGTGTGGTTCAGTGTTCTTTAGCCCATGTCCAAATGCATGCAAAGGAGCCCGTTAGGAAGCACTCAGACAGTGCTCCAGCGTGGAGGAAACGTCACCCTCAAGTTCTCCACCCTGCAGGCCCCGGGCCTGGCAGGGAAGGCCATGAGGGGGTCTGCCATTCGCTGCAGGCTTGGTTAGCATGGAAGAGATGGTGGCACCTCCTCAGCACAGTGAGATCTTCTTCTCTCTGTCGCAGGAGGTTTTCTGGATTCACAGGCCAGGTGGGGAATAGGTAGGATTTGGGCACAGCTCTTTTCAGGCCACGGCATGGTACTCTTCCTTGACTGCAAGCCCCTCGTCCCCAGTAATGTCACTCACTCCAGTGAGCCCATCACGGGAAGCCCTTCTGGCATGGTGTCACCTTTTGCTCTGAGCCTGGTACAAATAGTGGTGATTTACCATTTGCTCCTCAAAGTAAAGAGCAATTCTGAAAATATACATTTTATCAACAGTTGTAGTAATTTAGCTCCTGGTTAAGTTTTCCTGTACTGGAACTGCTACTCTTCCCCCATCGTCCGTCTGGCAAAAGCAACTTCAGTTAGTCTTGGCCACTGCTTAGCTGAGTTTACCATCCATCATTCTGACACGTCATTCCTCCCACCCTCTGCAGGGGGATGCAGTGAAGGACCTGATGCTTCGCTTCCTGGGTGAGAAAGCTGCAGCCAAGAGGCAGGTCTTGAACGCCAGCTCGGTGGAGCAGTCCTTCCTGGGGCTGAAGCAGCTCATCGTAAGTAGCAGTTGCCTGAGATTCAGCTGCTCTGTGGCGGTCCCACCTTCTGTCACACTGTTTTCCCCCGAAGCTGATTACTTTGATTATGTCACCAGAAGCACCTTCACATCAGTAAAAGTTTGTTGGCTAAGTACCAATCTTGTGCAGCAAAAAGCATAATATTAATATACTGATAATTTTAAGTCCAATTATTTAAAAAGCCATTGTTTTAAGTGACCAAATGACTTAAAGCAGCATATTCTTGGATCAAATGTGTTTTAGCAATAATAACTAGTACAGATAAATGATTTTGTGTTCTTTTTTAAGTATACTCCATTTTCTCCATTTGGTATAGTAGGTTTATTATTCCATGGGTGAATCCTAAACATTTTTCAATTTTGTCATGAATTCCTTAAGTAGATTTTTATAGTTCCCTAATTCTGGTCACCACTGCCCATATGTTGGTTTCTTTCCAGCTAAAAGAGCTATAAGCAGGCTGGCGTGCTCTCGAGGTGGTCCAGGTCAGGCCTGGGCTGGCGTGCTCTCGTGTGGGGTTGTCCAGCTGGTCACCTGGGGTGGACACAGGCACCTTGCTCCTGAGTCTGAGCAGTCTGTGGAGGGCTTTATTGAGGTGATTTGAACAATGACCTGCTTGACTTTGGAGCAAGAAGTCTGTTCAGCTACCCAAAACTCCAGCTTTGAAATCCTGCCGTCACCTGCCTGTGTTCCGTGGTGTGCTGTCTGGAATGTCTACTCAATTTGGGGGAGCAGTCTGAAAGATGAGCATTTCAACCTTTGAACAGGAGAGTTGGGATGTCCTGCTTCACATTTTATGGAAGTTCTCTCTTGTCTTTCTTAATGGTAACTAGTTCTTCAGTACTCAGCTTCAAACTTCACCTATTTTAAGCAAGTTTCAGTTACTAAGGATATAATAGATGAGAGATTTCAAGGTTTATTGAGGATTTAACTTCACGACCGACTTAAATTAGAAGTGAAGCCTGTGAACTTACAAATGAAAAAGAGAAAGAGGTCTTCTGTTTATTTTGGTGAAGCTCAAGATTCAGTCTTCCTGTGGAGGTGGCCAGCTTCTGTGCTCACAGCCACACACAGATCACTTAGTTGCACAAAGACCTTTTGAAAAATCATAGAATAAAATAATCCGTCCTTTATTTCATCAGCTCTACTTCTAGGTTAGGATTTGAAAGTTAGGTGCATAACTTGTCCCCATTCTGCCAGAAATTCGTGATGTGTGACAGGCAGAGTCCTAAAGCCGTGGGGGAGGAGGGAGCTCGTGATCCTGGACAGGAACATTTAGCCAGGTGTCGGGATTCTTCTTCCTAACGGGCAGGTTCTCTTGCATCCAGACTCCTTTGTTTACCTCTTCATGTGCACTTCTATGACCTCCGTCCTCTAGGGATCCATCCTGGTTCAGGAGGAAGCCAGCTGCCTGCCACAGTGACCAGGTCACCTGGAGCCGCCCTGCAGGGGGTGCAACTCCAGCTCTGACCGTGCCGCCCAGGGTGGACATGGAGGCCACAGGGAGGCAGGGACACAGCTCCCAGGGCCCGGTCCTCTGGACACGATGCTCCAGCGTTCACTTCCTGCAAGAGCCAGGAGAGGAAGCACTGAGAAATGAGCTTCCAAGAAGCTCATTCTTAAGCTCTTGTGCTTCAGTCAGGATTGTTATCTTCTGTGACCCCTGGTCTTTTGCTCAGAAAACTTTCTTGTGTCTTGCCAAAAGAGCCTGTTTTGGAGAATGCACTGGACCTTGGCAAATGCTCTGAGTTACTCAGGTTCTGTCCTGTATTATGTGGAAGATGGAAGGTCACTGGTGTCGGTACCCAGAGCTGGACCTGGGGCATAGGCAGAGCAAGGTCGTAAGCACTAAGGACCTGCCCAGCACCGTGATAGTCAGAAAACATCTAGGCCCAGCTAAGCAGGGAATCTCCAGGGCCGTTGGCCTTGACAGGCACAGCACTGTCAGATACAGAAATGACAGTGGGGTGAGGAGGGAAGAGGGCATGAGTTTTGCTTTTTAAATTTTTCAAAAAATTAATAGAGTCCTAAGGTCCTCACTTGGCAGATTAGAAAACTAAGACCTGCAAAAGTGGTTAGCTCAAGGCCACCTCCCAGACATCCTCCCTGTCCTCAGTCACCAGTGCCCTCCCACTGCCCCGTCCCCCTGCTCCCTGCACAGG
>JAJEJO010001280.1:63819-92655 GCA_020662805.1 Glaucomys volans
CCCTCCCACTGTCCTGTGCCCCTGCACAGCCCATATGCCCTCATCACTGATGCCATTTCCTTAGCCCAGGTGAACCGATCACACAAGTAGACCATTCTGGGTGAACAGCAGCGCTTCTCCTTCCCATTACTAAATGCCCTGGAAAACCTTGCTGGGTCTGTCATCAGGAGTGAGAGCCGTCAGGAGTAGAGCGTTTGAGCATGTGTAGAGTGTCCAGACACTGCACACAGGGCCACTCGGTCATCGTCACTCTGCTCAGCACAGTCACTGTCTTTCTGCCTGCTTCAGTTCTTCCTGTGCTTAGTAAATGTACACAGTGGCTCAGGTGTTTGCACATTGAGAGTGCTTGAGGCCATTAGAGATCTTACTGAGGGTCCCTACTGGGAAACTTATTTAGGTGGGGAAATGTATTCATGAGAAGATCATTGCCTTGCTCTGGTATTTTAGTTATGTCCTATAATAATTCCTCTTGTCTAAGGCCAGGAAAGTGCTTCTGAACGTGTGTTCCTCGGTCTTGTTTGCGTGTTCCCGGGCTGTAGTTCTCAGGGCGTGACTGTCACAGCCTGAGGAGGAAGGCACTTCAGTCCCTAGTGGAATTGTGGGTACAGTGAACGATTCCCTTTGGGTCTAAGACTGAGAATAGCCAGGTACATGCCATTCGCTGCATGAGTGGTTTTATCGGATTATTTTTCTTATCTTTCAGAAGTTGTAAAATGCGCTAGTTCAGTTTTTCAGATAGAGTCCATATCTTATTTCCTAGTTTTAAAACGTAATACTTATTTAAATTTTGGCACTTTTCTCCTGTCAAACCCACTTCATCGCAGAGCTCCACTGTCGTGTGCAGTACTCACGAGGCCTTCATAGCATTTCTCCATGCAACGTGAAGTTTTATGTGGCACACTTTAATTCTAAACTAAAGATGATTTTTCACTGAGCATTTCTGGTGTCTGACATTAAACATGTAGAAGGACCCACAGGAGAGGAAGGTGGAGAACAGTGCAGTAAAAACAGCAGAACACATGGAGAAAAGAAGTAGCTAAGCTTTCCGGCAACTGCGGCAGTCCTGAGAAGTGCCCTGGCCCCCTGGGTGGTGCACTTGGGTGCCACCCTGGAAGGACGTTGTCCAGCCTGCCCTCAGGCCCCCTCACCACCCCAGCACAGTCCTGCCTGAACCACCAGGAAAGGTTGCCGGAGCTGGACGTGGGCCAGCAAACTTTCCTCTCTGCCTTTTCCTCACTAACAGAGAGGCCAGCTCACATCACATCCCAAGATCAGAAGGCCAAGGCCATGCTGGACCGTAAAATCAACCCCAACATGGGTGCTTGCTGTGCACAGCCACGGAAATGCCCACCTGCCTGCAGCTGGAAGGGGTCGGGGAGAGTAGGGGGGCTACACCAGCAACCACTCACCTGCCAGCAGCAGCATGAAGGCCAGGGTGGCCACAGCGGAGTCCCCACAGGTGGCAGGCCCGAAGAAGAACACGACAGGCATCAACAGAGCAGCACCAGGGGCAGAGTGCAGCCCAGATGCACGCTGGTGCGGATCAACTCAGCAATTACTGGTTAATAAGAAAAGAGTGAACTAATCAATAAACAATGGCCTTGACTTAATTGAGTAATTATATGGAAAAAAAAAATCCCTAAACCAAAACTTTCTTATTTGTTTTTTGGTACTGGGGATTGAGCCCAGGGATGCTTTATCACTGAGCCACATCCCCAGCCCTTTTAATTTTTAATTTTGAGACAGGGTTTTGCTAAGTTGCTTTAGGCCTCACCAAATTGCTGAGGCTGGCTTTGAACTTCTGATTCTCCTTTCTCAGCTCCCTGAGTCACTGGGATAAACACTTTTTTAATTTCATAAAGTGGAATTTTAGTGACTCAGGATAAAAAAGTGCTTCTTAAACATGGTACAAAAAAAATTAAACCTTGAAGGAGAAGATTGATAAATTTGCTACTTTGAGTAAGTCTGAAATGTGTGTGCAGTTAAAACACCATGAACAGCAGTTAAGGGAGCACAGGGTGGAGGAGATTCCTGAAGTCCTGTAACTGACAGATTTGTATCCAGGATACAGAGAGCTCCTTAAATTAATAAGGAAAGGAGATAGCCCAGTAGAAAAGCAGACCAAAGCTATGAAGAAGCAATTACTAGAAGCCAGACAGCCCGTGGGTATGGGAAGTGCTCAGCCTCTCCTCGTGGAGGACATGTGAGGCAACAGGAGTGCCGCCCGTGCCAGCCAGCAAGTTGGCAGCACCAGCTGGCAAGGGAGGGCAGCGTGCATCGCTGGCAGGAGCGTGACGCCATACGCTCTGCAGTCGAGTTCCAGTGGCTCCCTGAATGCCTTGTGTGGCCTTTGATCCAGCTGTCCCACTTCCTGATTACATGGTATAAACAGACTTGTTCAAGAACATTTGTTAAGCCAGGCGCGGTGGTGCAGCACCTTAGGAAGCTGAGTTCAAAGCCAGCCTCGGCAGAAGCGAGATGCTAAGCAACTCAGTGAGACCCTCTCTCTAAATAAAATACAAAATAGGGCTGGGGGTGTGGCTCAGTGGTTGAGTGCCCCTGAGTTCAATCCCTAATACTCAAAAAATAAAAAAAGAATGTTTGTTACATATTATTTGCATTAGCCAAAGATTTTATTAAAAACTGCAATAGCCAACCAGAAAAAGAAAAATGTGAGATATACTGCCAGTTAATCCTTAGGAACATTTCAGACAAATGAACTGCAGCCACTTTCATCAATATGGATAAATTTCAAAAATAATGTTGAGCAATAAAAGCAAACTGCACAGGCGTCTGTAGTGCGCTAGCTTTCTGGGTTGTTTGTTATTGTTGTTGTTGTTGTTGTTGTTGTTTTGCAATGCTGGGGATTGAACCCAGGGCCTTGTGCTTGCCTTGCAACTGAGCTATAACCCAACAGTACACTAGGTTGCATTCATGTTTACAAAGAGGAGGTGACCCCTCCACCACCACTGTGCAGTCCAGGGAAGTCCTGAAGACCAAAGATCACTTTGGGCAGCAAAATCTGACCTGACCAAATGTGTTCGGCACCTGCCTGGATATTCTTCCATGTATTTATTCCACGCACACCTCTCTTACCTTGCTCTGTACAGCAGGATGGTGTTCTCCTGCCTGCAGACTGTCCCCTCAAGTGCAGGCCTGGGGACATCACTGTCCTTGATTGTTTGGGGTCCCACCCACACCCTTACAAAGTGCCCCTCCTTCCAGTGGTCTTTAGGAACCTGTGGCCCTAAAGAGGTCTTCATGTCCTGCCTAGCCCGTGAAGGAGCTGAGGGCAGAGCTGTGCTCAACGAGGTGACCCAGTTATGGTCTTGGTTGACCCCCTTTGGTGAGAGGAAGGACATTCCTAGACCTGGAAATGTCTTGAAATTCAAAGTAAACGTGAACTGTTGCCAAATAAGCATTTTGTATTCTCTCATAAGAAAACAAAAATTGGGGGGAAGTATGCATTGGAGATGGCAAACTTTTAACATCTGGGCATTTTTCCTCTTTTATTCCTCACCCCCCCCCCCTTTTAAATTGTGATACAAGATCTCTGGGCATGAGAGATCCCAGCAACTCAGGAGGCTGAGACAGGAGGATCACACATTCAAAACCAACCTCAGCAATTTAGTGAGACCCTGTCTCAAAATAAAATAAAGAAAAAGGGCTGGGGATGTGACTCAGTGGTAAAAGCACCCTGGGTTAAATTTCCCAGTACCCAAAATAAATTGTGACACAAGGAAAATTGCTCCCATCTCTCTTTCCCTGCTGGTCTGGCTGGCTCTCAAACCAGATCTGAGTGAGCAATTGGAGGATCTGGGCTTAGTCATCTTGGCCCTGAATTGCTATAGGTGGGCTCCCTACCCCCGAGTTCCCAGTCTGAGCCTGGCCCTTGCCCCTCTGCCCCTTTGCCCCAAGCTCTGTGTCTTCAGGCAGGCCAGCCAGCATGCAGCCTGGTTTCCCTTTGGGTGAGGAAAGTGGCCAGGCCCCCCAGATTCCTGTCATGGGCTGTCTTGTGTTATTAATTTTCATAAGAACTTGGGTCCTTACTCTAAAAAATTGGCTCTCAGGGTAGTGGAATTTGTTTAGATATAACTGCTTATCATTTATAGGCCCATCTATACAAATCAGAACATTGCTTAACCTAATAGTGCACACTTAGTCAATAGCAGCAATTATCCAAGTAAATCTTTTAAGTCAGCCATCAGTGGGACAATTACATTGGGAGAAACAAACAGAAGCATAAACATTTCTTCTCTCTAGTTCAGAAGCCACCTTTTAGAAGATTTGTACTTACTAAAAACAATGAATAATTAAGATGGTAGGTTTTTGCTTCATTTTTTATAGTGATCTAGTTGAGATATAGAAAACACATCTTATGTATGAAATCAGCAAGTGTTGAAGGCCTTTTATATGATGGATTTTACTGTTTTTAATCATTTATGGAGCACTTCATGCTTACAAAGTTCTTACAAATAATTTTATTACACATTTAAATGTTTTACTGGTGGTGGGTGTCTATATATACTGGATATAAGATGAGATAGGAGCATTTACAGTGTAATATTTCTTGTTTTCTATACAAAAATGTATAAATATCTATGAACAGATTTTCTCATATATTTTTGCACCCACACAAATTCTAATTTGAGGTCTGTCAAGCTGAGTTCATGGGGAGCTATACAGGCATCTAGAACAGAATATCAGGGGACTGCACCCCACTACAGTGGTCCTCAGTATCTGTGGAACCCCCACGGGGATCAAACTCTGCAATACTCAGGTCTCTCGGGTGAAATGGCACAGTGTATTCACATACGTCCATCACATCCTCAAGTGTACTTTAAGACTTTCTAGGTCACTAACGATGCCTATGCCATGAAAAGCTTTGTAAGCGGTTGTTTACGGTCTCGTTAAGGAATCATGACAAAAAGCAGAGTCTGGTCGTGTTCACCACAGACGGCTTTGGATTTGTTATGTTCGTGACTGACCTGGGGTTGATTGGATCCTCAGGTGAGAACCCATGGATGCGGAAGCAAACTATGGATCTAAATCCCTATGTTGTTCGGGGGAAAGAAAAGCCTCTCCTTTAGCAGCCTTGTTTAGTAACTCGCACCCTCACCCTTGGTTTTGGAAGTCTGTGTTTCAGGGAGCATGTATTTTGTTTGTCTGCGTCAAGTACCGTCCTGGGCACAGAGGTAGTTGGCCGCCCCCGGGGACATCGCCATAGTAGAGAGAGGAATGTAGACACATGGCCCACTTCCAGAAGGCCAGGTGGTAAAAGCTGCTCTGATGGATGGATGACCTGTCCTTTCTTTCACAAGACTCTTTTCCTGATCTCACAAAGTTCTTGTCTGCTTCAGAAAAATTGGAAAGAAATTATGCACAAAACTACTGTCTTTACCATTTTCATGCATATTCATATATATATATACGACATATTTTTAGGTACATGAGTGTATATGTTTACGTGCGTTCTACATAGTGCATATGTGGATGAAGATGAATGATATGTGTATTCACATAGATGCTGCACAGTTTCGTATTATGCTAATTTATGCTTTTGTGTCTTTTTATTACTTATTTTAAACATTTTCCCATATTAAAGAGTGTTTAATTGGCTATTCTAGTGACAGACATCCATATTCTGGTCTGATAGTGATTTTTCATTTCTTCTGTGTGCAATATTTCATTGAATCTGTTTTGTAGAACTGGCTTAGTGGTTATGAATTCTTTTAGAGTCTTATCATGGGAAGGTTTTATTGTGCCTTCAATTATAAAGGGTAGCTTTGCTGGATATAGCAATTTTGGTTGCTATTGTCTTTCAAGGTTTAATTTTATTCCAAGCCCTTCTGGCTTTTTGGATCTGGGCTGAGAAATAAGTAGAAATTGTAAATGACCTCTGAATGTCATCTACCCTTTTCTGTCTTGTGACTTTTAGAATTCTATCCTTATTCTGTATATTTGGCATTTTGATTATATTGTGTCTTGTTTTGGCGGACTTAAACCCAAGGGCATTTTAACACTGAGCTACGTCCCCAGTCCTTTTTTTATTCTTATTTATCTTGAGACAGGGTCTTGCTGAGTTGCTTAGGGCCTAAGTTGAGGCTGACCTTGAACCTGTGGTCCTTCTGCCTCAGCCTCCCAAGTTGTGAGGATTATAGGCATGCGCCACCACACCCAGCTGCCAGTGTCTTAAGAATCTTTTTAGATCTTGTCTATTTGCAGTTCTAAATGCCTCTTGGTTTTGGATTTCCATCTCATTCCTAAGGTTTGGACATTTTTCTGATATTAGTTTATTGAAAATGTTGCACATTCTTATAGTTTGTTTTTCAGTGCCTTCATCTATGTCAGTGATTCTTATATTTGGTCTCTCAATGTTATCCCGAATTGGAGTATTTTGGTCAGGGTCTGTTAACATATTTTCTTCCTTGTCAACCTAACCTAAATCAGAATACTATAGAGATACAGGGGCATGGATGTTTATAGGAGCCACATTTGGAACCACCCAGGCGCCCATCGACAGATGAGTGGATGAAGAAATGTGGTGTATATTCACGCAGAGCTACACTCAGCTATACAGAGAATGAAATGGACGGAACTTGAGCACAACACAGGTGGAAGCAAGATAAAGGGAAAAGGGGAGACCCCGTGAAAATAGGAGGAAGACTAATGGAGTCAAAGGAGGGGATTGAGGAGGAGGAGGAGGGACAGGAGAGGGGAGAGACTGCAGGAGGATGCTGACCAGTTGTGCTGTACACACCTGTGCTCGCACAGTGAGTCCCACCTTTGCATATTCCTATATAGCACCAATTAAAGAAAATAAATGGAGGGAAGAAGACCAGTAGGGTAGAGGAAGGGAAATGGGGAGGTGGAAGGGCTGGGGGCTGAATTGGAGCCAGTTCCATTCCACATGTGTGAGCACGTCAGAGTGAACCCTGATGTTAAGTATAACTACAATGCACTAATAAAAACGAAAAGGAAACAAAGACTCTTTAAACAAAACATATTTTTGTAGCTCCATAATCTGAAGCTATTATAGATACCTTTGGATTGAGCCCTCTCACAGAGAGCTCTTTTCTGCACATTTCATCTTTAGCATAAATTTTAGAAAGCAAATCACTCAGTCAAGGACTATGGTCAGTTTTGAGGCTCGTACTGCATACTGATTTTCAATAACATGCATGCACTTGCTTTTGCATCGCCTTCTTTCTTTGTAAATGGTTTTCTGATTTCTTAGGCTACCAAAGGCATTTGCTTTTATTATTTTATTTATTACTGACTTTTATTATGCTGTGAATTTCGTATCTGCTCCACAGTTCAAGTGTCATGCGTGCTGCTGTGATGAGATATGTACAGAAATCAAACAGCAGTGCGCTGGACAAGGCCCTGCTCCTGAGCTTACCTGGCTGAGGGGCAGGATATAGTCCTAATTAAAAGTTAACTTGGAGTCACATGTGCTGGTTTTTAGAATTCCCAGCCACTTGGAAGGCTAAAGCAAGAGAATTTGCTTTTTGGAGTTTGTGGCTGGCCTGGGCAACACAGTGAAACCCTCTCTCAAAATAGAATTGATAAAATGCTGGGGTGTCCTTGGAGACAAGCCCCCTGAGTTCAGTCCCAGTACCACACTTACTCACAAGAGCAGACTTGGAACACCAGGCCAGGCCTCTGCTCAGGCAGCATGCTGAGGCACCATGTCCACACCCTTGTTCCTTCTGGGACCCTTCAGGAGCACTCTTCAGGGTCTTTTCCATTCCACCACCTCCACCCTCAGACCCACATGAAATTATATACTAAGGAGTAGCTTCTGTTGGGTAATGTTCATCTTTGGAGACTACTGATCATTGCTACCTAAGATTCGTTTATCCCCAAGAACTGAGCCCCATCCCCTGGGGGCACTGAGAGTGTGTGCTCTGGGATGCAGGGTGGGTGGTTTCGCCATGGGTTGGAAGGCACCTGGAAGATAGGCGCAGCACCAGGAGCCCTTGACTGGCTGGAGGAGCACCATGGGAGCAGGGTGACAGGCGACGGGATGGGAGTGCATAGAGGCAGGACAGGCCATAACATCATCTCCAGCTCCAGGGTCGCCAGCCAGACTCAGGGGCAAAGCCAACTGAATAATGGGTGTCATTGAGCTTCCTGGGCTGCACTGTGGCTCTAGCCCAGGGTGGTGCATTCAGGGTAGTGAGAGCCCTGGGCCTTTACACAGAGCAGGGCCTGGCAGCTGGTGAGCACAGTGACAGGGCCTGATGGACTGGGAGTGCAGAACACCAGCAGGAAAGTGTGCCAGGCTGTGCTGTGCACTTAGTAGGTGCCTGCTGTGTGCAAAGGGTGTGCTACACAAGTTGCAGTCATCTCTGCTTCCAAGGACCCACCTAGAAGAAAAACACCCAATACTTCTGTAGAGTTAAAATTATGGCATTTGCTGGGTATTGGTAGAAATTAATGATTAATATTTATGGTTTCTATTCTTAACTTTTGTACCTAAAATTTTATTCCCCAAAACTGGCTTTTACTTTTCTAACCTTTGCATCCCCTGTCCCTTCAGCTAGAACGTCTCAGTGCTGTTACTTCTCATATTACTTCCCTGTGTGGTCGTCAAAAGCTGAGTGCTTGGGCTCAAGGGAATGTGATCTGAATTTCCTTTATCCTGTGACAACTTGGCCTTGCAGTGACAAACGAACAGGTCACATTTTCTGAATCTCCCACAGCTGTCCTAGAACTTGGTTCAGGGCTTTTAGACAATGCTAGGAGAGTGTCACGTGGCCAGCTGAGGAGCACCCACCACTCTTGAATGGTGTTCTGATAATGATCAGTTTCCGTTTCTGGGAAGCTGGCACGTGTTCAGAGACCCACAGTAGGCTGTGGATGATACACGACAGTCCACATTGGTGCTGCTTCCTCTCCTACAGCCATTAAAAATCATGGTGTAAGGCACCAGCCATGGTGGGGCTTGCCTGTAGTCCAGCTGCTTGGGAGGCTGAAGCAGGAGGACCAGGTGAGCCCACGACTTCAGCCTGTGCAACAGAGTCAGACCCTGTCTCAAAAAAAAAGCAAGAAATAAAAATCATGTCATGAGGACATTTGAGGATGCAAGACTGTTTAAAGTTACAGAACAGTGCTTGCTTAAAGAAAGGTCAGGAAGATTCCTAAGAGAGCACATCACGGTCTATGGTCGCTCTTTTCCTGCTTCATCCCTTCCTGTCTTCTGCAATCCCTGTGATGTGGGGAGCAGGCGTTACCATCATTGCCTAAGCCCTGGCCCACCTGCTGCTTCTCCTGCTTTCCCAGAACTGGCACCCACTCCCTCTCCAGAGCCTGGATGTCCCCTCCCAGGTACCCACTGTAAGGTAAGCATCCTACCCTGCCTCGTGCCCCTGCACTCCTGCGCTCCACTGGGCCTTGTTTCTTTGCGCCTGTGTCACTAAGCTCGCTCAGGGGCCTCTTTTCCATAGGATGCTTCCAAAAGAATGAGAAACCTGGGCACCCTCTCACTTTCCTCAGAGATGTTTTATCATAAGTTGAATTATTCCAACTTAGAGAAGTTGATTTCCCCCACCACATAGGACACCAGCTTGGTCCCTCAGTGTGGGGAACGTGACCACATGGGCCTCAGCGCTCCCCTGCAGCCCCTGTGTACAGGACAGCAAGCTCTACAGCACTCGCCACTCTGAGCCAGTCCTGATGTCCTCAGGGCATCAGGGATCCTGTCACCCTACGCCTGGGCCAGCCTCCGGCTCCAGCCCGCCACCCCATCCTCCTGCCCCTGCCCCCAACCTCATAGCTGCCTGAGGGCACTCTGCTTCCTGGTCAGCTCCTTTTTTCCTAAACTCCTCGACCTGGCACGCCAGTGTCATGCAGGGCTCTTCCCCCAGTGCCGTGGGGTGCCCTCCTGGTGGGCTGTGCTCTCACATCCACTTGCACCCCACATTCATCGCACAAGACTCCATGAGCAGTTTCTCCCCCAGCCTCGTGGCCCTGATGTTGTGAATGTATGTTTGTGGGCACATGGGTATGTTTGAGTGTGTTCACACACGTGTGCGCAAGGGTGAGTGTAAATTTGCTTTGTAGTCGTCCTTCCGTGTGACCGCCCCTCTTGCTGAGTTCATCTGTGCCTTCCTGTCATGTGCCAGTCAGGCCTTGTGACCCGGGGTCCCCCCAGAGCAGAAGTGGCGTAGACCTAGGGTCAGTAGCATTTTCTGTAAGAGTAAGGCGTTTTCTAGGCCCCCAGCTGCACGGTCCCTGTGGCCGCTGCTCAGCTCTGCGGCAGCCAAGCACAAAGCCTCAGGCAAGGCACAAGCACGAGGTGTCCTGTGGACGCCAGGAGCGCCTGGAGGGCCTGGCTCCTGGCTGCTCACAGATCACAGCAGCGGCCTGGGCTGCCGGCACGTCCTGTCCACTCTTCTCGCACTTCACCCTTGGCTACAGGGTTCTGGTGCTTTCAGTGTGACAGCGTGTCACCTGTGGCCAGTGCTCTTCGAGGCTGGTGAATGGCAGCACAGCCTCGCCTCACCTCGCCCACCTTCTGCATAGCCCCCTCACAGGCCACACCATCCTCCTGTGTGGCCGTCTTCACTGGCCTGCCCCTGCCCTTGCTGCCCGCCCCTCACTCCAAGCTGTGCCACTCCTGCTCCCTGCCGCTGGTACCTATCCCAGTGTAGGTCCTTTCCTGAGGGGATTCTGCCCCAGGTCTCAGTTTGGGTCAAGGGCCATTATGTATATGTAGAAAGCATCAATCAGAAATGAGTGAAGGCTGGACGGGCTGGTGAGGCAGGAGGATTGCAAGTTCAAAGCAATCAGCAACTTGGTGAGGCCCGAAGCAACTCAGCAAGACCCTGTCTCTAAATAAAATATTAAAAGGAGCTGGGGATGTGGCTCAGTGGTTGAGCACACTGGGTTTAATCCCCAGTACCAAAAATAAAATAAAATAAAGGAGTGAGAGGAAGATCAGCAGAACAGAGGAGGGAGAATAGGGGAAAGAAGGGAGGAGAAGTGTGTATGGGGGGTAGGGATTGAAACCAAATTCCTGGCACGCATGATTTTGTCAGTATGAACCCACTACTGGGTATAATCATAATGCTCTAATAGAAAAAATGAGAACCTCAGGCCATTTACTTCTTCATGGTACATCGTTCATGGTGGTGGGAAACCTGGCAAGTGGGTGTAAGTACAGTGCAGGTTTCTTCTTTGAAGATCACCGCTGAGGTTAAATCAGAGCCAGTTAAGGGAAACAAAAAGGACAGTACCCAAGTTGAATATCTCCCTGTGTTCCTAGAAAACAAATCAGTTGGTCAAGTGCCACCACCAGGCAAGGCCAGAAGGCTGACCTGAGAACCAGGAAGGGTGTGGGGTCTCCTGACAGACGCAGCACAGCGCCACTTGGCAGGCCTTTCCTCCCGTTCTCCACATTTGCAATGCAGGGAATATGCACAGCCACTTGTATTACATAAAGTGATTATTGCATTGAAACTTAGACTGGAGACAGCATTTGGAAAGCATTTTAGTAAATTATCTTAACCAGTCTAAAAATACTCCTGAGCTGTCAACCAGAACGTGGAAGTCCTGTGTTCCTTGAGTGCTTTGCTGTAATTGGGACAGTTGGGAGGCACATGGCCGACTTCCTCTTCACAGGTGACCAGTGGTTCAGCCTTGTCCCTGGGGCTGCAGGCGGCTCGGAGGAGGCCAGCAGCCTCTCGGCGCAAGCAGACTGGGCACATCCAGCAGCAGCTTTAGTCACAAAGAGCCTGGCAGCGAAAGTACAAGACACCTCCTGGGCGCCTCCTCGAGTCGTGGTCCAGTTGCCGTCTGTGCCCTGCTGGCTGGTGGCAGGGTGGCAGGCTGGGGCCCACCCTCAGGTGCAAGGAGCCAGAGAGGAGGACACTTACCAGAGAAAACACGGAGGCGCATCCAGCCACAAGCACTTCAGCACCCTGACACCACGCCCTGTGTCATGAGGACCTGGAGTGGGGCAGGTCTCACTGCTGGCAGGAAGGCCAAGCGGGGCTGCCACCCTGGAAAGCATGTTCTTGCTGTCCATCCTGCAAGGAAACTGCTGCATTACCTCCTGGATGCTTCACGAGTGAGGTTAAATGCACGTGTCCACACAGAACCTGCACTTGGATGTTGCTTGACTCACGACTGCCCAAAATGCAAGGCAGCCCAGACACCCTTCTGTAGGTGAGGGGATGCGCAGCACCCATCCACTCAGACAGGAGTCAAACTGGTATCAGGTCACAGGGGGAGTGGCAGCCTGGCAGGTCTTGAGGTTCCAGCCCAAGCCACAGTCTGACCAGGTGTAGGCACACCCTCACACCCACGTGAGACGGCGAGAAGAGGTCCTCCTGTGGGGAGGTGCTGGGCCTCGCTGACCACCTTGTGGAAGACGGCCACACCAAGGGAGGGCGTCCTGGATGTGCATGGGAGAGCGAGGGGCTTCTGACTGCGCCGTGCACGCTGACACGAACTTCGTGCTGGCACTGCACTAGGTGTGTGGCATGTGCTGACACCGCCAGGCGGGTCGGTGGCCTCAGCTCCTACACTCAGCTGACCCTGCTCCCGCCAGGTCCAGCAGCCCCCTCAACCCTTAGCAGACACTCATCTGGCCGTGGAAGGTAGGTCCCAGAAACCCCAAGAAAGGACTGCAGCACCCCTTCAATGGAAGTGAGCTGTCATTAACAGGGCCCACTTAGAACTCTCCTGCCAGCCAGCAGGAGCTAGAGGAGGGGGAGCCGTGTCGCATGCTCTGGTGTACGTGCTGCCAACTCCCTGCCTCAGTGGCATCCTGTTGCCCCTGGGATGATTGGGAACCTCGTTCAGGGCCCGGCATTTTCAGGCTCCTCTTCTCTCTCCCACTGTCTGGTGCCAGCCACCCTGGATTCATTTCTGCTCTAGCGCACTCTGTCCTTTGAGGCGCTCTCTGCCTGGAGGGTCCTTGGCCTGCTTGGTTGACCTGCTTCCTACTCATCCTGGGTGGGCGTGTACTCGTGCAGTTCCTGTCACAGGCCAGCTGCGGGGCGGGTGTGCGCTGGTGCAGTGCCTGTCCTGCCGGGCAGGCGAGAGCTCGTGCAGTGCCCGTCCTGCTGCAGGCTTGTGGGAAGCGTGCAGCGTTCCCTCCACTGTGTCTCGCTCGTTTTCCTGGCAGCCCTCCTTTCTCTGCTGGGTGGGGCAGAAATATCATGAGCCGGAAAAGTGAGCTGGTACGTGGAGGCCAGCCGCCTTCCAGCCTTCCCGAGGCCCAGGTTGCAGCAGAAGCAGCACCAGGAAGTCACCTGTGTGGTGGGCAGGCCAGCACCTGTGCCTTGGCAAGTGCCTTGATTTTCCCCCTGTGGTGAAAAGAGCACTGAGCACAGGAAGCCCCTCATTTCACGCTCCGTGTACCTCGTACAGATAAAAATGATACATCCAGTGCCCAGCATTAAATTAAACCATTGATTTTAAACTGACAGAGATCACAACATAGAGCCATCTTGCTAAGAAGGAAACCAGCCGTGCAGGCCGGGGTCTGGAGAACTCTCCGGTCAGGCTGTGTCTGCCAGTTAGTGACTTGCCAAGTTCTGTAATGGGTCACCTGCAGCCACCCCTCACACGGGCCCTTCTGTTGGTGATCACATGCGCAAGGTGGACGGGGTGCTGGCCGACCTGGCCCCTCCATTGGTGGCTGTGTGGTGCTCACACACAGTGCGCCTGGTCACAGCCCCGTGTCTTGCAGAGCTGCAGAAACTGGAGGGCCGCTGTCGACCTGTGCGGACGCCTTCTCACGGCCCACGGCCAGGGCTACGGCAAGAGCGGGCTGCCCACCAGCCACACAGCGGACTCGCTGCAGGTGAGTGCACCTCCACCCTCGTGCTCCTGTGTCCCCTTGTCATGGTCTGAATACGTACGAGGGCCTCTGGGTTTCAGGCCAGGAAGAACAGTTTGAGGACAAAATAGATCTTGGTGTCCTGAGCTTAGTGTCCACGAGATCACTTGTGTCCTTCCTTCTCTGGTGGGCTGCGTGAGCTGGAGTCTCCTGCAGCCCTGTTGTGCAGCGGCCTCTGTGCTGCCTGGGCCTGGCCTGGCCGGGGCAGGGGGCTCCCTACTGTGACGGAAACCAGGTGGCTCTGAAGGATCCCAGGCATGGGGAGTGGGTCCCCGGGCTCTGCTCTCCCTGGAGTAAGCCTGCCTGCTCTGACTAGGGAGAACCCAAGACAGAACTTCCAGGGTGGAGTTGCGACTGGAAGGGAACTCCTCAAACAAGAAGGAGCGGCTTCAAGGCGTAGTGGCCATGCCTGTGATCCCAGCCGGTGAGGAGGCTGAGGCGGGAGGATCATGAGTTCAAAGCCAGCCTCAGCAAAAACGAGGAGCTAAGCAAACTCAGTGAGACCCTGTCTCTAAATAAAATGCAAAACAGGGTCAGGGAGGTGGCTCAGTGGTGGAGTGCCCCGAGTTCAATCTCCAGGACCCTGAGAAAGCAAAGGAGGAGCAGCTTCAGCAGTGCTCAGTTCTCGCCCTTCCCTGGGAGCCAGTTCTGTTTTTCGCAGAGCTGGGGCAAATAATGTATTGGACCCTTGGAGATAGCTAAGAGAGTAGATTTTGTGTTCTCAAAACACAAACACAGTATACTGTATACAAGTATTTATACAATACATTATTATCAGCCATCCCCAGCCCTTTTTATTTTTTATTTTTAGACAGAGTCTCACTAAGTTACTCAGGGCCTCACTGAATTGCCAAGGTTGGCTTCAAATGAGATCCTCCTGCCTCAGCCTCCTGAGTTGCTGGAGCCACCATGCCCAGCTTGGAGTTTTTAACTTTAATCCTAACTCCCTGGGACTCCACAGGACTGAGCTCATCACCAGATGGTGCACAGCTGAGACGAGCTTCTGAGGGGTCACTGGGGAGGCTAGTGGTCCAGCTCTTGCAGGTGGAGTCCCTGCTCTTGGATCTCTTCGTGCCAGGAGCCCACATGCATAGGCTGGGGAGGACAGGCAAGGCTGCCTCAGGTGCCCTTGTGCCTCCTTGCCACTCCTGACCCCTCCTCGCCGGCCCAGGCCGGGCTCTTCCCTCTGTGCCTCTCACCTGGCACCACCCAGCACAGGCCCCCTGACTCACCTCCGTCCAGCCCCGCAGCCAACTGACCTCAGCACCGGTAGATGGCCTCAGCTGCCCGCCGCCCAGGTTCAAGGAGGCTCTGCACCCTACAGACGGCTCCCAGCCTGCACAGCAGAGTGGAGCGGGCCCCAGTCAGGCCTGCGTGCAGCCCCTTGCTTGCTTAGGTCCTGGGCGCTTGCTTCTTCAGATCTCATTCCTTTGTTTCTGTTTTTGTTTTCAAAGCTTTTACAGAAAAATAATTTAAATAAATTTAATATTAAAATAATTTAAATAAATAAATTTAGCTTTTTATTTTTAATTGGCCTGCTTTTTTGCTAGATGTGTCCATGTGGAATGATCAAGTCAATCTGTTGACGTTTATTATCTCATGCTGTTTGTGTTTTGAGAACAGAATCTCCGCTCCTCTTTGCTGCTTTTGAGTGTGCAGCACAGTGTTGTCATGCACAGCCCTTGCTGCGTAACAGACTGTGCATGTCCTCTTCCTCACTATCCCTCGATCCCACTCCAGCCTTGCACTCTGCTCTGTGGATTTAAGCCTTTAACTCCCACACGCAGATCACACAGCATCCTTCTTCCTGTGCCTGGCTTCGGTACTTGACACGAGGTCTTCCAGATCTGTGTGCATCATCGCCAGTGGCAGATTACCTTTTTGATTCAAGTAGCATTCCGTGGAAGACAGGTGCCCTCTTTCCTTTGTCCATTCACCCATCGAAGACACACTGAACCTCATTTTTCCCATCAGTGAACTCAGATCAACTTTGGTCATCCCCAAGGAACCCTCGGTCCTGCAAGCCGCTGCCTCTGTTGCTCTAACTCAGACCCCACCGTTTCCCTCCATGTGTCTGCTTTCTGCCATTCTGGAGCTCACTGTGCTCACCAGCATCTGGGACTGTCCACTCTGAGGCCACGTACACACTGTCCTCTGCAGGCCTCCCCCCCCAGCCTCTGGCCTTGAAGTCCTGTCCTTCAGTACTGCCCTCAGCACCCCCATTCGTCCACATCGTGCCCACCATGGACCCAGTCCTACCACCTGGCATCCTCCCCTGGGAGGGTCTGTGTTTTCACCTCCCAACACCTAGTGTGGTGCTTAGCATGTGCACCCTGCTCAAAAAGCTTGTTAGTGCAAATCAAATCCAGTAAAACCATTGACGTTGATGTCAGTGAGCTCACGAGTATTTCTATGACCCTGTAAGTATGCAAATTGCAAAAATAGAAAGTCAGCCCTTGTTTTGATATGTTAGAGAACAAGCTCTGGTAGCAGGTTACTGAGGATGAGGAATTCATGGAGTTGACTGAGCATAACCTGTTTTCCATTGTGTCTTGCCTTTCAGCTTTGGTTTGTGAGACTGGCCCTGCTGGTGAAGTTGGGCCTTTTCCAGAATGCCGAGGTGGAGTTCGAGCCCTTCAGAAATCTGGATCAGCCTGACCTGTACTACGAGTACTACCCGCACGTGTACCCTGGGCGCAGGGGTAAGACGGCGCCGCCGACGTTGGTGCATTTCATGTAATTCGCTCTGCTTGGCTGTGACTTATGCATAATTGGGTATCCTCACTTTGCCTAATCAAACCAGGAGCCCAGCGACAAGCCTGAGCCTACAGAGTGACCACACTCAATTTCATAAACACACCAACCTAGACAGAACACACTGGTCACTTAGGGCCACCTGTTGCACCTGCGGGGACCCTGCAGCATGACTGGGTGTTAGAACTGCAAGCATTCTCCACCCCCAGGAAAAGCTGGTATATCGTGACCTGGTCCTGCGAGTGCATCGCTGCCAATGATACACAGCCCATCTTTTCCGCTGGGAGCTTGCTCTGTTTTCCCCTAGTCTCTATCCCTGTTTATTTGTTTGTTTGTTTGTTTTATTTAAAAAGTACTTCATTGATACAGTCATCTGAATTGTTGGCAAACGGTGCTGGTAGACCTGCTCAACGTAGTGTGGTCACAGACCTCCAGCTGACACAGGGACAGTACCCATGAAGTGCAGGCAGTGCAGGGCAGGGCAGGGCAGGGCAGGGCATGCATCTGCCTTGGGAAGGACGTGAACATCCAAACCCTTCCCTGCTAGTGGGAACATATGTGGCTCGCTGACTTTAAAGCCATTTAGCAATTTCCTAAAGGTTCAGCCAACACTTACCATACAATCTAGCAATTATTTTTCTAGGTGTTTACCCCAAAGACTTGCTTGCAAATATCCAGAGCAGCCCCAAATGGCAACAGCCAAAATGTCCATCAAATGTATAAACAAGTTTAAGTGTGTCCACACAGTGGAACACTGAACAACAGAGAGAAGCAAACTCCTGATACAAACATAGAGGTGAATCTCAAAACCTTATGCTAAGGACAGAAGCCAAACATAACATAACCTCAAACTGTATAATTTTTTTTCTTAACTCATCTGCATGTATTACCCTTTAAAGCAGAACGTTGACTTGGGCACTACGTGTTCCCATGCACAAGCCTGACTCAGTTACTTTTTGAATGACTTTGTAACTGTACAATTTTTTTATTTATATGATATTCCAGAAAAGGCCAAGCTTCAGTAATAAAACGGTCAGTGGCTGACAAAGACCAGGGCTGGCTGCAAGGGGCCAGGAAGCTTTTCAGAATTAGGGTACTGAAGTGTTTCCTGGCATAATGGTGGTAGTGAACCTGGGGCTGTCCCAGTTCACTGCCTGGAGGAAGTTTCCATCTTGCAGCACAGGAAGGAGGAGCCCAAGGGGAGCCCTGCTGACCGCCTGAGCTGAGGACAAGGAGTTGGACATTCTTGGGGAAGACTTGAGGCCGGTGCCTCTATGGCACCCTCTACTGGCCCACACTGCAATGCCACTCTGCCACCTGCCTGGCTACCAGGCCACCTGGGCACAGGGCCTGTCCATTCCTATTTATTTAAAAGCTCTGGTGCAGTTCCGTGGAGAGATCCCAGTCGGGACCCTTGTTTGAAAACACGGGCCACCAGTGTGGAAATAGCATAGGCTGGAGGGGAAAAGGCAAACTGCAGGGAGCCTTGTCCTTGAAGGGAGGCCTCCCAAAGGGACGGATCCCTGCTTCACAGCACACAGAAACCTCCCTGGGAGTGTGTACCCGAGAGGCAAGCAGGTAGTGAGGGGAGGCTGGGCTGTTGGGTCGGAGCTGTCCCGTCATCATGGCCCCCTAGACTCGTGCTGCAGCCTGGGACAAGTCAGCTAATGTCTCTGTGCCCTGGCGTGGTGATCTCCTCTCCTCCAGGCTGGTGTGAAGGTCCAACAGTGTCCCATCGTGAGTGGGTGGAACAGTGGCCGGCACACAGTGGCTCCTGGACCCCTGTTTCTTTCCATCTGAACTCATTGATGGCACACGCAGGCCACTTCTCGTAAGATCGCCAGGCTGGCCTCATTAGATAGAGCAGTGGGCCACCAAGAATGACCCTGGTTGTCAGGAAGAGTGGAGCCTACTAGAGACAGAGGTTAAAAATCAGGGCAGACCAGCTGCTAGGGAAGTTCAGAAGGTTGAATCAGCATCATCTTCAACTTGGTGGATTCTAGTCGGTAAATAGATGAACTCAGAAGGCTAGAAGTAGAGCTTGTTTTTCAGCTCTTTTTTGTGTTGTTTTTTTCCTTAAAACTCAGATTCTCTTTTCTCTGGACGAAATACAAGAAAGGACAGGAGTGACTTTCTGTATTCTCTTGCTTTCCCTTTTGTCATCTTTACCTTTCACAAACCCAGCTGGGAGGACTGGACCTGCATTGAGGGAGGAGAGGGGTTTGCCTGCATCCCTAAGGCATCCCAGAGTCCAGGGAGGAGAGGGGTCAGCCTGCATCCCTGGGGCTCCCAGAGTCCAGGGAGGTTCTTAACCATTTGTAATATAAGGTGGTTTTGACTTTTAGTTGCACTAGTATTAAAATTGTTCTTCCTTTTTTTAAAGTTAGATTTATCATTATTATTATTAATTGACAACATTGTGCATATATATATATGGGGTACAATGTGACATTTCAATGCATGTATACAATGTGTGGTGATCAGTCAGGGTAATTGACATATCCATTGCCTCCAACAGTTATCCTTTCTTGTGTTGGGAACATTCAAAATCCTCCCTGCTGGCTATTTTGAAATATTCAGTTAATAGTCATCAACCATATTTCTCCTACTGTGCTGTAGAACTCTAGAAGCTATTTCTTCTCTCCAGCTGCAACCCTGCACCTCTTATTTTTTATTTGTTCTTTTTAGTTATACATGACAGTAAAGTATATTTTGACATATTTATACAAACATGGAGTTCATCTTATTCTACTTAGGATCTCAGTCCTGGGTGTTTCTTCCTTCTACCCCTTGTAGAAAAGGGAAAAATGGGAAAGATCATTTTTAATATTAAAAATAGAATACGAATTCAAATAATTGTCCTGAAGTGGGTTTGTGGATTCCAGGTGAGTAAGCCAGCAAGCCAGGTGGACTGGGTGTCGGAGGCTGTGGCACCGTGCTCAGCAGGAGGCTGGAACCAGATCTGTGGGGCGGCCTGTCCACTCAGGTCTGTGACTTCCTCGCAGCCTGTATTCAGGCCGGGGCAGAAAGACCACATCCAGCCCAGTGTTGTGGGGCACAACTTAAGAACAGACCGTTCACCACTGAGAAGTCCAAATTTGAGAGTCTGTATTAAGCCGGCCAGCTGATTGTCTCACACAATGCCCCAAAAAATGGCTATTGGGAGAACAGCCCCAACCATAGGATCGCAGGGGTTCTTATGCCAAAAATCACATCAATCCTAAGTGTCTGTTGCTATGATTCAAAATTACAAACTCACATCATGAAGTCATCAGCAGAGGGGGAAGGAGAGGGGGAAACGACCCTACCTAGCTACAAACTAAAGAATGGTTACTAACATCCACGCTATCATTGTTGATATTGCCATTCTCATGGTGCAGTGTTTAGGAGAAACAGGAATCAAAAGAGAACAATTTTTTTTTTATATACTGGGGATTGAACCCAGGAGCACTCAGCCACTGAGCCACATCCCCAGACCTATTTTGTATTTTATTTAGAGACAGGGTCTCACTGAGTTGCTTAGGGCCTCGCTAAGTTGCTGAGGCTGGCTTTGAACTCGTGAGCCTCCTGACTCAGCCTCCCAAGTGCTGGGATTACAGGCATGCACCACCGCGCCCGGCAAAAGAGAACAATTTTTTTATCACGTAAGAATTGTCATTTTGTATTGCTAAACATGTCATGCTAAGTAACTGTTGATGGGTACAGAGGTGGGGCGTTCCCATGGGAGAAGCTCATTTCCTACGTAACATGGAGTCTCAGAGCAAAATGGAGTCAGTTTAGTCATTGCCCACGTAGCCTGGCCTGTAACATTCCTATAGAGCCAATCTGTCGGCCCGTCACACCAAGAAATAGAGTTTGCAGAAGTCCAGCCCCACCTGCTTTGCCAACAGTGGGAAATAGTGGGACAGAGGGCTCAACAGGATTCCTTAGGGCCCTTGCTGGGTGACCAGGGCCTTCCCTCCCAGGAGTCTCTGCAAATCAGGACTTTGCTCTCACCCTTCAGCCAGGAAGACACTATGTGGGGAGCCAGACCTTATGGTCCTCTCTCTCTGACCCACAGCCCTCTCCCTCCACGAGTAGGTTCCAGGTGTGCCCACCCCTGAAGCTCGACCACTCCACATGTAATCCCATGCCTCCTCCCTGCCCTCCCAGAGCTACAGCCATCTCCGGGGTTCCAGGACACTGCCTCAGCATGTGACTCGAGTGGCGTACCTGGTGCTGCTCTCTTCCTTTCTCATTCACACCGTGTAACCATCTGAGGCTCACCTTTAACTGTACAACAGTTGCAAACTTCCAGCTCAGAAGGGGATTGAGCCACCATCCCACCAGTGGTTTTGACAGAGGAACGGAAAGGTCAGGGCATGGCTGCCTGGGAGAGTCAGCCTCTCCTGGGAGAGTCAGCCTCGCCTGGGAGCTGGCAAGAGGCAGCACTTCTGTCTTTTCAGAAGGAACAGCTATGCTGTCCTTCAGGAGTGAAAAAACAAGTTGCCTCCAGGCCGCCTGGCTGTTCCCAGCCCTGCCCTGCCTCCTCCTCCCTGCATTGCGCCTGGCCTGGGAGTTGGCAGCTGATTTTGACTGTGATTTGTCTGCTCCCAACACAAGCTCAGTGCTTGGAGCACACAGGCCCTGAGGTACCCTAATGCCCCTGCTGTGAGAAGTCTGGACTCTGGTCCTTAGGGCCCAAGTGATGTAGGCTGACAGCGACTGCTCACCTCAGCTGCCTGTGCTCAGGACAGGTGCTTAAGAGAGAGGCTGACAGGCAGATTTTCCTGGGGGGCCTGCTCCCCGATGTTAGCAGCCCTTGCTTCCTGAGTCACTTGGACGTCCTGTTCTGCATCCTGAGAACTCCTGAGCTTGAGGCTGTCTTCACAGAAATCCGGGGAAGGGACAGGGCCTCCTGTGAGAAAGGCCTCCGGAGGCCATTTCCCCAGGGTGTGCAGGCCTCAGAGCCACTTCCCACTCTGCTGGGACCCGCTCTGCCAGGACGGACTGCGGGGCGTGGAGGAGGAGAAGCCATTTGGTATGCATCACAAAGCAGCTAATTCCAACTGCAGAGGAGACACATGACACACGTGTCCTTGAGCTGGCGTGTATGAACATTCATCCACAAGATTACATGGAATGCTTACTAATTTTTCTTCTCATTTGGTGGAATAACAAGCATAAATGTAGGAATTTGATTCATGCATTTCATTTTAGCTTGCAATACATAAGCAAAGTGAGTCGTTAAAATATGCTTTAAAGAGGAGGGCACAGCAATACAAATAAATAACTTTTATGAATGAGCTTTAATATATTTCATTTAAATATTGGGCATGACTTTTACTCATTCAGAACATTCATAAAAAGACATGATGAATCTTGGAAAAATCTTGCAGTGGTTTTCATCTAAGAAATGAACAGTATTTCCGACATTTCCATCAGTTACATTCAGTCCCCCTGAAGCGCAGTTAGATTTGTTTCCTGGTCTGACCTGCCATCTGGAAGAGTAATGAGGACAGGGAGGCAGACCTGTTTGAGAGCCCCAGGCTGAGGTCTGGAGGTTCAGGGGACCTCAGAGCCACAGTGAGAGGCACCTGGCCCGGTGCTCTGCCAGCTGCCCTGTCCTGTCCTCCTCTTCTTCAGTTTCCACCCCTTTCTGCTGATCCTGCTCTTCACTATCTTTGTGGCTCATCCCTGCTCATGCTGTCTGGGTGTCCCTAGAACTCAGGACCCATGTGTCCACCCAGAGCTGCATACACTTCTTGCCAGACTGGACCCAGCAGGTAGGAGGTTGTGCAGGTCCTGCTGTGTGCCTCTCTTCATCAGCTGGGTGTTGCTGGGCCCCCACAGTTGTAGTTTCTCAGTCCTGACTCACCTCCACTCTGGTCAGTGACCACTGTGTGGCTCAGGAAAGTCGGTGTGTGGGCATTGGCCATGCAGGTAAAGGCTGTCAAAACGAGAATAAAAACAGCTTGCAGAAACTTCCCTGAGCCATTCTTGCCTCTAGAGATTGAACTTGAGCTGCACAGTGGTCCGATGAGCCACACGTCTGGGGCAGAGGAGCAGACAGGCGTGCCTCAGCTGTCCTCTTGTCGCTGTCCTCCGACTGCAGAAGGAGCCTTGAGATCTGCTTGTGCCGCACGTGTGCTCCCTGCAAGGCTCCTGCCCAAGTCGCTGGACTGTAATAGCGTTTTCACTAAAAGCTGTTTACTTGTATTCTAATCTGTCCCTTCTGTGCCTTTGAGAAGCCCTGTTGGGGATACGCCCTGTTTGGGGACACGCCCTGTTGGGGACACACCCGGTCTGAATTCACTCTTTGTTCAACAAAAATTGAAACTTTCTCAAATACAAACATGAAACCACAGACACTCTTTCACGACTGCTCCAGAGGCTTCTTCTCTGTTGCACTTGATGTTCTCTGAGTTGCACTGGATGTACTTTGTGTTGACAAGTGGAGAGTTTTAGACGAGCATTGTGGGTTTCTGGGACCGGGGCCTCCTGGCTGTTTTCCTGTGGTCTTAGGGTCCCTGCCCCTGCATTCCCTCCACAGGAGTGCTTAGGGAGGATTTCTTTGCAGTGAGCAGAGTCAGACTACCCGGCTCCCCTCCCGTGTGGTTTCGTGCCCTCAGCGCAGCTCCCGGGCTGTCCAGGGAAGCCTTGGGAAGCCGTGGGTGAAGAGCCACTGCCAGAGGAGATCTCCTGGTCAGCCTCTGGTGGACTCCACCTGTTAGGTCTAATTGGGCGGCTGCAGGGGGAGGGAGCACAGTCACCTAGCAACACACTGTGCCAGAAGTGACCAATGAGGCAGACCTGCTGACCCTGACGTCCACCTTGGGTCCACCTTTTCCTGGGCAGGACCCCTTGACCCCCTTCCCCCTGTATAAAAACCCTGAGCAGCCAAAGCCACGTGCGATTTCTCCTGGCTCTCCCACCCCGACTTTCACCCCGGGGGGGCTGGAGATTTCACCCGGGACACACATTCCAATAAAATCAAGCTACCAGTTTTGTCTAACTCTGGCGAGCGCACTCCTTTTCGCCCGCCGCCGCCTTTGGGAGCTCTACCCGCCGGGTCCCTGCGCCCCTTTCGTGAGTTTTACACCA
This sequence comes from Glaucomys volans, assembly GCA_020662805.1. Classification (NCBI taxonomy): domain Eukaryota; kingdom Metazoa; phylum Chordata; class Mammalia; order Rodentia; family Sciuridae; genus Glaucomys; species Glaucomys volans. The sequence goes on from JAJEJO010001280.1 coordinate 87,512, forward strand.
CCCACCGCTCATCACTCAGGCTTTGGTCTAGTCAGCTTTGTGTCTCTGTCATGGAAAGACCTGAGCAGAGCAACTCAGAGGAGGGAAAGTCCTCTGGTTTTGGCTGGTGGTCCACAGTTCTTCGGTAAGAGTGGATGTGCCCATTGGCAATACCAGTCCCCTCCAGGAGCTGTCACGGCCATGAGCGTGTCCTGTGTCCTTCCAGATCACATCTTTACATGTCCACTCCACATGTTCGTGTGTGTTCTCGAGACCCAAGCACATGTAGAGAGCGAGTAAGAGCGTGTGCTTGTGTGGGTAGATTTGCTTTTTAAATACCACCCTGAGTGCTTTGTAGCTTTGCTTTTTTCCCAGTTAGCATTGTCCATATACATCTATGGCCGCCCAATGCAGTTAGGATCTTTCCAGAAGAATGGGCGCCTGGCTCTGAGTTTCTGAGGTCTGAGTACCATCAGCCTTGCTGTGTCACGTGGTGTTCTTTCTGGTTCAGAAGCAGCAGCTGGGGGTTTTCCAGGGCCGCTTTGCATCCACAGCCGCTGTGAGGGCTGTGGCCTCCACCAGTAGCCTGCAGGCTCCTGCTGGCCTGACCGTGGCCATGCGGCCTCTCGCGGCCTCCAGCTTCCCTGCTCAGGCTCACGCTCATTGCCTGTGATTGCACTGCTTCTTACTTGTTGAGGTTTCTTCTGTGTTCCAGGTATTTAATCCTTTGTCACATATTTAGGAGTATCTCCTTCTATTTTGGAAAATATTTCTAAACCTGAGAACAGAGAATCTCATTTAAACTGACCAAGATAACATGTTTTATTTGCAGCTAGCACACTTCAAGGTTGCCTGCTCAGCGTCTCCTAGGGGGATTCCAGGAGCAAGTGCAGCAGTCTGTGGTGTGCTTGGGCTCAGCCACGCCCTGAGGCCCAGGACCAAGGGTGCCAGACACACCACCGAGGGACAGTGTGCTGTGTCCTTGGAATCCGCAGGCACGGGCATGGCATGGGAGCAGGAGTGGGGCCGCAGCGAGTGTCCAGGCAGCCGCACAAGCCCCTGTGCTCCTCCCACGCTCTGGCTTCCTAATGGGAATGAGGCAGACACACAGGGGCTTCCCGTCTTCTCCTGGAACTTCCTCCGACCTCCTCACTGTCCCACATGGGACAAGAAGCGAGGAGTCAGGTCATCAGGGGCAGCAGTTCTTCCCAGCACTAAGAGTGTTTTGTTTATCTTGATGTGGACACCCAGGATTTTTTTGGGGGGGACCAGGTACTGGGGATCGAACTCAGGGACACTTGACCACTGATCCATATTCCCAGCCCTATTTTTTGTTTTATTTAGAGACAGGGTCTCACTGAGTTGCTTAGCACCATGCTTTTGCTGAGGCTGGCTTTGAATTCGAGATCCTCCTGCCTCAGCCACCCGAGCTGCTGGGATTACAGGTGTGCACCACCGCGCCCAGCAACACAACAGAATTTCTGTTCACGGCAGGACTTTAAACACCTTCCCAGACTCACACAGTGTGCTTCTGAGAGCCTCGTGTGCCCACAGTAGCCCTTCCTTAATTGTCTTTTAATTGAATTATTTTTGGTTTTGTAATCATTACACTGGAACAGGTTTTTCTCTCACTGCAGGGTTTGTGTTGATGAGAAGGGATGACAGAAATCACATCCCTGGAGAGTACTCCAGGGCACCCATTGTATCCCTTTCCAGTGTGAAGTGGCTTGTCTGTCCAACCATGTTGCATGAGTTTCGTTTTTAGTTCAACCGTTGGGAAGGGAGAACTAGGCACGGCACAGCCGAGTCGTGGCATGGTGAGGACAGGTGTTGCAGGCACGGCACCAGGACAGAGGTCTCAGGGCTCTCACACCAGTGGGGTTGTGCTGGGACGGTGCTGGGTGCGAGGCTGTGGGAGCCCTGTGCGGGAGGCAGGTCAGCAGGGCTCCTGTGGGCACTTGCTGCCTCGGGCCTTCCTAGGGTTGGTTCCACGGTCCAGCTGGTGGGCCAGACCCCTGACGGCGGGTGCACCTCAGCCACCCTCCAGAGAAGCAGTTTCCTGAGAAGCATTTTCAGAGGCTGAGGGAGGGTTTCCAGGATTTTACAATGAGCTGTAACTCAAACTCTTCAGTCTCTCTCCATTGAGGTCTGCGTGGGAGCAGCACAGGGGCCTGCTCGCCTCCACGCCACTCTTCCCAGGACCCCTGCTGGGAGATGAGCACTCCCTTCAGAGCCTGGGGCCAAGCCTCCAACCTCCTTCCAGATCCCAGGAGAGAGCTTTGTGGGGGTGTCATGAGGCCAGGCAAGAGGCCTTGAGCAGGGCCGTGTGTTCAGTCAGTTCCGTTACCAAGGCTTGAGATGAGTCTTCCAGTGTCGGTTCTAAATAAACCTCACTGTGTTCTGCCAAGACTCTTTCCATTTGAATTCATCAGAAGGTTCTCCTGTGCACTGGCCAGGCTGTCAGAAAGGGTGCGGTTCAGTTGACCTGCGCTGACAGGGGGGTGCAGGTGTGGGCAGGCTGGGCTGCCGTGTGGCTGGCTGGCCCGTGGCCCCACTGCGGCAGCGTCTGGCGGCCGTGCATCCTTTAACCCCTCGCGTTGGTGTGGTGCGTTTGTGGCGACCCAGCACGCTGTGTGATCGTGAGCAGAGTTCAGGGTTTACATTCGGGCTCATTCTCTGTGCTGTACTGCTGGCCATTTTTATCTCCAAAGAAAATGAAATGTGCTTTGCTGCGTGTTAACTCCAGCCTTCAGAGGAGACAGGTGTCCTGGCCCCGCCGCCCTCTTCCCAGTCTGCTGTGCAGAAGCCTCCCTCTGTTCCAGCAGGAGACGCATGGTGGCAGGGAGCAGCACTGATCAGTTCTGCTCAACATGCAGTGTGACTTGGGCGTCTGCAGTTCCCGTCTGTCCACTGGAGATAAAGCAGGTTTGATGACCTTCCACGTGTTGTTTCGGAAAGCCTCGCTGACGCTCCCCAGCTCACGGCGTCCAGTCCCCTCGTGAGAGCCATGGTGGCTTCCTGTGAAGTCTTGTGAAGTTCCATCAAGCCAAACTGAAAGTGACAGACAGACCCCTGGATTAACTGCATGCTGAGTCCACCCTCCTGCCCTCTGCCCTCTGTGCAGCCAGGGTGAGCTGTCTGGTCTGAAATGCACATTGCTATTCCCAAGCCAAACCTTGAAACTGGTTTTTATGAGCACATAACCCTACACGATGGCTCAGACTGAACGTCCACCCCCATAGCTCGAGGCCTGGCGTGGTCTGGTCACTGAACGGCCCCCGTCCCACACCCCTGCCACTCTGTGCAGCAGGAGCAGCTGTTGGTCATCCCCAGTGCTCTGGAGCGCACTCATCTCCCTGACCAGCTCTGGCGCTAGACGTGTGGTTTCATTGCTGTGCCTGGACCACCAGGACGGAGGCCTCTTCTCAGGCCTGACGTGGAGCAGAACATCCATCAGGCAGCAGCAGCAGCCTCCAGACGCAGCCACCAGCCTGGTCACCACTCCAGACACCTTAGCTGAATTAAGCATTAGATAATAAGTGCTTGACGTAGGGTTTTTTTCTCTTTCGACTTTCTCAGTAGATTTTTCCTACTTAGAAACAGCCCTGAGTTGAAGGTGACTGCGGGGTTGTGAGTGTGGTGCTCTTGTTGGGTGGACACACACGGAGTTTTCCTTCTGTTTGATCCCCTTTGTTCTTCTCTCTCCTATAGGGCCACGTTTCTCCCCGTGGCCTCTCCTGTAGGGTCACGTGTCTCCCCATGGCCTCTCCTTAGGGCCCCATGTCTCCTCGTTCCCTCTCTCCTGTAGGGTCCGTGTCTGCCCGTGGCCTCTTTCCTGTGGGCCCCGTGTCTCCCATGGCCTCTCTCCTGTAGGCCATGCTTATCTCCCTGTGGTCTCTCCCATAGACCATGTCTCTCCCTGTGGTCTCTCCCATAGGGCCACGTGTCTCCCCATGGCCTCTCTCCTATAGGGCCTCGCTCTGTTGTCCTTGCTCCTTACGATGTCCACTGCACGAGGCCTGCAGTGTTCCCTGCCTCGCCTGGATCTTTGCAGATTCTGCGGGGCTGGGCCTGCAAGGCCTGTCCCATTGGCGAGGGTGCACAAGTGGGCCAGTGTGGGAAGTGTCGCTGAGTCAAGAGTGCATAATCCCCTTCCTGCCACAGAAGAGCCCGGCTCCCTAGGGCTGCGTTTCTGTGCAGACCAAGGGCCAAACCCTGCGTGGGCACGTGGTCGCCATGCATGGGGACAAAGGTGCCCAGAAGTTCTGTGGAGGGAGCACTGACGGTTTCCAAAATAACACGTTAAGATGTTTTCTCTTCAGAGATATCGTCGTCTTGTCGCCCGCAACAAAGACTCGATCCCGGGAACGTGTATGCAGCTCTTTATTTTGCGCGCACGCCTCTTTCTCTCTCTCTCTCCCTCTTTCTCCCTCCCTTTCTCTCTCCCTCCCTCTCTCATACCCTCAGTTGACCAATCACAGAACTCCCACGAGAAGCATTCACGGGCAGCATAGACAAAGGCTTAAAGCACGAGCCGGACACACGTGTGGCCAGTTACAACCAACCAGTAGGAATAACTTTCGCGAAGATGCACCTGTTTGCTCCGTGGCAGCAGCAGAACTGGCACACCGCCAGGCGCCATCTTAAGAGACCACAGGGAGTGTCCAGACCACCTCAACACAGAGACCTGTTAGATTTAACTCTAAAAGAATCTTTCACACTAATACTCATTCTGTTTGCAGTTTTACACGCCTTATTCCCCAATTTGAGGAAAAAGTAGGTAAATTTTGTTCACAAGTGTCCTCCGGCTTACAAACAGTATCCCTGTGAGCAGGCCTGGCAGGGCCGAGGCCTAGGGCGCAGCGGGCGGCCCTCCATGTGCTGCCTTCCCCACTCTGCAGAGCACAGAGCGGTGTGGTGAGGAGGTGCCTGGCCAGGACCTGGGTTTGCCCTCCTCAGCAACTCAGGGAAGCATTGCAGGCAGAACTTCCTCACCTTCCACTCCCTCAGCCCAGGTAGTCCTTCAGTGCCTGGATTGTTTTAAAGGGGAAGGAAATGGCCAGGAAACAGCATGTAACTAAACAGGGACATTTTCTTGTGTGATACAAATGAATACTGTATATCATACTGATTGCAGGTTTTAATTTGATCCTATAAATTTTTTT
>JAJEJO010001280.1:92755-115617 GCA_020662805.1 Glaucomys volans
TTTTGCGGTGCTGGGGATTGAACTCAGGGCCTTGTAGCAAAGTTTTATAAAAATTTTGAAAAATAACCTGGCGTGGTGGCGCACACTTGTAATCCAAGCGATTCAGGAGGCTGAGTCAGAAGGATCGTGAGTTTTCAAAGCCAGCCTCAGCAACTTAGCGAGGCCCTAAGCAACTCAGTGAGACCCTGTCTCTAAATAAAATACAAAATAGGGCTGGGGGGTGTGGCTCAGTGGCCAAGTGTCCCTGAGTTCAATCCCCGGTTCAAAAAAAAAATTTTTTTTTGAAAAATAAAACTAAACGTGCCTTTTGAAGACGTGATAAAAATGTGATGACATTGCCTTATGATGTTTGGTTAGTCCAGCTTCAGCTCGCCCACGACATCTGACTTAGAGCTGGTCTTCTCAGTTTTGTGTCCACCATCACGGCGTCATCTGGAATGGTCGCACTGCCCTGAGATCTTCTGTGCTCTACCCATTAGTCCCCACATCCCTCCCGACTCCTGTCCTGCTCTTTGCCTCTTCCAGAGAGCCACGTGCTCAGAGCGTGCAGCTCACAGTCTCTGCGGCTGACTTCTTTTACTCTGGAGTGTAAGTTTATGGTTCCTCCATCCCCCCCACCCCATTTGATAGTACATTTCTTATCACCAAACAATATTCTGTTGTATGTCAATCTTACCAACTTTGTTCTTTTCAGTATGGATTTTCTGGGTCTTTTGCTTCTACATATAAACTTTAGAATTTGTTTTTTGATATCCACAAAGTAACTTGCTACAATTTGCATTGGTGTTGCACTAAATCTAGACATCAGGTTCTGAAGAAATAACATTAGCAATTTTTAGTCTTTCTATCCATGAACATGGAATACTCACCATTTACTCAGATCTTTGGTTTTTTTCCCATCAGAAAGAATTTTATATATTTCCTTTATGTAGTCATTTGAATATGTTTTCAGATTCATACTTAATAATTCATTCATTTGGTAAATGCTATTTTGCTTTTAATTTCAGTTGTTAATTTCTGGTATTTGGAATCCAGTTTACTTTTGTATATTCAGTAGTTTAGGGAGTTTTGTTTGGGTTTTATGTTTGTTTGTTGTGTTGTTTTGACGATTCAGATTTCCTACATAGATAATCACATCTTCTGCAAACAAAAATAATTTCATTTTTTTCATTTTCATTCTTTACCTTTTGTTTCCTTTTCTTATTATATTAGGACACTGAGTACATTGTTTAGTAGGACTGGTGAAAGGAGGTATTCCTGCTTTATTCATGACAGTAGAGGGAAGACATCTAGCTTCTCATTATGAATCTATTGTAGATGTTCTTTATTAAGTTGAGGAAGTTTCTCTCTATTCCTGGTTTGCTGGGTTTTTATCACAAATGATTGTATTTTGTTACATGCCTTTTCGGCATCTGTTGACTTTTGTTCTTGAGCCCATTTGCTGTGATGGATTACATTAATTGATTTTTTGATTTTGGTCCAGCCTCATGGACCTGGAATCAGTCTTCCTTGGTCATGGTGTATAATTGTTTTTACACATTTTGTTATTTGATTGCTGATTTTTTGTTGGCTTCAGCATTGTTAGATTCTGGTTTTTATTTCCCAGAAGACTAGTGTAACTATGTTCGTGAGACGTACTGGTCTGTCATTTCCCCTCCCAGAGCGCCTCTGCCTGGTGTCGGGTTAGGGTAGTGCTGGCCTTGCTTTCTAGAACAGGTGGTGAAGAGTGGCACCACGTCTTCCTCGCCTGCTGGGCGAAGTCACTAGGGAGACCTTCTCGGCCTGGGGCTTTCCTTTTGGGCGAAGCTTTTCTTTTCATCTAGGGTTACCAAGTGCATGGATGTGGGGCAGTTCAAAACCCTCCTCTACCTCTACTGTCCCAACAGTAGTGATGACCCCTTCCATTCCAGTATTAGTAGTTCATATCCCTTCCTGGTTATCCTGAGTTGTTTATCAGATTTATTGATCTTGTCAGGGAATAGCTTTTGGTTTTGTTAATCTTCTCTGTTGGTGTCCTCTTCAGTTTTATTGATTTGTGCTCTGGTTCTCATTATTTCATTTCTTCTGTTTACTTTAGGCTTATATTACTCATCTTTCTCTAGTTTCCTGACAGAGGATTGTAGATAACTGACTTTAGATTCTTCTAACAGACTCCTTTGGTGCTTTCTCAGAGCTCTCTTGGCACTGCTTTGCCGCGTCTGACACTCTTAGGGAGGTGTGGTCTCTCTGTCATTTCATTCATGACATTTTCGTATGTCCTGTCCCAGGTCGGGCGATGGGCAGTCATCCCTCACGCATGCACCTCCCGGGGTGCATGCTCCTGCGCCTGTCTCAGAGCCTGGGCTTCCTGAGGGATCCCTTCTGCAGAGGTGAATTCCCAGCCACGTGGCGTGGCTATTGCCTCCTGTCTCCCTGGCACGCAGGAGTGGCAGAGAGAGGACCTGCCCTGACCCTCCATGTCTCCCTGGGAGACTGAAGTGGCTCCGACCTCAACCCTAAACTCCATCATCCATCCTCTTCAGATGTAGAAATTATTTAGTGTCACCAAAAAAGAAAGTTCGATCATTTTAGATTCAGTAATTACTGTCATTCTTGTCTCCAGACTGTGATCACAGCGCCCACTTCCTGAGGCATTCCTTACGCTTTACTGTCCCTTTTGGACCTTCCTTGTTAAGAACCACCGAGCATCATAAGATTGCAAGATAAAGCGAGCGCAGGAGGAAGCCCATCTCTGTGGCTCGAGGCACACGTTCAGTCACGACGAATGCACGCAGCATGGGTGGATTGGGGTGCAGAGAGCCTTGGTGGCTTCTGTCCTGCTTCCAAGCTCTGCTCTAGATCTGAATGTTCGAGGCTTGGGCCTGTTTGAAAAGCCCGTGACCAGCTCCATGCCAATTGCTCTCTGCTGGCATCCCATAGTCTGCCTCATTTGTAACCAGCAGGCCATTTGATTATTGTGCTGGTGTCTGTGTACTTAGTATGCAGACAGCATCTGAAGCTCCAGGTCATGTTAGAAGAGATGCTGCTGTTGACACAGAGAGCCTTCTCCCTCCCGAGGGGATACGTCTGTGTTTGGATGCCACGCGGGTTTGCTTCTCCTGCCTCCCTCCCGCACAGCACCCCTCAGAGCCAGGACAGCTGCGAGTGGAGTTTTCCTATGCAGCCCCCTTACCTCTGCTGGGACAGCTCGGAGGCAGGGCTGAGGCTCCACATGTAAACCCAGAATCGGGTTGCACCCCCACTGTGCAACCTGCTGCCTCGGATGTCCGGGGCACTCCCAGCCCAGCCACCAACTGTCCAGGCCCTGCTTTCACAGCTGCTGGGCCCGGCCTAAGCTCTGTGTGTGTGTGTGTGTGTGTGTGTGTGTGTGTTGTACTGGAAGTAGAACCCAGGGCCTTGCACATGCTAGACAGGTTCTGCGCCACTGAACTGCATCCCCAGGCAACCACTCTGGAAAGCAGTGTGGAGATTTCTCAAAAAACTAGGCATGGAACCACCATATGGTCCCCACTCCTCAGTATAAAGCCAAAAGATCTGAAATCAGCATACTATAAGGGAAGCAGCCACATCAGTTCATGGCAGCACAATTCACAATAGTGAAGCTATGGAACCAACCAGGGTGAATGGAATATTCACCATATACATAATGGAATATTACTCAGCCATAAAGAAGAATGAAATAATGGCATTTGCTGATTAGTGGATGGATCTAGAGACTACGGTGCTAAGTGAAATAAGCAGAACCCAGAAAGTCACAGGTCGAATGTTCTCTCTGATCTGTGGAAGCTACTCCAAAATAAAGGGAGGGGAGGAGAGAGAGAAAGGAAAAGGGAAAATTCCATGAAAATAGAATAAAGACTGATGAACTAGATGAAGGGGACGGGGGATGGGGGGAGGAGCGGGAGCAACTCTGCCTAACTCCTGTGACACGTGTGAACACATCATGGCACATTGCACCACTATGCACATCACTGAGAAGGTAGGAGGAGGCTCAGGAGGGAAGGGGCGGTACCAGGACTGAGTCAGCAAATTGCAGTCCTTGCTTTTCTGATTGCATCAGGATGAATCCTAACGGTAAGTATGGCTGAAGAGAAACAGTAAAAATGGAAAGAGCGTTTTGAGGTAAAGTTTTGCTAAGATGCCCAGCCTGGCAGTTCTCCTGCCTCAGTCTCCCGAGGGTCTGGGAGAACAGGCGCTCACCCAGCCCTGAGCAACCCTTATTTGAGCCTGCTTGCTAGGGAAACGTTAGCACCCCGGGGGGCGCGTGTCTCTCCCTGGAGGAGCCCTCTGCGTGGGCTGGGGCAGTGCTCGCTCCCTTGGTACTTGTCTGGAAATACATAGATTCGGCTCTTCAGAGAAAACCAGCGCACATCTGCAGCTGACCCCAAGAAATAAAGGGATCCGGTCCTCACTGCTGCTGGCCGCTGGGCGCCTCCTCCCAGGCCACTCGGGAGCTCGCCTAGCAGACTAACGGCTGGTTCCTATTCCAGGCTCCATGGTGCCCTTCTCCATGCGCATCCTGCACGCGGAGCTGCAGCAGTACCTGGGCCACCCGCAGGAATCCCTGGATCGACTGCACAGGGTCAAGACCGTCTGCAGCAAGGTAACCATGGCTGCCCTCAGCCCCCTTCCCCCTGCCATCTGTGCCTGTCCCTTGTGGTGACGCCAGCCCCACTCACTCCCTTTCTCAGAGCCAGGGCGCCGGTTAGTGTGGCCATGGTATCTGTTGGTCTTGCCAGAGTAACTTGGAAGGATGAAGGACGGTTGTTGGAAGTGCCTGAGTGCTGAGTTCCCCTCCTCTGTACTCTGGCTAAGTGAAGCTGGGTACCGAGTTCCCCTTCCTCAGTACTCCTGCCAAGTGAAGCTGGGTGCTGAGTTTAGTCCTTTCTCAGTCCTCTAGGTGAATGAAAGCAGAAGCACTTAGCTCAATGGAAGTAGCCTGTGAGCACCCACCTGGCTGCCCTGTCAGGCCCCCATATCCGGCCACCCGGCCACACGGATCACAGGCACCCGCACAGTGCCAGGCACAGCTCTAGCTGCACTGACCACAGCCCCCTGGCAGCACTGACGCCAAGGCCCCAGAGCTGCGCGTGCTCGCGAAGGACCCCTGTTGAGGGCATCATGCAGACAGCTTACCAGGCGGCACTCAACAGATCAGACTCACACTAAGAAACGTTAGGAAGAAATGTGGGACTTGGACTCCTGGTGGGCACTGGGAAGCCCTGAGAGGCTCCTCATGTGAGTGAGGGGTGGCGCTGCCTCTTGGTGCCCCCTGCAGGCCTCAGGAGCCATTCGGGTGGGAGCCTGAACCCCGTAGCGACAGGTGGCTGCTCGGAGCAAAAGCATGGTGCAGGTTTTGGACAGCAGGGTCTCACTCGTCACGCTTCTTTCAGTTCCCAGCTTCTCTGTGGAGGTCTGTGGGATTCCAGGGGGCGGTCAGCACCAGCAGGGAGTGAGCCCCCACCCATCCTGTGCAAGAGGGGCCTTCTGTGGGCTGTGCAGGGTTCAGGGTCCTCCTGCCCCGCAGCTCGTATCTGCTCCCACTCCTCCATGCCGGACCTTGGGAGGTGAAAAGAACTGTGCTGCTTTCCTGTGCCTTCCTCAGTGGGCGGGACTGCTTTGTTCACTTTTGTACGTGGTAACTTTTCTTGAATCTTAAAATACAGTTAAAATGTATTTATCGCCAGGCACGGTGACGCACGCCTGTAATCCCAGCACTTGGGAGGCTGAGGCAGGAGGATTGCAAGTTCAAAGGCAGCCTCAGTAACTTAGCAAGGCCCTAAGCAACTCAGTGAGACCCTGTCTCTAATAAAACACAAAATAGAGCTGGGGATGTGGCTCAGTGGTGGAGTGTCCTGGGTTCAATCCCCAGTACAAAAAAAAAGTTTTTATTTTCAGAACTAGGAACTGCATGGCTTGATACTGAGAAGTTCTAGGTGATTAACTTTCTAAACTAGTTTTTTCATTCACCTCCTTGTCAGATTGTTGCAGGAAAATATTTACTCTTTGAGAGAGAAAACCGAGGCATGCGGTCAAGTCTGTGAGCCAGTCCTCTAGTCCTCGGGCTTTTCCCACCTGCTCAAGGTCCGCTAGGCCTCGCTGGCTAAGGACCAGCAGCCCTTGCCTCTGACTGCAGAGCAACTGGCACATGGTCAGAGGTGGTCCTCCAGACTCTTCTGACCACCTGTCCTCACTCTGCTCGACAGGCAGGTCCGTCAAGCTTGGGATGAGTCCACACTTTTTCTGAGCATCTGCCACATATTAACTCAGCAACCCTGAAGCAACCACTGGAGCAGGTGCTGTATGTCCCGTTTTATAAAGGAGAGCACTGAGGCAGAGGAGGTCACCTGACTTGCCCAGTTCACATGATTTGAGCGGAGCAGCCTGGCCCTCGGGCCAGCTCCAGTCTTGTACTGTCCTTACTACTCTGTGTTCCGCAGGAAGTGAGGAAGCCCCGCAGGGTCCCTTCTCTCTACACAGGCCTCCAGCAGCCCGCAGAGGCAGCCACCGCTGTGCCCTGTGTGAGCCTCGCCACTGGGAAGAGCCTGGGGAGAGTGCTCAACACCTGCTGCCGGGCGTGCTCATCCCTGGGCTCTGGGGACCAGGCTCCCGAGGCCCGGGTGGCATGGTACCCATGTGTCACCACACTCCAAGCTGTCTTGCAGGGAAATTCTAATTTACAAGCCAGTGTTGATCCTCACAGCCAACCATGGTCAGTAGTGGCATCTGATCTCAGTGACACAGATGACAGCATTAGGGGAAAGATGCCAGGTGAGAGGGTAGGTGACACGATCAAAGGTGATGCTCATTCTCTTACTTTCAAGGCTCATGCAATGCATGAATTCATTTATAGGCCTTTTCTACTGAAGAAAATGAGGACCACGGGAAGTGAAATTCAGCCAGTGATGCAGCTGGCGAAGGACAAGGTGTGTTCAAAGCAAATTTGGTGTTCACTTCCTAGTAACCAAGGCAGAGCAGGAAGTATGACCAACCCCAGAATTCTCAGCATCCATAACCCGTATCCTGCTCAGAGCAAGTTAGCTTTTTCTAATTGGGAAGAGTCACCTAGGGTGATTAGAATCTGTGTGTTCATATGAGTCTCAGGCCAGGATATCAAGGCTTCTGTGTGAGCCCAGTTTAATCAGGGCACCCGTCTGCTCTTTGCAGAGGAGTCAAGTGTTGGTTTTACCTATTGTCTTTGAGCCGTTGGTGAATCAGTAAATGTGTGGCTCAGTGGAATTGCACCAATGCAGAGTGAACTGTGCCGTGATTTCCTGTGAGTGAGCGTGGTGCCGTGGCTTACGGGCTAGTGGCTGCGTCTCACTGGTTCTCAGGCTGTCTCCGCCTCCGGGTCTCGAGAACCTTGCAGACCAATGGGGAAGAGCCACTGCACAAGCAGGGTTGGAACCCACCGAATGGGTCCGGTTAGTTTGTGCTTCCTTCACTGCCAGTGTGGACGTGCCCAGCATGGTCTTCTGGGCAACTCCATCCTACCCGCCTGCTCTGCAGCCCCCAGCCCCCAAGAGCTTGCTGAGGGCACCAGGGGGACGGAGTCCTTCCTCAGAGCCTCACCCACACGGGAGGAGGTGGAGGGCGAGCTGTTCTCACGCGTTCTGGAAACGGCGTCTGTTCAGCCGTGCAGTGTGTTCTGCGTCTCTGCTGGTGGGTGGGATCAGGCAGTGGTGAGAGCTCGTCTCTGGGAAGGGTTAATATCCTTTCCAACAGGGATTCTGACAGATGGACATGTTCAGTTTTGCTGTTTTATTTGTACACAAAGTTAGAAATGGAAGTGAGAACAGCCATCATTGCCTGTCACTGGCCAGCTGCTCAGGCAGGCCAGCCATCAGCACACGGAGGACGTCCACTGCTCCAGCACTGTGCCTGACCTGGGGGGCTCCCTTGCTCCGTTTGCTTAGGAAGAGGAGGGGAGTAACTGGCACATGGAGAGGAGCAGAACAGGCCTGAGGGCCATGGCCGTGGGGGCTCCCACTCCTGACTGGCCCGTGTGAGGTCAGTGCCCCTGCAGGAGAAGCCGTTCTCCTCCGGGAAGGAATGGAGCAGCCCTCGGAATCAGGGCTTGCAGGATTTATGTCCTGCCTCTGCTCACCATGGAGATTCGCACTCCAGAAGCCCCTCAATTTGCCAGTACCCTTGCAAATCAGAAGCCAGGCTTGGGGACGGCAGCATGCCACCTGGCACCTGCACCTGGCACAATCTGATGTGCCACAATGAGCTCAAGGCACGTGACAGCCCAGAGGAAAGCGGGGCCTTGACGTTACAGAAGGGCCTTCCATTCTGCTTTCTTTGCTTGTCCCCTCAGTGCTGTGCATGCTTTCCATCTGAGCGTGCCTTCAAGGTGTGGAGGCTCTGGAGGACGCTGACCCACAGGCAGTGGTTGTGAACGTGCCCTGTGCCAGGCAGTCAGGGTGAGGACGTCCAGGTCCAGCCCTGCGTGACCAGCTGCTGGGCCTGGGTTGGCCCAGCCTCTTTGTCCTGAGTAGTACTGCTCATGACATCCTGGGCTGCTGGGGGGTCAGTGACTCAGCAAGGTGCTGGCACATGGCAGGTATTTAATAATTCTTGTGTGCCCTGGAGCAGGTCCTTTGGAAAGCCTCTTTACTGAAATGTCTCCTAGGGTGTGGTGGTGAGAGGGAGGCCCCTGGACTCCCAGGGATCCAAGGCAGACCCAACCTACCCTTCAGTCCAGACTAGAGGGCCAGTGAATCCTCAGGTTCTTGAATTAGTGCCCACTTCCCAAAAATCTGTACCAATCCCTCATGAGTCCTGTCCCACCACACCCCACAAGCATGACAGTCACCCCAAGGACAGGGGTGAGGGCCCTTCCTCTCCACCTCTGCAGACTGGGGCTCCAGACCAACGGTGTCTGTTCCCCAGGTAGGACACATGCTCCACCACCTCCCCAGATGACTGCACAGAGCTCAGACAAGGAGCTGGGTCCTTTAAATCTGAAGAGGTGACACACTACCTTTCTCAACACTTGTGAGCACGTCACTGGGATGTTCATAAGGCACCCGATTTTCTCCTGGGACAAAGCAAGCAGGTTTTCCTTCCCTCTGAGATGTCTTCCCTGCTCCCAGTGGGTGGCTGAGATGCAGCCCCCGACCCTCCTCTCACAGAGCCAGCTGTGCCCTGTGGTCCCCCCACCCCACTCACCCTGGCAGCCTCTTCTCAGGAGCACAGCTGCTCTCAGAGGTGCATGGGAAACTCCACATTAAACAAGACCACTGACCTTGGCACCCTAAATAGAAAGCTGTCCCGAGTGTGGGTTATCAGTTGCCACGGGACAGATCACTCCAAGCAACAGTGGCTTTCTTTTTCCTTTTTAAAATAAGTTTTATTTTGCTGACACAGTGGTGCACACCTGTAATCTCAGCTGTTCGGGAGGCTGAGGCAGGAGGATCGTAAGTTCAAAGCCAGCCTCAGCAAAAGCGAGGCCCTAAGCAACTCAGTGAGACCCTGTCTCTAAATGAAATACAAAATAGGGCTGGGATGTGGCTCAGTGGTCAAGTGCCCCTGGGTTCAATCCCTGGTGCCACCCCACAAAAAAATGTTATTTTTAGAAGAGTTTGTTTTACCTTGGATTAACATGTACTGATCGTACATGCCAGTGGGGTTCAGTGTAGTATCCTGTGAGCACACACACAGTGGCACCGATCCAGCTCAGCCCCCTTCACCCCCTTGCACACCACGCCGCTGCCTGCTGGGCACTCAGCTCTGCTTTGTCTCCTCCACCTTCCGCACAGGGGCGAGAGCACGAGGTGCTGGGCTTTGTCTCCTCCACCTTCTGCACAGGAGCGAGACCACGAGGTGCTGGTCGTGTTGTGCTTGGCTGGTGCCCTCCAGTTCCATCATCTTGTTCACATGGCAGGATTTCATTCTCTTCTTTTTGATTGTAGGGGGCTAACTGGGATTGAATTTGGAGGCATTTGACCACTGAGCCACATCCCCAACCCTATTTTGGATTTTACTTAGAGACAGGGTCTTTCTGAGTTGCTTAGCATCTACTAAGTGCTGAGGCTGGCTTTGAACTCAAGATCCTCCTGCCTCAGCCTCCTGAGCTGCTGGGATTACAGGCATGTGCCACCACACCCAGCTGGATTTCATTCTTCTCTGTGGCTGATACTACATTACCACATGTGCCAGTCTCTCTTTACCTGTTCATCTGTTGATGGGCACTTAAGCTGGTTCCATACTTGGTTATTTGAATACTGCTACAGTGGAGTGGGTGTGGGCTTTTCCGTGCTGGGCTGATTGCATTTCCTCTGGATGTATGTCCAGAAGAGGGGTGGCTGGGTCCTACAGCAGGTCTAATTGTTGTTTTTCGGGGAACCTCCATGGTGTTCTCCTGGTTGTACTAAGTTACATTCTCCCCAACAGTACATGAGAGCTTTTCTCCATATCCCCCTTGTATTTTTTAGTTTTTTAAAAATAATTATTCTAACTGGGGTGAGATATCTCATAGTTTTGATTTAAATTTTCCCATAGCTAATGATATTGAGCATTTTTTTCTTAGATGTGTTGACCATTTGTATTTCTTCTTTTGAAAAATATCTATTCAGATCATTTAGCCATTTTTAATTGAATTTCCACGTTGTTGTTGTGAAGTTTCCTGAGTTGCATGTATATTCTGGGTAATTGCTTGCTGGTTAATATCTTCTCCCTTTCTTGAGTTGTCTCTCATGCTTCGATTGTCTCCTTGGCTGTTCAGAAGCTGTTAAGTTGGCTGTGATCCCATTTGTGTATTTTTGCTTTTGTTCCCTATGCTTTGGGGGTCTTATTCAGAAACCTTGCCAGAGTCCTTAAGTATCTCCCTATGGTTTCTTCTAGTTCCGTGCATTACCTCTAGGTCTCTGACCCATTTTAAACTGTTCTTCATGTTTTTTTTAGTGCACTGCTGACAACAGCAGGTTCATCTTGATGGATTCATACATGCTTGGAATATCATTTGCTCCATTTCAGCCCCAGTGCCTCCACTGACCTTCCCCTTCTCCACCCGTTACCTTCCTCTACTCTGCTGATTTCCCTGTGCTTCCTTACTGTCTTTAAGTAATGCTCTGGAAGGTATTTTTTGTGGCTATTGTGAAGGGAGTTGATTTTATGTTCGCTTTCTTAGCAGTTTTGTTATTGGTATATTAAAATGCTTCTGAAGCCAGGTTTGGTGGTGCACACCTGTAATCCCAGTGGATGGGGAGACTGAGGCAGGGGGATTGAGAGTTCAAATCCAGCTTCAGCAAAAGCAAGGCACTAAACAACTCAGTGAGACCCTGTCTTTAAATAAAATACAAAAGAGGGCTGGGGATGTGGCTCAGTGGTTAAGCACCCATGAGTCTACCAAAAAAAACTGTTGCTGACTTTTGCATTGATTTTGTATTCTGAAAAACCACTGAATCATTGTATTAGTTTTAATTGTATTTTGATGAGTCTTTAGATTTTTGTATGTTTATTCATATGTAATCTGCAGATGAGGATAATTTGGCTTCCTATTTGTATGCCTTCTATTTATTTTCTTGTCTTATTGCTCTGGCTAAAACTTCCAGTACTATTTGAATAAAAGCATTGAGGGTGCACACTTTTGCCTTCTTCCAGATGGTGGAGATGTTCTCAGCTCCTGCCCATTCGGTATGATACTGGCCCTGAATTTGGTTCTGGTGTGGTAGACTGTGTGTGTCAGAAGTCTGTCCATTTCTTCTAGGTTCTTCAGTCTCTTAGCCTGTACTTGCTCATGGCAGTCTCTACTGATCCTTTGTATCTCTGTGATATCAGTCGTAATGCCTCCTCGTCTTTATTTATTTGGATCTTTTCTTCTTAGTCTAGCTAACAATTTGTCCATTTTGTTTATCTTATTAAAAACAACTCTTAGCCGGGCACGGTGGCGCACGCCTGTAATTCCAGCACTTGGGAGGCTGAGTCAGGAGGATCGCGAGTTCAAAGCCAGCCTCAGCAACTTAGCGAGGCCCTAAGCAACTCAGTGAGACCCTGTCTCTAAATCAAATACAAAATAAGGCTGGGGATGTGGCTCAGTGGTGGAGTGCCCCTGGGTTCAATCCCTGGTACCAAAAAAAAAAAAAAAACTCTTTATTTCATGATCTTTTCTATTTTTCAGTCTGTGTTTGGTTACTTCTGCTCTGATCTTTGTCACTTCTTTCCTACTGATTTTGGTTTTAGTTCTCTTCCTTTTCTAGGTCCTCAAGATGCAGTTAGATTTTTATTTGAAATCTCTCTTTTGGGTGCAGTTCTGCTGTGATCTTCCTTCTCAGTATTACTTTTGCTGTTGGCTCTAAGTTTAGGTTCATTCTTTCCATTTTCATTTGTTTCAAGAAATTTTTAAATGTCCCTTTAGATTTTTTTATTCAATTACATCATTCCGTAGTGTGTTGTTAAGTGCTCAGTGTCCATGACTTCGTATAATTCTGAATTTCTTTTGTTAGTTTTTGGTTTAGTAATCAGAAAAGACACATGATTTTGACTCTCTTTGACATTCTAGACTTATTTTGTATACTGATGGGTGGTGTGTCCTGGAGAACACTCCATGTGCTGAGGAGAGCCATGCTCTAACCAGAGGAAATGATCTGCAAGTATCCCTCAAGGTGCTGCGGCTCAGCTTGCACCAGATAGGCTCTCGCTCTCCCTTCACCACCTCTGCTGGCCAGTGTGCCCCTCAGCAGTGAGAGGGCTGGCTCTGGTCGCTCTCCTGCCCAGAGTGGCCTCTGCTGGCCAGTGTGCTGCTCAGCAGTGAGAGGCTGGCTCTGGTCACTCTCCTGCCCAGAGTGGCCTCTGCTGGCCAGTGTGCCCCTCAGCAGTGAGAGGCTGGCTCTGGCAGCTGTGCAAGCTGTGAACCAGGGTTTCTGTTTGGTTACTTGGGGTGCAGGAGGGAACCTGCTGGCAAATCATTTAGTAGCACCCTAAAATGGAAGCAGCACTGAGGACCAGGCACCTGGTGGGATGTGCCCCCTCTCGTGGCTGAGCCTCCCTGGTGCTCACACGCTTCAGACCCGGAGAGCCTTGCCACACACCCCGTGCCCAGCGTGTGGCTCCTGGCAGCGGGCAGCTGTAGCACCCTCTTGACCTCAGTGCCTTCCCCACTGCGTGGACAGGCTCCAGCAAATGAAGCTGACCCCCCAAAAGGAGGACAAGAGGGCAGCCAGGGGTGCTCACGCTCTGCTTCTGCTACTAGTGGAGCTTCTGCCGGTGGAGCTTCTGTTCTGTGCATGTTTTGGCCTCTGGGGTGGGAGATCCTCCTCCCGGGCATCCGCCCCTCTTGGGTGCCCCTCCTTGGGTCCCTACCTGCTGGAACGCAGGTAGCCAAGGCCCCATGGGCACAGGGCTCACCTTAGGCTGGGTGTCAGCAGAGTGCGTAGGTGAGCTGTGGCGCTGGGGCCGGTGGGGGCCAGGGCCAGCCCTCCCCTGAGCACACCTGCCTCAGGGCACCGCTCTCCACCTTCGCTCCATGCAGAGGCCTCCTCCCCTCTGCCCAGGGCCCAGGGTCGCTGACCCTTGTGGGGTGGCCGTCTGTGTTGTCAGGGTTCCACTGGGCTCCCTTCTGTCTGCTGCTGTCCCCTGCCCTCCTCTTCCTTCCTGGGCTTCCTCTCCAGTCCCAGGGATTGCAAGCGCGTGGCCGCACAGAGGCTCCCTGCCCTGTCAGCCTGTGGTCTTGTGACCACGTCAGAAGACAGACCAGCTGGGGACCATTCCACGCCGGACCCCAGGCATTTCTTGAGGTTCAAGGCTACTGCTGTCCTCTCTGCATCAGGCGAATGGACCGGTGGACACCACAGCGTCCTTGTCCGCACTGGAGGGATGGCTGGCGAGGCGGCTGATGAGGGAAAGGCGTTTCCCCATGGTGGACAGCTGGCAGCCATTGTGCCCCCTAGTGAATGTTCTTTACTTTTTAGGACTTGCTCCTCATCCTGCCCCTCAGGACAATGATAAAATCTGTACCTAGATGATAGTGGCCACAGCAACTTTTTTTTTTTTTTTGGAACCAGGGATTGAACTCAGAGACACTCGGCCACTGAGCCACATCCCCAGCCCTTTTTTGTATTTTTATTTAGAGACAGAGTCTCACTGAGTTGCTTAGGGCCTCATTAAGTTGCTGAACTCGTGATCCTCCTGACTTAGCCTCCCAAGTCGCTTGGATTACAGGCGTGCGCCACCACGCCCGGCTTACAGCAACTTTTCTTTCAGGGTAAACCAAGCAGTTATTCACCGGACAGCAAGAGCTACATGAAATGAAAGTGGCAGTTTATTTGGTACATTAAAAAGGCCACAGCCCCTCATGGTGCCTGGAGGAGCGAGACTGATGCTTCCACAGGAGTTGATGATCAGTCTCCTGTCACGCACTTGATGTGCACGACGTCTCACAGTGGCTCACAAGTGTCATAACCCGGAGTCCACCTTCCGAGGAGAGCAGGCCCTTCCCTTCACCGCCTCCTCTGAGCAGTAGTCATCCTGGCTTTGAGAGGTGTCCGTGTGGATGACCCTCGACAGATTGGTTTTCATCCAGAGGAGTTTGCTCTGTCTGGAGTGTACTGTGGCGAGTCTAGACGCAAGCTTGTCTTTATGGTTTTGTTTTGTTGTTTGAAATGACTGCAGATCTTGGCCAACCTGGAGCAAGGTCTCGCTGAAGACGGGGGCCCGAGCAGCGTCACACCGGAGAGCCGGCAAGGTGAGGGCCTCCTCCCCGCGAGCGGCCGCACAGCCACAGTGGGTGCTTGTCTCTCTCCGCCCCCCGCCCCCCGTGGACGCTCGTGCAGTCACTTCCTGCAAGCCGAGCGCTACGGCTGTGCTGAGACACGCGTGCAGGTTCAGGCCTGGTCCCTCTCACGGGGAGGGAGAGGCAGGGGCCCATTATCACAGACAGGGGCCCCTTTTCCTCCCCCGGGGCAGTTCTGAGAGCTTAGACAGAGGGGCCTGCCCAGCCTATGGCCTCAGGAGGCCTCCCTGCAGGAAGGGTGCCTCACCCGGCTGGACCTGCAGCCCATGGCGGGTGGGAGTATGGTGAGACGCAGGGGCCAGTGCTGCGGGGAGAGTGGGCTGGGTGGGGGAGGGCCAGAGTACAGCCTCGTGAGCCCAGCGGGTTGGCCACCCAGGGCTCGGGGTCCCTGGGCGTGTGGGCCTGTGTCTCCGTCTGCTCACTGGGCTCCAGGGTTCCCCTCATCTGGGAGGCCGCCTTGCTGCATGGCAACATGGCAGAGGGCATCGCCACAGAGAGACTGAGCACGCCTGCATCTGGGCCTCCGTGGAGGCCACTAAGGCCTTCGCAGGCACCCCACTGACCCACCAGCAGCACTCGGGGGCTGGCGTCTGCACACGAGACTGGGGACGGGCTCATCAGCGTGGCAGTCCTGGCTGCGCACACTGAGGTGGTTGGTGGGGCAAGCTCCCAGGGTGCATGAGCCCGGCCTCCACACTAAGGCCCAGGAGGCCCTGCTTCCCGGTCCCTCCCTGCTCCTCCCCACACCCGTCCTGCTCAGTGAACTCCCAAATCCAGGCCGGGTGCACATGGCTCTCAAACTGCCAGTAGGTGTGCTCATGCAGGAAGAGAAGAGTCTGGGGGAACCCCCATTAGGCCAGGGCACTGAGCTGGTCAGGGAGGCCAGGGCAAGAGGGACATGCAGGAAGGGGCGTCACCACCCTAGGTCCCCGCCGTGCCCACATCCTTGAGAAACAGCGTGATTTCCCAGAGGTGCACGTGTGTTTGTGTGTTTCCCATGGGTCGGGGTATGTCACATGTCTGATGTGTGCGTGTGCAGGCTGGCTGGGGAGGCGTCACCCTGACACCCCGCCCTGGACAGTCTGTCCCCTCCGAGTACATCATGACTGGGCATCTGGGCCTGCCTCTGGGCTCCCAGGCCCCCCAGAGCTGCAGAGGGCTGCAGAGTCAGCAGGGGGCGTCCCACTGCGCAGCCGCACCCCAGGCTCGTTATGACAGTTGGCAGGGGCAGTGAGCTGCGGGCGTGTCTGCCAGAGGACAGGGAGTGGCCTGCGAGGCTGGCAGTGCGCATGCCCCTACCAGCTAGAGTCAGCCCAGTCTCCAGGGGACCGTGGTCTCAGAAGACAAACGGTGCTGATGATGTGGGAAGCCCGAGCCTGCCCCAGGTGTGCCTGGGTTTGTGCCCCCACCCCCCCCACAGCTGGTGGTGGAGTGACCCTTCCAGCAGCGTCTTTGCTGCCTGAGTGCAGGTTCCTCTGGAGGAGTGGACTGAGCCCAGGACAAGGCGCACTGACCAGGGGTCAGGTGACACATCCTGCCTCTCTGGGCCTTAACCTAGTTATCAACAAAACACAGACTTTGAAGTCAGCCAAGTGCCCAGCCTAGAACCCACTCCCGGTGAGCTCAGCGTGTAAACAGCCATAGGCCAGCCCTCCCTTATCCCAGAAGCTGCTACAGGACTTTCCAGACCCCGGGGGCCCATGAAGCCGCGGAGCCTTGGAAGCCATAGAAGAGTGGGCGCTGCAGCCTCAGATTCAGTGGAGGAACAGCAGATGAGCAGTGGGCACAGCAGGAGAGCAGGGGCGAGGCCCGTGGGGTCGGTGACAGCAGAGCTGCCGCGCAGGCGTCTGTGGGAGCTGGCCTTGGCTGCCTACGACTGAAAAGGCCTCCGCCCTTCCAGGTGGCACTCCTGCACCCTTTTGCATGCTCACCCTCACAACCCTGTGAAGAAAGTAGACCAGGGCTCGTTGTTTCCATTTAAAAGATGAAGGAGCCAAGGCCGGGGAAGTTGTCACTTGCCCAGGTCATAGGAACTGAAGCAGAACCAGCAGGTACAGAGCCTGGGGACAGCCTGCTTCCCTGCCACCCCTGGGCCAGAGTGGGTGCAGGAGCCTCATGGCTCCCATGGCCCCCATGGCCACCCTCCCGAGGCCCCTCCACAGCAGGCGTAGCCACAGGCGGGTCTGTCCTTTCTTGGAGTGCTGAGGCGGATGCTCCGTGGGATCCTGCAGCCTTTGTGTCACGTGTCTGGTGTGTGCATGTGCAGGCTGGCTGGGGAGGCGTCACCCTGACAAAGTGACCAAGGCGAAGCCACAGCTCTGTGCGCGTGTGTCTTCCTGGGGCCCACCAGGCCCTCAGATGCAGTGCTGCGCACCTCGCCTCCAGTGTGGCTTGCAGCAGGACAGACATTCCAGGCGGGACCGCAGTGTTAGCAAGAGGGGCTTTTCAATCAGAATTCAGAAGGCCCAGCCGCTGGTGCCTGGCGGGAGCTGTGACATAGCTTCGTCTTGACAAGCTGCTTCTCTTTTGCAGCCTCCGTTCAGCTGTGGAGGTCGCGTCTGGGCCGGGTGCTGTACTCCATGGCAAACTGTCTGCTCCTGATGAAGGTACGTGGGCTGAGCTGCAGAGCACCCTGTGTTCTGCAAGAGGGCGAGAGAGCCGGTGGTGTTCCTGAGAGAGCCCAGCCAAGCCCCAGGTGGTTCAGTGGAGTGCAGTGACGCCCTGGGGCTGAATCTACTGTCATTTTGACAGAAGGCAAAATTTATGTGACAGCCTTAATTAGGCAAGCGAGGGTCATCCCCCGTTCTTGTCCTCTGAATCCGTCCCAGGCAGGCTCCTTTATTCTCCCTGCTCTGGTGGGCCCTTCCCCTCTCCAGTCCATGTTAGGATTGATGCTTATGACACCTGAAGGCAGGCAGCCCCCACCAGACCTGGCTCACCCTGAGGAACCAGTGTGCAGATCAGGGAGCGAGTGGAGCCTGTCCGCCATCCCTCCTCCCAGTCTGTTCCCACTGCACACGGGCCCCAGGCCTGTGCGGTAGCCCTTTCCAGCACCTGCATGGCAGATGCAGCCCACGATTGCCCACCTCCGCCCTGGGCACAGGCCGTCCTGCCGCAGAGCTCTGACACCACCAAGAGTCCTGGAGCAGCAGCCGCCCCAGAGCAGCAGCATTGGCATCTTCCGGGCTGCTCTGAGACAGGTCGGAGCCCCCCACATACCCACAGTCACTCCTGGGCCGGCTGCGCACTCCCGGCCCCTCTTCAGTCCCTAGGCTGGGTGTGGCTGTAGACTCAGAACCACAAGCAGCTCACCGTCCAGATAGAAAGGTGGGCGGCCTCAGCACATCCAGGTCCCTACCTCTGCACGTGCTGGTGAGAAGGGCAGAATTCCAGCTTGCCTCTGAGTGACCCGGACGCGTCCTCCGTCCACCAGCCTCAGCCTCCTCACGGCCCGAGGGGTGGCTGTCTCGGGATTCCCTCCCAGCTCTGACATCACACAGCTCTCGCTCACCTTTCAGCACAAAGGAAAGTGTTTTAAGGAGTTCTGTTTTTTTGTCAGAATGAGTGTTTTCTTCCCTCATCTGAGATATTTCCGAAAGGCAGTTGCCTGTAGGGCCTCTTTGTTCCTTGTTCTCTTCCTGTATCTGTCGTCTTCCTTCTCTTCCTCCCCTCTGACCCCGTCAGCAGGGCCTGCCCACCTCTGAGCTGGCCTCACACCTCCCAGGAGTCACCCTGGGCCAGAGTGGGTTGCTTCCTGATCACCCAGGGCTTTGGCAGGAACTGGGAGCCCACCCCTGTCTCCTGCCCCCTCTGCCCTCCAAAGCAGGCCAGCCTCCCCACCACCTGGCAGCCTGAGCGACCCACAGCGAGGCCCCGCCCCTCCAGGCCCTTGGCACCTCCCCCAGCACCCTGAGCTCTGGGTTGCCAGAGCGGGGTTGTGCAGAGGGACCAACTGCACGTCCACAGCGCCCAGGTTTCAGTGATCTGGGCTGAAACTCTGGGAAGGAGCCACCTGTGCGCCGTGGGGCTCTGCCTTCCAGTGTTAGGGTGCGTTCATGGGCTGGTGAAGAGGAAGGGCTGTCCTTGTGCTGCGGGGCCTCTGCCTGCTGCGGGGACTCAGCACAGAACATACCATGGCTTTCCAAAAATGTTCTTAAAATAACATAATTGAATTTGAAAGTTTAGCCTAATCCTTTATTTTCATGGATTTCTAAAAGGATGAATAAATGCTGAGATGAAGGCCCATCCAGCATGCGCAGTCTGTGGCCCTCTAGTGAGCACACTCGGAACTGCACCAGGCCGGTCTGGTGGTCATTAAATTCCGTGTATGGACTAATGAGTATTTAATCAGCCATTTGATTATTTTGAATAACAATTCTATTATTGTGAAGTAAATATTAATTTAACTTTTTGATGATAAGAAATCTACTTATATGTCCCCACCCCAGATATCTGCTCTCTGAGTCAGCTTTTCACTGCTGTGACTAAGTGACCCGACCAGCACAGCTGTAGGGGAGGAAGGGTTCATTTGAGGGCTCACAGTTTCAGAGGTCTTAGTCCATAGAAGGGTGGCTGCATTCCTCGGGGCTCCAGGTGAGACTGAACATCATGGCGGGAGAGGGTGGCAGAGGGAAGTAAGCAGCATCATCAGGAAGCAAAAGGAGAGACTCCACTGTCCAGATACAAAATCATGCCCCATAGCCATGCCCAGGGAAGGACTCCTCCAGCCACAGCCCACCTGCCTCCGCACCAGTCACTCAGTCCCTTCAGGGGTTAGTCCACTGATAGGTTAAGACGCTCCCAACCCAGTCACTTCTCCTCTGATCTCCCTACGTCGTCTCACACAAGAGCTCTTAGGGACACCCACATCCCAGCCACGACATCTGTGTGCTGTAAGGGCACACGTAGCATGTCCGTGTGACACAGCCAGGGAAACCCCAGAGCACTCCGTCTGCAATGTCCCCTCTCCTTCAGACTGAGCCTGTGGTGCTGGGCGTGGAACCCAGGCCTGGCTCATGCAGAGCAAGCGCTCGCCCACGACCTGCATCCCCAGGCCTGTTTGCTTTATGTTGAGACAGGGTCTGGCCGAGTTGCCCAGGCTGGCCGGGGGCTGTGATCTTCCTGCCTCACCTCCACCCGAGAGCTGGGATTGCGGGTGTGCATGCACTCCTGCTCTCCTTCAGCCTTCGTGTAGCCTGGAGGCACCTGTGCCTACCTCCCTGCCCAGCCTCTCTGGGCGCCTCCTCAAGTCCATGAACCCTCCAGGTGCCCCCACCTCCTGTCCTGTTCTCGCCTGTGGAAAGGGCGTGAGTGCACGGCCTTGCTCCTTGTTCAGCCGTGACACCAAGTGTTCTGGTGCAGAGTGGCCAAAAGTCTGGTTTCACAGCCAGAGTCACTGTGGAGAGTGGCAGGAGTCTGTCCCTGGGCATAGCATCCGTGTTCCCTTCAAAGCCAGATCCGGGTGGTCAGGACAGGTGAGCTCTCCGAGGAGGTCCTGTCGTCCAGGCTCCCTCACAGCGACTGCATCCTGCCACTTCAAGAATGCGCAGTCTGATGGAGAACAGTGAGTCAGGGAAGCTGTCCAGCAGGGCCTCAGCCCTCGTCCCGCCTGCTTGAGCTACACCAGAGTTCACCTGCCCTGGCCACAGCCACCTCCTGGGCAGAGGTCCTGTGTACACCTGAAGGACGGCACCCGCCTGGCACCCTTTCATCACCATCACCGACCTTGAGGGCATAGCCATCGGCTGCTGCAGAGTGCCCCGTGCCTCTTCCCTGCTCCGGACAGTTTCCCCAGGGGTCCCGACAGTGGTCCCGAGCCCGTGGATCCCCCAGGTGCCCTCCCAGGAGCAGCGTTTTCACAGGCTGGCATGCAGCATGCTTTCCCGCCAAAGGGTGCTGGCTCTGAGAGCCCGTTGTCACGTCAGACCATCGTCAGAAACGCTGACCCCAGCCAGAAAGTCGTGCTGGCAGAGCTCACTGCCCAGGCACTGCTGGCCCACCATGCTCTGGACCTGTGCTCTCAGTGGCCATTCTGGCAGGACACCAGGGCAGCTCAGGCTGCGGTGGGGCACCTGCAGCAGGCGTGAGGCCGACACTCTGAGCTCATGGCGGGCCTCAGAGTCTGCCTCCTATTCTCCTGAAACCTGAAGTCGGGGGGTCAGAGCAGAGCAGAACTGCCCAGCAGCACAGGTGCTCTGGGGCCACGGCCCTCCCAGGAGAGGCAGAGGACAGCGTGTCCCTCCCCAGCCATGGCCTCAGCTTTCCCAGGGCCCGAGGAGCTGCCTCTGTGGGGTCTCCCATTCACACTCACCTGGAAGCAGGTCGGCCCGGCCACAGGCAGCAGCAGGCAGTGAGAAGTCCTACAGAGCCAGGCCTGGGTGCTCACCTGTCGCCCCAGCAACTGAGAGGCTGAGGCAGGAGGATGGCAAGTTGAGGGCCAGCCTGGACCACCAAGTGAAACCCTGTCTCAACATAGAAAGTGACGTGGGAGAGGAAAGCGAGGCATGTGCTGTGTGGCTCTTGCGAGCATCTGGCCTGGAGCAAAATTAGCTTTAATGAGCTGCGCTCGAAGGTACCAGGCTTGGAGAGGCTTCACGTTCTTCCTGCCAAACTGCAACTTGACTTGTCGTCTGTCTTTCTTTATAACATCCCAATTAGCACACTAGTGACTCCAGGCCCAGTTTGTAGGAAATGGAAAATGTAGAGGAATCTATAAAATAAAAGTGTCTTCTGGAGATTGACAGTGAGTACGCCGGGAGAAGAGCTCCTGTGGCCGCCGTCCTGCTGGCCACGTGCAGGGCTGCCACCCTGCTCTGCGACAGGTACCCCGCTACGACAGCACGTCACCGAGAGGACGCTGGGTCTGAGGCACAGACCTCTGTGTCCCATGAGACCGATAGACCCCTCCCAGGACCAGCTCACACTTGGAGGAGAGCTTCCTTCACTCACACAGGTGGCCTGTGGGGGCACGTGGACGCTGGGACAGTGGCAGCCAGGCCCTGCCTTGGAGAAGGGCTGCGGCCAGGGCAACAGGGGCCTGGCTCTCAAGACACGAGGCTCGAGAGGCATGAGGGCTGAGGCCCTGTGCGGGGTCCACACACCAGAGGCCCTGTGCAGTCACCTGCAATAGCAGGAGCTTCCTGGGTGCTGCGGGGAGCAGGTGGCATCCGGTGTCCTGCTCTGGAAGAACAACATGGAATGCGAGACTCGCTCTCCCTGCAATATGGACTCGTGGGTTGTTTATTTATAGAGATTTTGCCTCAATTTCTAGCATGGAAAATGTGGATTGTGTTTGGGGGAATGGGTTCAACAGAGTCGCTGGTCCACTCTATAGCTTTGTGGGAAAGAAAGTGACTTCTGAGCTGCTGTCCGGAGGTAGGAGAGGGACACTGACCCTGTCCCCCTGGGTGACAGAATTGAGACTGACACAGCTCGGAGCCCCAGCTCCACAGCTAAACTCGGGTCCTCACTGCACACGTGTCCGTGGACTGCTGCCATCTTCCTAGCAAGCAGATGGAGAGTGGTTTGTGTAGCTCACACCATGCTTTCCGGTCTCTCCACAGGACTATGTGCTGGCTGTGGACGCATATCGTGCGGTCATCAAGTATTACCCAGAGCAGGAGCCACAGCTGCTGAGTGGCATCGGCCGCATCCTCTTGCAGGTACCTGTGTTCCCAGTGGCACCAGAGCGACCAGGGTGGCTCAGTCCAAGCAGGGCCTCATTCTCCACATTTCTGTCAATTCAAATGTGCAGAATTAAAGTGGGGGTTCTTTGCAGAAGTTCTGACTTCACTGCGAAACCATTGCCTTGGACATGGCGAGGGAGGGTGCTCAGGTGAGCAGGCAGGAATTTAAACAGAGACAACAGATGGAGGACATTAAAACTCTCCTATGGCAACAAGGAAAGCATGAACACAGAAGGGAACCCTCCAATCACCTCCCTATATCAGAGCCGTCCACGGGGACTAGAATGTGTGCACAGCAGTGAGAGTGCAGAGCATGAGGGGTGAGGGCACATGACAGCATGGGGGAAGGGCTAGATGGAGGCGTAGGACAGCATGGTGGAGGGCTAGACGGAGGCGTAGGACAGCATGGTGGAGGGCTAGACGGAGGCCTAGGACAGCATGGT
>JAJEJO010001280.1:115627-140055 GCA_020662805.1 Glaucomys volans
GGCTAGACGGAGGCCTAGGACAGCATGGTGGAGGGCTAGACGGAGGCGTAGGACAGCATGGTGGAGGGCTAGATGGAGGCATAGGACAGCGTGGATGGAGGGCTAGACGGAGGCGTAGGACAGCATGGGTGGAGGGCTAGACGGAGGCCTAGGACAGCATGGTGGAGGGCTAGACGGAGGCGTAGGACAGCGTGGATGGGAGGGCTAGATGGAGGCCTAGGACAGCGTGGGTGGAGGGCTAGATTCCGTAGAGGAGTCCAGAGGTAAGTCTAGCTGGGGTTGCGTCTGCTCTGTGTAGACAGGCACTCCAGTTGACAGCAGATGAAACCAGCACAGGGTTCCCTTCGTGAGGCAGAGCTCGGAGCCCACAGGCAGACTCTGCCTACACAGTTCTTTGAGCCTCTCAGCAACCAGCCTCCCAGGCACAGGCCTCAGTCCCCACCCGTGTGGCTCCTTTCACACTCTACATAATACGTATGTCTGCGATCCTTCGGTCTCTGGACCATCTTTGTTCTGCCATCCACCCTGGGCTGCTGACCATGCCGGAGGCAGGAGGCCTGGCATGCAGTGCACGGCTTCGTGCTCCTGGTGTCCAGCATGTTCGAATAGAAGGAAACAGTAAGACAGCAAGGCTCTGTTGCACCCACAGGATCCATGCTGTCAGTGTGGACCTCTCTCAGCCACGGTCCTGCACCCTAAAGCTCCGGGCCTGGAGTGGCATGTGTTTCCTTTCCCCAAGTCGTGTTGCCCACAGGGGTGGCGAGTCACATGAGTGGTGTCTGAGGCACCAAGCGCAGTGCCAGACGTGCCAGGGCCTGGCTACAGCGACGCCCGGGTCAGCACTGCGTGCCTCGCTGTGGAGAGGCTGCAGCTGGGGCAGACACCCTGGGGGACGTACAGAGCGCGACCAGGGTCCCTGGACAAGCTGTGCTGACTGGTCTCCTGGGGTCTCCCGGAGCAGAGGCAGCCACAGGCACTGCTGTTCCCGGCTCCACCTGCCTCCTTCTGCTTTGTGCCTCCTCTGCTAAGGAGGCTGTTCCTGGTGGAGAAGCCTCCCTCCTACTTTAGGACAGAACCCGCCAGGTGCTGAGGTGACCACAGAGGTGGGAGGGGGTTACCAGGCTGCCAGGCTCCGCCCCCCCACCTCCTCCCAGTGCCCACCCTGGGAAGCCGTGGCTCCTCCCTGTGGTGAGCGAGGTTTGGTGTGTGTTCTGGTGGCCGTTTTCCACAGAGTTTTGTACACTTGGTCAGGCACATCACGGTGCACACCTTCCTAGCAGCCCCAGGTGCCAGCAGAGTCGGGCCTGCCTACTACACCAAAGTTAAAAGTGTCTTATTTTTGTTTTCTTGGTCACTGTATTTTTACTTAATACTATTCCGGAATTCATTTTAGATAACACAAGTTACTAAACTGTGAGACTTTTCAATCACGCATGCATTTAATTTCCGACGGGAAGTTACATTGACTGTGTCTTACGTGTCCCCTGCCTTTTACAACAGGAAACGGTCAGTAGACGCTGCCTGGCCCTGCCTGGCCCTATGGCTGACATGGTGCTAGGGACGATGTATGTGGGGGTAGCTTTACTATCTCTGATTTGTCAGCTAACAAGATGATTTTGTCCAAGCAGATTGGAGACATAAAAACTGCTGAGAAGTATTTTCAAGACGTTGAAAAAGTAACACAGAAGTTGGATGGACTACAGGGTAAAATAATGGTTTTAATGAACAGGTAAATGTTATTTTCCACCAAGTATGCCTCTTCCCTGAGGAGCCTCTCTGTCCTCCCGGGAACACATCCCTCTCCACCTCCACCGTCCCCCCAGCTGAGGCCCAGGGAGCCTCAGGCCTGGAGGCATCTGCTAGAACTGCAGCCATGCAACCTAAGTGCTTCCCTCAGAGCCCTGCTCGGGTGGCTCTGTTTCCACACACCAGCTGGCACCCACCACGGGGACCTGCCCTGGTCCCTAGGAGCCACTTTCATGAGTGGAACGTTGCGGCTCTGAGTGTGTTCACTAGGATGAGCTGCACCCGGTGGAAAGTGCACGGGAAGTTGGGGTGGACACAGGCCTCCATGTGTACAGCTCGCTCCTGTGTGCAGTGCCAGCGCACAGCGGGCTCCGCAGCCTGAGGGCGGCCTCCGTCAAGCAGAGGCTCCCTGCAGGGTGGGTGCGCTGTCCCCTGTGCTTCGTTACAGAGCTTTCCTCCACCTCGGCCAGAACAGCTTCTCAGAAGCCCACAGATGCTTCACAGAGATTCTGAAGATGGAGCCCACAAATGCCGTGGTAAGGTGCCCAGGGACAGATCAGGGCTCTGGGCCGCAGCAGTCAGAGGGTCCGAACTGGCCCTCTGGCACACCCAGGCCCTCAGCTCCCCCCGCCTGCTGGAGTCGGGCGGCTGCAGAAGGCCCTGGGAGGTGTGGAGCGGGCTGGGCTCTGCCACGGCAGCTCTGCCCTGCGCAGGCCGGAGGTCCGGGTGGGAATGGACGGGGGGGCCTGAGCCGCTCCTCAGCCTCCTCTCCTCCAGGCCAACAACAACGCTGCCGTGTGTCTGCTCTACCTGGGCAAGCTCAAGGACTCCCTGCGGCAGCTGGAGGCCATGGTCCAGCACGACCCCAGGCACTACCTCCACGAGAGTGTGCTCTTCAACCTGACCACCATGTACGAGCTGGAGTCCTCCCGGAGCATGCAGAAGAAGCAGAGCCTGCTGGAGGCCGTGGCGGGCAAAGAAGGGGACAGCTTCAACACGCAGTGCCTCAAGCTGGCCTAGGCCCTGCAGGCCAGTGGGCCCGTTCCCTGCCAACACTGGGCAGACGTGGCGCAGCCAGTCTGCACACTCAGTGAAGCCTCTCCCTGGGGTTTGTGCCCGTCCTCCTGAGCCAGGACCACTGTCAGAGCAGAGCGCTGCGCCATCAGTGGCCTCCAGCCCGCAGTGCAGTGGTGCTGCCTGTGTGCACGGGGCGAGCCGTCAGGAGGGTGCCCACATGGGCCCGCCTGACTCTGGAGGCCGCCCAGCCATTCATTCTAAGCATCCCCAGAGGAAGGCTGGGAGGTGTCGTGGCCCCTGCTCTCATGGCAGCGCTGAATGAATCACTCCAGACGCGGTAGCTTCAGTCCCGCCCGCCTGCTGCCCTCCCGCAGGGCAGGGCAGTGGCCGCCTTCTGGGAAGGGGGAGGGGAGGGCAGGGCGGGTGGTGCTGGCCGGCCCTGAGCAGCCTGCACCTGGTGCCTGAGAGTCGGGACCTGCGCCCTGACAGTCACATAAAAGTACCTGAAAACTTCAGAACTTCACTAAAGACCTTCCTTTAAACACCTCGTGTCTCTAATGTGCTGTAAAATACACACGTGAGGCTCTGATTTGGACGTCTGTCGCACAGAGCGGTGCTTCTGGTCATTTTCATGGTGAAGCATCTTCCAGGCGTGTAGTCCCAGCACGTTTGCTGAAACAGGGATCACGCATTAAAACAGGAGGGGCAGGCAGACAGGAGGACCGCTGGACACCAGTGTGGTTGGAAAATCTTAGAAAGAAAAAACAAGCCAGTGCACCTGTCCTCCTGGCTACCTGGGAGGCCAGGGCAGGAGGACCACTTGAGCCCGAAGTTCAAGGCCAGGTTCAGCAAATGGCGAGACCCTTTCTTTGTTTCTAAAAGACCCAAAGGCGCTTCTCTGCCCAGAGCTGGGAATCACCTGAGGGTCACAGAACCAGTCCCTTCCAGGCCCCCTGTGCTTGCGACGTCAGGTGGGGTGGCACAGGCTCCCGCTGGACATGAGCCAGCAGGTCAGAACAGAGGTCAGGCTTCCCGGCAGCTCAGCCCCCACCGCGTGAGCAGAAGCACTGGGGTCACAGCAGCTGCCGCCCCGAGGTCAGGAGATGACACCTTTCCCCTGAGCAACCTGTGTGACCGAGTCCTGCCTCAAAGGGCCTGTGGGCCTCCCCTGGCAGCCCAGCCAACTCTGTGCTCCCCAAGCCACACCCCTCCTGTCATCTGGTCTCGAGCCTTTGTGAGCCCACAGCCTCCCCTCCACCCCCGCCAGGGCCCCGCCGGCCCCACTGCACGCTGCCCGCTGTGTGCGCTGCCTCAGCTGCATGCCAGCATGGCTCTGGGAGCACCCGGGCTCCCGGCTGCCCGCCACCCCTGCTGTCCTCACGCCTCCCTAGACTAAAGGTCACGACCTACACGGGCCCAGGGCGAGACCTGCAGGCCGTGCGTGCACAGCACTGTCCCAGAGATGCTTGGGCCTCGCTCCAGGGCCACCGCTTATGTGGCTCAGGAGTACAGAGGCTGTGCTGAGTCCTCTGCTGCCACCAGGGACAGAAGAGGGTCGTCCACAGGTGCTGTCTGCCCAGGACCCGAGGCCTGGCTGGGGCGGACAGAACAAGCATGTCCCCCGGATTGAGCCTGGTGGGGGACGCCAAGCCACGGGTTCCCGGCCCAGGCCTGAGCAGAGGGTAGCCCTCCTGCTCACCTGGGCACCACGTGGTCAGAACAAACAGGCCAGGGGCCACAGATGTCCCCGCAGCAGAGACCTGACCTCTCTAGGCAGCGCCCCAGCCTACAAGCTCAGCTTCACTGGAACACTCCCAGTGACAGCCACGGCCAACCTCCGCCTGATGAGCACAGGGGCTCCAGGCAGGTGCAGCACAACAAAAAGATGGTCCTGAGACTGTGGCCGTGACTTGTGCTGCTCGGGTCAGCTCTGAGCCTCGCTGTCCCTCTGTGTCACAGGTGCTGCCGGCACCTCATCCCCAGTCAGCCCTGGACCCAGGGCAGCCCTCCCCACCCCGCCCCGCCCCGCTGCTCTCTCCAGGGCACACATTCCACCCAGCACAGATCCTTCAGGGAGAGGAGCGAGGGGCAGACTCCCTCATCCTCATCCACACTCACGTGCACGCCCGGAGGGAATCCTGGAAACCAGCTACCCGCCCTGCTACAAGCAACCAGCAACCGCAGGCTGTTTTCTCTTTTTTTGGAACCAGGAATTGAACTCAGGGGCACTTGGCCACTGAGCCACATCCCCAGCCCTATTTTGTACTTTAGTATTTATAGACAGGGTCTCACTGAGACCCTGCTTAGTGCCTCGCTAAGTTGCTGAGGCTGGCTTTGAACTTGTGATCCTCCTGACTCAGCCTCCCAAGCCCAGCTATGTTTTCTTATCAACACTATTGTTACCGTCACTTGTGACAAACTCACATGGCCATCCAGGTGTCTCCCTGATTCTCGTGGATACGGAAGAAGCAATCACATTAACAAGTTTCTTAGACCCTGGCAGCTAATGTAAAAATGCTATTTGAGCCCACACTGCGTCTTTTTTTGTTGTTTTTTGCGTTGCTGGGGACTGAACCCAGGGCTGCTGTACACTGAGCTGCAGCCCCAGCCCTTGGTATTTTGAGGCAGGGTCCTGAACCTCCTGTCTGGCCTCTCCTGGGAAGCACAGCACTAAGTCCAACACTGGTAGCCCAGACCCAGGCCATCAGTGCTCTCCCCTGAGCTCAGCGTCCTCGGAGCCAAGCACGGCCTCCTGCGAGGCACAGCCACACTCCTGCCCCTGGGCAGGGTCCTCCCCCACCCAGATCAGGCCAGGACTTGGCCCCTTTCAACAACAGAGGGGCTGCGGGATCCCACAGGCAAAGCTCAGTGTGCACAGCCCTCTCCAGGGACTCCGCGGGCCGGGCGGGGAAGCGCTGGGCGCCCAGTCCTGGAGCAGGACCTGAGAGCCCACCCCGAGGCGGCCCACGCCATCCTCGCTCCGCGGTCTTTCCGAGCTCTGCTGTCACAGCTCCTGGAGAACTTGGAGACCACCTCTGCCCAGACACAGACGGGCACCCTGGCCAGCCTGCTCGCCTGTCCGGGAATGGCACCTGGCACGAGGAGTGCCCCAGAGACTCTCTGGAGTGAAAGTCACACTCCCTGCAGCGCGGGCACAGCAGTGTGGGGCTGGGACCACAGGACCCGCCGGAAGTCCTGCTGCCCTGCGAGTCCCACGCCCCACTAAGCTGCCCCTCATGCCCACCCGCCTCCCCTCAGGCCATGCCCCTCTGCTCCCATTCCTCCAGCTTCCCACCTGAGGGGGACATTTGCTCTTCCTTGACCTGGAAAGCGACTCACCTGGTGTCATGGACCAAACCATGCCCCCCCAAAACTCCTATGTTGACCCGACCTACCACCAACACGGCTGTGTTTGAACAGAGGGGTTTTAAAGAGGTAACGAGGGTTAGATGACCGGGCACTGCCCTGCTGAGCCCATTCCTGAGCACCCAGCCTGTGCTGGAGGGACTAAGGGACGCCCTGCACCCACATCACCTGGGCACCATCCGGCTGACCCAGATTCTGGAGCACCCGGCCTGTGCGGAAGGACTGCAGGGTGGCCCTGCAGTGGGCAGGGCAGGTGTCCCACGTGCTCACTCCCTCAGGCAGCACAGAAGCCAAGCACTTCTGGCCAACACTGCCCAGGAGAACAGGCAGTGGCCCTGTGTCCTAGAGCCCCAGGTGGTACACAGGGTGACAGCACAGGACATCTCAGAGACAGAGCCAGGCACGCAGGCAGGGAGCCGAGTGGACGCAGCGTCTTGGCCAGTGTGAGCCCCAGGCAGCCTCGAGCACAGGGAGGTGTGGTCTTCAGTTCTCAGGTGGGGGTTGGAGGCAGAGGACTGGCAGCCGCCATCTCCTGCGGCTCTCACTGGCCTTCGTGTGGCTTTGTGTGCGCACATCACTGGTGACCTCCCTTGTAAGCCACCGTTCTAGGGGACTGGGGCCCCACCAGCCCTGCTGGCAGTCCTTCCAGCACAGGCCAGGTGCTCTGGGAACAGGGGCTCAGCCGGGGGCGCCCAGGGAGCAGGGTGGGGGTGTCAGTCACGCTCTCCAAACAGCCTGGAGAGAAAGCAGCACACGCATCTCGGGACAGGAGGGCCGGAGGAGGCAGGGAATGCTGAGCAGGCATGGCCGACAGCTGCCACCAGCACAAGCCACACTGTCAAGGAGCTGTCCCAGCATGGAGAACACCGTGTCGAAATCCACTCACATGAACGCACGTGCTGATGAGGACGGAAGCAGTGCACGACGTCACTGAGGTGCGGGAGGGGGCACGATGGTGGGGGGTGCACTGCAGGGACGTGGCCCGGCCTGCCGGCCTGGCTGGGCTGCCGACAGTGACCCACAGGCCAGGAGCAGTGGGAGCTGCGGGCGGGTGCTCAGTGTGTCAGGTCGACCCTCGAGGGACCCTGTGGCCGCGTCTCAGCCTTCTGCACACTGACGCCTGGAGGGCACTGTGTGCCAGGCCCTGGGTTGCGGCCACCTGGTGGGGAGTGGGCCTCGGCCCTTCCCTCCACCCCCTCAGGGCCACAGGACACGCGCTCATGGTGGACAGCCCCGCTCCCACTAGCCACACAGGGCCAGGCCTCTGCCAGCTCCCTGCAGTGCCACATGGCCAGGACACAGCCACCAGCCCCCAGAGGACCAGCCTCTGCCATCCCAAGGTGGCCTCATGGCCCAGAGTCCTGCCCCATCACCACTGTCTGCAGTGCGTACAGGTCACTGTGTCACCAAGTGACGACGAATCCGAGCTCACCACACCAGTGCCACGTCACAAGCCAGGGTTGGCTCAGGTCCCCTCGTGGCCACGGCTGCAGGTGGAGCCCCCCGGCCCCACGTCCTGCAGCCCCGCTCTCCCCTCCTCCAGGGCTTGATTCCTCCGTGAGCCAGGCTGCCGGGCCTTTGTGGCTGTGGTAGCTGAGCTCCGGGATCCCCGTCCCAAGTGGCTCTGGACCGGGTCCCCACATTGGATTAAGGAGAGTAGAGCACCGTCCACCCTGCTGCGCTGGGGGGAGAGCAGGCCCAATTACAGTCCTGACGCTGTGACCCATGCTGTCCTTTGATGTAGGACTGGCCAGGCAGGTGGTCACACCGGTAGTCAGAGCTGCCCAGGAGACTGAGGCAGGAGGGTCACAAGTTCCAGGCCAGCCAGGGTAACTCAGCAAAACTGTCTTAAAATCAAAACTAAAAGGACCAGGGATGAGCTCAGTTGGGCACCACTGGGTTCCACCCCCAGCAGGGCAAAAAACAGTGTTACCCCAAGTCCCTAGAAGACCCCTCTGCAATCCCAGGGACCACCCAGGGCAGACCCGGGGCAGGCGTCCAGATGAAGACTGTTTTGGAGGACCCTGACCCTCGCGGGCACTGCGAGCAAGGCAGACGGTGTCCTCTGTGGGAACTGCCCTCCATGTCACGGCTGCTCCTCCACGTTGGTCATGCAGAGGCCAAGCAACCTCAGTGCCGCTGCCTCCGCAGCTGGCTCGGGACCCCTCAGCCTGGGCAGCCCGGAGCACTGTGGAGAGGGGCACCCGTGCGGCCAGCCACCCCTGCTAGACCCACGCCTCTGCTCAAAGTGCTTTGATGCAAGTACTGGATTCAGGGGCTGCGGGGCTGCAGGGCTGCGGATGAGCTGTGCCTCGCCGCCAGCTCTCCCCAGTTCCCACACCAGCAACTCCAGCTCCTCCAGCTCCGGCGTCGAGGACCCGCCTCACCGCCTTTGCGCAAGAGGTCCAGGCGGCCTCCTCAGAGCTGAGCTCAGCATTATCGCCTGACAGGTCAGTGCTCTCCTGCCCATTGACTCTGCTTCTGCCTTTGCTGTGGTGCAGCGGATGGACCCCACGGCCTCGGGCACACCAGGCAAGGGCTCTACCACTGGGTCTCACTCAATTGCGGAGGCTAGCCTCAACTTTCCATCCTCCTGCCTCAGCCTCCTAAGTTGTGACAGGTGTGTGCCACCAGCCTGAGTTACTGCCATTTTTAATGAACTCCCACAAAGTGACGATCACTGAGGCATCTGGCTGAGATGGCTACACATCCACAGCGGCAGCTTCTGGGGACAGCAGAGCCCTTGGCACTCGGTCTCCAACTTCTCTTCTGACCAAAGAGAGGAAGAAGCAGGCAGCAAGGAGTGAGAACAGAGAGGTGAGACGATCCTGCTCACTCAGGAGGGCAGGCCAGCCATGGAGGAGGCGCGGGGCAGAGACAGAGCTGGGCCACGGTGCCTGCTCCCGAGGGAAGGCAGCCTTCGAGCAGGGGACAAGCCATGGGACAGGGCTTCACAGACACCTGGTGGCAACAGGCCGGCAGCCGCGTCTCCTCAGAAACAGCCACAGGGCGCGTGGCCCACTGTGCTGCCGCGTTCCGTTAAAATTCGAACTTCACCTGTGCGAGGGCGCACGGACCCAGACCCACCATCCACGCTGCGCACTGACCTAGGCCCGTCGCCCACACCGCGCACTGACCGTCAAGCTGGCACGCTCAGTCATGGTCCAGGTGGGCCCTGTTGGCAGCCAGCGGGTCCCTCGGATGGACAGCCTCGCGCAGGACAGCCAGCCATGGCTGCATTCGGGGTCCCACCGGACCGGCACCCAAGGGGGAGCGTGTGAGGGAACTGGAGACAGGTTACCTGGCAGGGCGGCCCGGGATGACAGACCCCAGGCGCACACACACAGGGCTCTGCCACCCAGTGGCTCCCCTGCTTCGGGGAGTGTTCCACCCGAGTTCTCTACACATCCCGACTGGGCTGGGGTGGAGCCTGAGGCAGGAGGCTCGAGAGCCGGGAGGCCCGGGCCAGCCTGGGCCACGGAGAGACCCTCATCAC
The DNA here is from genome assembly GCA_020662805.1 of Glaucomys volans. NCBI lineage: Eukaryota > Metazoa > Chordata > Mammalia > Rodentia > Sciuridae > Glaucomys > Glaucomys volans. The sequence continues at coordinate 125,253 of JAJEJO010001280.1, forward strand.
CACAGCATCCGAGGAGTGGACAGGGCTGCAATGCAGAGGCCACGGAGGGACAGGTGAAAGCAGGAGCCCAAGAGGCCAGAGGGACCGGCCCCAAGGCGCCACTTGCCCAGATTCTGGAACATTCCCTGGCACGGCCGGCAGGGGCTGGGAGGGCTGGTGGAGACCGGCAGACAGCTGGCTGCTAGGTCGGCCCAGAGCCCTGATGGAGGGCGGGCTGCGCGGCGGCCCAGCAGAGGTCAAGCCACTTACAGGGAGCCCACGCCCCGTGGGCACCGCCCTGACAGAGCGGCATCCAGGAGAGCAAGACGTGGGCGAGGCCGGGAGCCTCCACCTGCCCCACACCAGGTGCAGGTGGCCCCGTTGAGGGGCAGAGTCCGCATCCGCATCCGGTCAGAACAGCAGCAGAACTGGCCGCAGCTGCTCGCGTCCCGGAGCCTGCGTGTGGGCGGGAGCCGGCCAAACCCAAGGCCACGGGGAACCCACGGCCTCGCCCAACCCCAGGCCTCGCCCAGCTCAAGGCCTCGCGGGGCCGGCAGAGGTACCCCGACCCCAGAACTGCGAGCAGAAGAATAACGTAGCCTTCTCCTGAGGCCTGACCGAGGAGGACCCCGAAACCCACGCGGGGCTCCCGACACGGCGCTCTGCACGTCGGCCACGCGCATCCGCAGCCTCGCACGGAGTCCAAGCGGGACCGTCACGCACCGGCCAACCACGTGTCCCTCAGTGAGGCCACTCCGAGCCTCAAGCCCAAATCAAGGCACTTTATTCTGAACGGGGGAGACAGGCAGCCCGCGCGCCCCGCCTGAGCTCGGCCCGCCCGTTCCCCTGGGCGGACAGCGCCGCGCCTTCCCCGGCTGCCCCGGCCTAGGACGCTCCCGTGCACAGGCGGCCGGCCGGCCTCGCTGCCTCGGCCGCGGCCCTCCAGGAGCTGGCGCCTGCGTCTCCGTGGGCGAGCGGGGCCAGGCCGGGGGAGGCGGGGCCTCCACTCCTCATCCGCGTCTCCTAAAGATCCGTCTCCAGCTCCTCCCACCACAGACACGGATCGGCGGGCTGCAGGGAGGCAGCGAGGCTTCTGTAGGAGCAGGAGGAGGGCCGGCTCTCCGCCTGCTCCCGGTGCTGCTCCCGGTGCTGCTCCCGGTGCTGCTCCGGCTGCTCCCGGTGCTGCTCCCGGTGCCGCTCCCGGTGCCGCTCCCGGCCGCTACGCCGTCCGAGCCAGGAAGCTCACGTACTGCTCCCGGGCGGGGAAGTGGTCGGCGGGCCGGTTGTGCGCGGTCCACACTGGCTCTCCCACGAACAGCCGCATGGCCTTCACGTAGTTCTAGGGGACAGACAGACACCACGTCCCGTTTGAAAAATGGCCCTCACTCCTTCCCAGGTGAGCGAGACACCCACGGCTGCCCCCCTCGGTCCTGCGCTCAGCCAGCACTGGCCCCTCTGTCGGTGGCTGCCTGATGCTGAAGGGGCGGGGGCCAGGCGGAAGCTCAGCGTCCACACGCCGGGAACAGATCGGCGTCGGACACTGGCACCGGCCCTTGTCTTCCCCGTGGGTACAGCCTTCCCAAGAGCCAGCACTGGCCCAGGCTGCCGCTGGGCAGAGGACGGCTGGCGTCACCATCCAAGCGGGAGAGGCACCGCCTGCTACTGCAGGGTCCACGGGGAGGGGTCCACCTCCACCCTCAGGGGACTCACTTCAGTGCAGCTACAGACGAGCGTCACTGTCACAGCACCACTCGCAACATCACCAAAGTGGACAGTCCATACGCCCCGAGGCCGTGCACGCAGCGGGATGACCAATGGCTAACACGCGGGCCGTGCACCTCGGGACTCGTGCAGCCGGGAGCCAGAGAGACACACGGACGAGTCGAGCCCATCCCAGGGCCAGTGGCAAGGAGCAGACGCGGGGCTGTGCGGCCTCCGTCCAACGGCAGGGGGGACACTCCCCAGCCACAATCACTGGAAAGCCAGAGCCTCTGAGGAGGCTTCCCGAGCGTGCACGGCCGCCCTGGGGGGCACTAGGAGCAGAGGTCAGGCGGCCTTCCACACACACGCCCCGGGCTTCGGGACCCAGAGTCTGAGCCATGCGCACTCATCACCTGTTCAGAATCACACTGCGTCTCAGGCTCCAGCACACCATCCTGGAAATGCGGAGCTGCCCGTCTCCATGCTTGCTGGCAAACTCAGGGCTGTATTTCTACCATTAAAACCCAAAAATGACAGAGTGCCCACCCCACAGGTGCCTCCGGGCTGCTGGCCCTCGAATCACTGAGGAAGTGCAGCTGAAAACCGCTCAGTAAAGGAGCAGCCACAGCCCTCTGCCTCCACATCAGCGGTGTGGCTGTCCGGGCCACACGCTGGGGTTGGGCACTGCTCCACACACAGCCAGGTAGGCGGCTGCCTTCCTCCCTGAGCAGCAGCAGCCCGGCTCGCAGGAACCTCGCGGCACCTGGCCAGCGCCGACACCCAGCCGGATGACCCCACCTTCTCGTCCAGCGTGAAGCGGTGATAGATGCCAGCCGGGAGGGTGATCATGTCTCCCTTCTCCATGAAGATGCGGATCCACCGGTCCTCCCTGTCCCTGACGTCGAAGTACCCGCTGCCCTCCAGGATGTAGCGGATCTCCTCGTCCAGGTGCAGGTGCTCCTGGTAGAACACCTGGATCTAGGCAGGAGGGAGAGCACCAACATGAGCACGTGCAGCCCCCACGCCGGCCAAGGACCACGAGGGGCGGGGCCAGGCTGAATGCACTGCGATGCACTGGCAGTGACGATTCACACTCACGATCCCAAATCTTTACACACACAACTCACTGAATCCCATGAGCCCACCAGACAGGAACTCCTTGTCATCCCCATTTTATAGACGAGGGACTGGAGGCACAGAGAGGGTAGGTCATGGGCCCAACCTCACACAGCAAGACTGCTGCACAGACACCCGGCTCCACACTCATTCTCCCAAGGCAGCGCGACGGCAGTCACACTGACCACAGAACACTCACAGTGGGACGGTGGTCGTGGTCTCAATAAAACCTCCCCTTTGTTCACGTTTACTTGCGCATCTTCCTGACGGACATTTCCCCCCAGCACTTTATAATGAAAATATTCAAAGACTCAGAAGTCGAAGCCTTTCAGAGTGAGCGCCACGCACCCTCCACCAGGACGCCACCACTCGGGAGCTGCTCCACTGCAGGCCAGCCCGACAGGAGGGCCCACGGCCTCACCTACAGACCTTCGGAGAACGCCCACGTGAGAGGGACCCGCCCGGCCCCCACTGAGACGCCTGCTTGCCTGAGGGTCCCAATCTCCTGGACGCGCAGCAGCTCGGCCAGCGCAGCCTCGGGCGTCATGGGGGCGCCCTGGGGCCTTGGCAGTGCCCAGTGCGTCTGCAACAGCCACCCCAGGGACGCACCTTGGCGTCACCAGAGTGGGCGTGCAGGGTGCTAAGCGCGGGAGCAGCCCCCTCGCCCAAACGTGAGGACGCAGACATCTCCACGGAGTGGCTTCTGGGGAAGGACGGAGGCTGCAGGGCAGGGCAGGCGCTGGGGGGCTCTCTCTGGTCGGGTCCGGGATTAACCCAGGGCTGCCCCACCGCTGGGCCACACCCCTGCCCTTTCTCTTTCTTATTCTGAGCAGGGTTGCGCTGAGCTGCTGAGGTCGGCCTTGGCCTGGCGGTCCTCCTGCCCCGCCTCGCGACCCGCGGACCGCAGGTGTACCCCTGCGCCCGGCTCTGCTTTGCCACCTCCCCTGACCACCGGGGACACACTGGGACACACACACAGCTGCACATGTGCTCCCGCCGCCCCTGCAGGACACCGTCGGGTGACCTGGCCACGGCAGGAGGCGGGTGGGAACCGGTGGGGGACGGCAGGTGGGGCACCTTTCCAGAGTCTGGTTTCAGAACCTGGTCATGTTTTTACAGAACCATAAACAGAACTGAGACCGGGAGGGAGACGCCCCATCTGGGCTGAATAAGTCATTCCCGGTCACACGGAAGGGAAGGCGCTCCGCGCTCAGACGCGGATCCGCTGCGACAGTCGCGGCTCCACCCGCTCAGCGGCGGCGACTGCGGGGACACACCAAAACCGCGTGTCCACTGAGAACGGGCGGACAGGGCTGCGACCAGGAGCAGCTCCCAAGGGCCAACACCAGGAATGGAACCAGGAACGGGGGCGAGCGCTGCCGGCTGACCCGCTGCCCAGGAGCTGGCGGCCACCCCAGCCCGCAGCCGGTGTGAGACGCTGGCAGCCGGACAGCCCACCGCTCTGCCAGGCCAGCAGCGGCCCTGAGACCAATGAGGGGGGAGGGGACGTGCTTCACAGCACCAGCGGGCAGAAGCCTTCCCAGGGACCAGTGCAGCGGCCCCAGCTGCCTGGCGGTCAGGGACAGGGCTCAATCCCGTCCCCACTGCAGCCATTGGGAAAATCCCCTCCTGCTCTGGCAGCGGGAAGAACAAGGAAACCAGGCAGAGGCCGAGGAAGGCTGCCCGCAGGAGCGCCTGGCCCCACCGACTGCGGGAGCAGAGCACCGGCTCCCCAGCTTACAAGTGGGAGCCTGGAGGGGGTGAGGGAGCACCTGTGCGGCCCGACTGTGGGGTGCACGTCTGTCACTTAAGCACCCACCGTGTGGCATCTTGTTATAGCAGCCTGGGAAGGTGGTCGGGATGGGAAAAACCCAGCTCCAGGCCCCTCTGCCACCCACCATCGTGTTCCCCGTAGGGGCACGGGCACAGGCTCGCACAGACTGAACCACCCTCGCCAACGCAGTATGACAGGAAAAGGAAATGAAAGCCTGCTGACGGGGAGGGCAGAAACGAGGCTGTTCACAAAGGACAGGTCAGCTCCACAGAATCCACAGGAACTGACAGGAAAAAAACAACACCTCCTGGAACTAATGAGCAATGGCAGCAAGGGTGCAGCCAGGGTGCAGCAAGGGTGCAGCAAGCAAAGCGAGGTCAGCACATGCAGGGCAAACCACTGTTGCACCCCAGCCACGAACGGGTGGGTCTGAAATCCAAGGCCAGCATTCACACGAGCTCCACCTCGGAGAAGCAACACTGAGTGCAAATCAAAATCGGTACAAGATATTTACGAGGAAAGCCTCAAAACTTTCATGAAGAAATCAAGGAAGAACTAAGCCGGGTGCGGTGGCGCACGCCTGTAATCCAAGTGGCTTGGGAGGCTGAGTCAGGAGGATCGCGAGTTCAAAGCCAGCCTCAGCAACTTAGCGAGGCCCTAAGCAACTCAGTGAGACCCTGTCTCTAAATAAAATACAAAATAGGGCTGGGGATGTGGCTCAGTGGCTGAGTGTCCCTGGGTTCAATCCCTGGTTCCAAAAAAAAAAAAGGAAGAACTAAATTAGTGGCGAGACAGCCCATGCTCGTGGACAGAAAGACCCAACATCACCACGAGGGAAGTTCTTCCCAGCATCATCTACAGATTCAGTGCAATGCCAATCAAAACTCCAGCAAGCTGCTTTGTAGATATTAGCATACCGCCCCTCAAGTTTAACGCAGAAGCAAAAGACCAAGAACAACTAAGATAATGACGGAATGAAACAAAGGTGGACTCAACTTCAAGACTTACTGCAGAAAGTTAGGGTGATCAGTGCAGTGTAGTATTCATAGAAGGACGGAGGATGGACGGAGGATCACAGAGAGCCCAGGACCAGAATGACAGAAATCCAGTGAGCTGGCCTTTAGCAAAGGAGCAGCGGCAACACACCGGGGAAGCGAGCTGTCAGCAGACGGTGCTGGAACAACTGGACATCCACGTGCAAAGAAATCTAAGCAGACCTTCCACGTCCACAAAAACCAACTCCAAATGCACCAAAGCCTAGGCGTAAAACGCAAAGCTCTAAAAGTCATAGCGGGGAGTACGTAGAGAACCTTGGCTTTGACAATGATCGGCCGGCTCCCGTCACACCACCTGGCACCGCACAGCCAGCCCCCCTGACACCACCTGGAGGTCCCTCAGCTGACGCTCCACAGCTGAAGTGCAACGAGAACGATGGAAGGGACAGGAAGAAGCCAGGATGGCCACAAATCGGGGCCATCAGGAAGGGCACACGGTCTGGTAAACAGCGGGAGGAAAAAGCAGCAGACAAAATTTGAAATAATGAGGACCAGGCGTGTCCCCAAGTGAACAGCAGTCACCAAACCACAGAGATCAGGAAACGGAGAGAGCAGCAAACAGGAGACCCCAAAGCCCACCTTGAGGCCTGTCCCATCCAACCCCGGAAAACTAAGCACAGAGCAAAACCTGGAAGGAGCAGAGGAAAGTGCACCCAAGCCAGGGAAGTGGGCAGAGGAGCCTCACATCAGGCTTCTCCCCAGAAACCACGCAGCAGGAAGGAGGTCCGCCAACGCCACACGCCCCCTGAACCGTCCTTGGAAGGGGAAGGGTCAGCCGTGGATGCAGCTCAGAGGGATGGCACCTTTTGTTTTTCACTTCTCTTTCTTCCTATACTAGGGACTGGACCCGGGGTGCTTCACCACGGAGCTACATCCCCAGCCTTTTCTATTTTTCGTTTTGAGAGGGTCGTGCTAGGCTGCCCAGGCTGGCCTTGAGCTTGCAATCCTCCTGCCTCAACCTCCCGAATGGCTGGGGCCACAGGTGCGTGCCAAAACACCTGGCTAGTAGAACACTTTCCTAGCATGCGTGAGGCCCTGGGTTCAATCCCAGCACCAAGAAAAAGTGAAGGAGAACTTTCTCAGACAAACAAAAACGAGGGAATTTATCACCAGCAGACCTGCTCAGCGAGAAATGTTAAAGGAGTCCCTGAACCTACAGGACAGTCCCAGGACCTGAAGCTCAGATCCACAGAAGGGGGAGCGAGGAAAGATAAAGTACCTCTGATTTTCATTGCTCCTCAATGATCTAGTAGATAATCTGAGCCATGAGGGACAGGATGGAGGAACTGGGGACAGAGTCCAGGGAAAACGTCATCACAAACCCTAAGGCAAGCCCTGAGATGCTCTCAAATGAGAAGCTAAGAGAAAACAGAATTATAAAAAATACTCAGATAAAACCTGACGAGGCAGGAAAAAAGTTGGAATATTTAAAAAGCACAACTGCAGAAAATAGAAAAGTTACAGACGTGGCAGGTATTTCAATTATATCAACGATCAATTTTAATGTGAGTCATCCAAGTACACCAATGGGAAGCAAACTGTCAGGATGAGCGCCAAGAGAACAATTATACACTGAAGCGGACACGGTGGCACACGCCTGTAATCCAAGCAGCTCAGGAGGCTGAGGCAGGAGGATTGCAAGTTGGAAGCTGGCCTCAGCAACTTAGCAAGACCCTCAGCAACTTAATAAGACACTGTCTCAAAATAAAAAGGGTTGGACATGTAGTTCAGTGGTAAAGCGCCATGGGCTTAATCCCCAGGACCTACAACAAAAAAACTAGATGTTGTCTACAAGGAGCACAGAGAGGCTGGAAATAAAGAGAAGGAGAAGAGCGCACTTGTTGACACTCATCCAGAGAAAGCAGGGCAGCGTGCTCACGTCCTCACTGCTGGGTGTGACAACCTCCAGAATGCACGCGTCCTACGCAGCATCACACGACAAAACTGACGCTGAAGACAGGAGTCCCACCGCCAGACATTTCAACAGCCCACCCTCAGAACGGAAGACCCACAGGTGGGACACCAGCTAGGACACTCGGGTCTGACAGCACCGTCAGCTGCCTGACCCACAGACCTCCCAGGAGACTTCTCCAATGCGGAGACCACATTCTGCACCAGAAAACAAACCGCAACACTTTTACAAAACCCCGAGGCCCACAAAGTGTATCCTCTACCTACATGGAATCAAATTAGAAACAAAAGAATATCTTTAGAAAAAGTCCCAAATAATTGGAAACTAATATATATCTTTAAGAACAAAATAGAGCCAGGCAAGGTGACACATGCATATAGTCCCAGCCACTCAGGAGGCCGCGACAGAAGGATCACAGACTCAAGGCCAGCCTCAGCAACTCGGCAAGACTCTCTGAAAATAAAAAGGGCCTGGGACATAGCTCAGTGGTAGAGCAACCCTGGGTTCAATCCCTAGTACAAAAAAAAGAAACAGAACAAAAAAGTCCTCATGAGTCAAAGACAAAATCAGACAGGAAATTCTAACTCAGCACAAGTTAAATCACAACACATCAAAATCAGTCTGATGCCACCTGAGTCATCAGGAGGTCGGTTCACAGCACTGACACCCACGTTAAAGAGAAGGAAAGGTTCGAACCAGCGACCTCAGCTTCCACCTCCAGAAATCAGAAAAAAGAAGAGCGCCCTAAACCCAAAGTACACAGAGGGAGGCAAAGATCAGGGAAGAAATCGATGGTGTGGAAACAAACAGGGAGCAAGTCACCAGACCAGGGTTCTCTGCCAGGTGCGAGGGCACTGAACTGCGCAGGCGCCGCAGCCGCGGGGAGCGGGGAGCTGGAGCGGGGCACTCCCAGCGCAGGGGCACCTGGACCCCGGAGCTGGCAGAGAACTGGGTCACATGGCCAGCCTCCCACGCAGAGCACCAGACCAAGCAGAAGCACCAGCCCGATCCCTTCCAATTCCTGGAGGGACCCAGCCCTCCCACCAGGACAGAGTGCAGGACGCGGAGCGAGGACAGTCACAGGAGAGGGAGAAAGCTGGGCTTCTGAGCAGCAGCCAGGCCCTCACCTTCTCCTCGAAGTTGGGAAGCTTATCTTTGCAAATGGTGATGATGTCCATCCAGGAGTAGTTTCTCTCTCTCCGGATCTTCTCTAATTCCGGATCGTCCTGGTATTTGTCAGCGTCCAGCTAGCAAATTTAAAGGACAAAAAGCAGGTCAAGTGGATAGGAGGAGGCAGAGACCTTCCCTTCCTGGATGGACTGTGCCCCGCCAGACACTGTTCCAGACTGAAACAGCCTAACCTCCGGCGGGCGTGAGGGTACACCCGGCAGGTTTGATCCCTCTGATCCCCATTAACAAACAGGAAAAAAGGAAACCGGTCCTGCTGTCACAGGGGCACTGTTTTTGGATTCGCGCTTGTCTGGTTGATTGGCTGGCTTTTCAGGGTTGTTTTTGGCTTTGACTCATGATCCTCCTGCCTCCGCCCCCCAGATTGCTGGGATTACAGGCGTGCACCACCACATGCGGCAGGGGGTTCCCCTGTTTGGGATCCAGCTCTGCACGCAGGCAAGAGGCCAGACAAACCAGCAGAGCTACTGATGTTAAATGCTGTAAAATCAAACAAAAAGCAGAGAGGACCCAAAACAAACCTGTTTTCCTGGAAACATAGACACCAGTCTACCGGCAGCGGCTACTAAGGAACTGCCTTCACCTTTAACCCTCACAAAAAAAGTAGCCTGAAGTAGCTCAACACCAAAAAGTGGCTTATTCTCCGGGGGCTGTTTCCTGTCCCACCTGATGAAGCCACCGCTCTGCCCACACACCCGGAGCTGGCACTCTGCAGTCCTCCTGCCCTTGGGGCGCTGGCACAGGCCACCACACACGTGCCAGAACGCACAGGTGCCCCAGATCCTTGTGCGGAACAGCGCGGGGTCTGCTGTGACCCACGCCCACCTCCCATTTTTCTTATTTGTTCTGATTGGTCGCACTTGACAGCAGAATTGCTCACACGGTTTGACAGATCATACGTAAATGGACTGCAATCCTTCCAGGTATTTTAAATCCCCTCTAGATCACTTGTAATACCTAACACCAGGTAAACGGCACCTAAACAGCTGTCACACTGTGCGCTGTGGCACCAGGTCTGCACAGGTTCAGTGCAGCCGCCATTTTGACTGCGTCTAGGACAGAAACCTACAGACACCTGTGGCTGTTTCCTGTCCCACAGTTCATGAGCCTGGACTCATGAACCTGCAAGAAAAGCTGATTAGTTCTCTTTTAAATTTATTTGTATTTGTTTAGTCGTAGATGGACACAATGCCTTTATTTTACTTTTATGTGGTGCTGAGGATGGAACCCAGGGCCTCACGTGTGCCAGGGAAGCGCTCTACCACTGAGCCACAGCCCCAGCCCCAATGAGTTCCTTAACACGTTTGCAGTGCGCGGCGGTGCACACCTGAAACCCCAGGAACTGCGGAGGCCAAGGCCGGAGAATCACAAGTTTCAAACTGGCCTCAGAGATTTATCAAGAGCCTGTCTCAAGACAAAACTAAAAAAGGTCTGGGGATGCGGCTCGGTGGTACAGCATCCCTGGGGTCCACCCCCAGTACTGGGGTGGGGGTGACCGGTCACTCATTCTGGAGGCCTGGCCTTTCTCAGCTCTGATGCAAGGTGCACCTCTGAGGTCCGGGTCACAGCCACGACTGCCCGTTGCTTTCCAGCCGCCTCAAGGTCGCTGGTGCTGAAACCGGGAACCTTCCACCTGGGCTGCACCGGCCGACACCCCCTTAGGTCTTGCTAGCAGCACTTTCTGAACCTGCCTTCGGGAAGACGTCCCAAGATCAACTGCACGCACAAACCTCCGCTTCCTCATCTCGGGTCCCCTGCACCCGGCTCCTTCCCCCAGGAACATTCCCTGACCCTGCCCTCAGGGCCACGGGTCTCGCCGGGAAGGGTGGCTGGGTGCGGCCTGGGCTTGCCTTCAGTCGCGGTCACATGATCACATGCGGACCGGCCCTCGGCCACGACCTCGCCTGGCCCTCCCGAGTGGGAAACGGCGCCCGCAGCAGGGGCGCTCGCTTTGCAAGCTGACGTCAGCAGAGCGGGTCCACCTGAACCAGGGACCCCAGCGCACGGAGCTCCGCGGACCCGGCACTACCGCCCCCAAGCCCGAGCCCGGTCGGGCCACGGCTGCACCCGGGAGCCCGGGCGGCCAGAGCCCCCGAGTGCTCCGCGCCCCGGGGCCCACAGCTCCGCAGCCGGTCCGGGCCGCCGCCTCCGTGCGAGCATGCGCAGCGCGCCCGCCGCCGGCAGCCCCGCGCACCTTCCAGTAGAGCACGCCGAGCCCGCGCAGCTGCTCCAGGCCCACCGCGCGGTCGGGCTCGGCGCGGTGCGGCAGCCGCGGGTCGTCCGCGGACTCGTCCATGTACCAGGCCTGCACCATGGCGGCGGCGCGGCTCGCGGGGCTCTGGAGGAGGGCGGGCCGGACCGGGAGGACGGCGGGGCCGGGAAGAGGGTGGGGCCGGGAGGGGGCGGGGCCGGGAAGAGGGCGGGGCCGGGAGGGGGGGGGCCGGGGGGGGCGGGGCCGGGAAGAGGGCGGGGCCGGAGGAGGGCGGTTCCGGGAGGACGACGGCGACCGCCCGGGCCGCGCGTGGGGAGGGTCGGCGCTCTGCGGAGCGACACAGCCCTGCGGCTTCATAGCGGACTCGAGAGAAGACTAGGCGGAACAGCCCGCAAAACAGTGACCGTCGCCGCGCGCGGGCGCCCGCCTGTTCTCCCAGCGACTCGGGAGGCTGAGGCAGGATCCCGAGTTCGAGGCCCTCCTGGGCGACTTAAGAGACCCTGTCCCCAAGTACGAACTGAGAAGGGGCTGGGCTGGAGCTGCGCGGTGGAGCGCCCGTGGGGTCAAAGCCGGCCTGCGACGTTCTTAGCGCGTCGTTTTCTTCTCATCCGTCTTCCCATAGAATGTGTCGTGCCCTGGAATAAAGCAGGCGGCCGCCCAGGCTGGCTGCCTGAAGCTCGCGGGCGGCCCCCTGCTCCCGGCGGCGCCATCTGGGGTCTTTGGACTTCAGTGGTGGGAAGCGGTAACTCTCAGCAGAAGCCGTGGCAGCTGAGTTTGGGTCCCTCCCCAGGAGGGCAGTGGGTGGTGGGCTCCGGCAGCGCCCAGGCGACCCGCTGGCACACCGCAGCGACTCGGCTCGCCACCCTTCAGACAGCGTGCCTTGGCTGTGCCGGTCAGTGGGGACGCCGCGGGGCACTCTGCCCTGCCAGGACCGCTGCGAACGACGTGAGCCCTGCAGCGCTGAGGCAGGCAGGCTGCTGGGTTTGCAGCGCCTGCTGAAGTGGCCGTGAGCCGGGCCCGGCGCTGCGCGCTCAGCGGTATTTTCTCCTTACAAGGTTCATCGGGAGCAGCCCCGTCAAAACCCGAGCTTCTGTGTAGCTGACGAGAAAGGAATTGAACCTCTTGATGAGCCTGGATTTATCCTTTAGGGCAATCAGCTAAAAATAGACCACATTCTAGCTACTCCCTCAGTCTAGCAAATCCCGCCGCAGCAGGACCGGAGCGACGGTGCTGGGCCACCTCTGCGAGCACACTGTCGCCCTAGGACTTCAGAAACACAGCAGAGAGCACACCTCCGCTTGACTTCTGTTCTCTTACTCAGTCGGCTGCAAATGCTTGCCCACATCCTCATTTCCTCTCCGACTCCACGTGACTGATTTCTGCTTATCCTCCAGGACCCCCACCCTAGGGCTGGGGTGTGTTCAGTGCGCACAAGTGCGGGGCATACATGTCGGGTCCTGGGTCGGATCCCAGGCACTGGAAACAAGGTCCCTGCTCAAATATGGCTACCGTTTTTCTGCTGTGCTTCATGCAAGCGTGGTTTTTAATGACTGTCCCCCTCCGGGTGCCTCCTGACCCATTCCAGGGACACTGCCTTTACAAGGTGGCCAAGACTTCCATACTGCCAGGTCCATCTTGCAGTTCTGTGCATGTCAGCAACACCACAATTGCACACACCCTTGACTTTCTTTTTGTTGGGGAGGGTACCAGGGATTGAACTCAGCGGCCCTCGACCCCTGAGCCACATCCCCAGGCCTATTTTGTATTTTATTTAGAGACAGAGACTCACTGAGTTGCTTAGGGCCTTGGTAAGTTGCTGAGGCTGGCCTTGAACTTCCAATCCTCCTGCCTCAGCCTCCAGAGCTGCTGGGATCACAGGCATGGCTACTGCAGCTGGTTTGCAGCTCCCTTGAAAGGCTTTCTTCTGGTTTTCCCTCAAATCACTACGTCCCCCTCCCTTCTGGCTCCTGTTCTGGGATGGTCCCAACCACAGCCTCTCCTTGTCCCATTCTTACCAACCCAGCTGACCTAACACAGTGGACCAGTGCTGCTGACTCCCGCCATGTCTCCAGTCTGAGCCTCTTCCCACAACCTCAGATTGGGGATCCGCAGATCTGGCTGATTGTCTCCGGCCGAGCTTGGCTGAAGCAGAGCTAGATTCCCCAGCCCGACACAGTTCCCAGCCCCTTCCTGTCTCCGTGAGCAGCAGTGTGTTTTGCTCTCTCCCTCACCCCCCACATTCAGTCCATCCTACGGGCAAATCCTCCCAGCGCCACCCCCTGTCCACCTGCCTCCACCCACTCTTCGGCCACCTGGCTGCTGGCCATGGAAGTTGCCTCCTGCGCCTGCTTTTGCCCATTGCAGCCACTCTGTGAGGGGCAGCAAGTGACCTTCCATAAACCAGGTCATGTCGCTCCCTGTGTCCACCCTCCTTTCTGCCCTTGGCCACTCCGGCCCTGTCACTCCCGTCCTGCTCTCTGCTCTCTGGACCTTGGCGTTCTGCACATGACTCTCGGGCTCCCTTCCTCGGGTCCTTGCCCAGGCAGGTTCCCCTGAAGTGCTCTTCCTGCCTCCAGTGGTTCCCTCCCACGGAGGCTCAGCACAGAGAAGGGTCCCTGCCACCTCCTGCTGCTCGTTAGGGTTCCTAAGGCCACTCCGGACTAATGTGTGTGCCCTGTCACCCCACGTCTGTGGCGCTTGCTGAGTGAGCAGGTCTCGTGTGTTGCTGAAACCGTGAGACCTGCAGGTCAGAGGACAGGGGCGTCACTCGTGCAGGGCCTGGCACACGGTGCGCCAGAAAGGAGAGCCGTGGAGTGGAAGTCACTCCAGTCCTCACACCATGGCTGCAACATGCAGCGTGCAGCACTGGGGACTGCAGCACGAGCTGAGTGAGTGCCCCTCAGGACCCTCGGGCAGTTGGCAGTGCTCACCTAACTCGAGGTCATTGGGCCAGGAAGTGACAATGCTGGGCTCTGAACTCAGGGAAAGCTGCCCACGGTCTGTACAGAGCTGCTGGGTTCCTTCCGCCTCCCGCCCCACCCAGGCTGCAATAGCGCCACGCAGTGTGCACGTGCCCTTCCTTGGCCTCCATCCTGAGCAGACGTCTTTTCCTTCCCCTGGGAAGGGGGATCGGGGAGCAGTTTTGTGCCTTAAAAAAAAAATGGCTTTGAAAAGCAAGATGGGCAGGGTGAGGAGGGACTGTCGGGAGCGCGGTGCTCAGTGCCCCCAGCGCCCCAGCTGTCCGCTGGAGGAAACAGCGCTCGCTGTGTCCCTGTGGACACCACTGCCAGGGTGCTCTGCCCACGCTGAACCGTTTCTCAGCCAAGAAGGATGCCTCATGGCCAGGTTTTGTCACCACTGTAAGACACTTGGGAAGAACCAGGAGGCGTTTTGAAAGACAGGTGGTCGCCCCGACTGCAGAGCTGGCCAGGAGCAGGCCACAGGCACCGGGCACAGCCCCTGAAGACCAGAGAGCCCAGCTCCCGCAGCGGGACACCACCCCAGGCACGCTTCCCTGGAGAGCCGGAGCCGGCATTTCAGGCTTTGCAGGCCTACAGGTGCAAGGGATGGGTAAATAAATACTTAACAGCCAGTCCCACCAGGGGTAAAGCCCACTCCTGCTGTGGGACCTTCGAGACAGGAGCAGACTAGATCTGCTGACCCCTGCCGTGCGCTTCTGAGGACGCTGGTTCTGCCTGCTCGCCCAGGGTGCTGGACCTCCCTTGACTTTGGCAAGAGCCATGGACAGTGAGATTTTACCCTGCTTGCAGGCTGTTAGCCTCACGCAGATTCGGATATAACAGAGCTGTGAGTGTAAATTCGGCAGAGTGGGTTCAGACCAAATTACGAGCTCACCGCCATGGAAA
>JAJEJO010001280.1:140065-151110 GCA_020662805.1 Glaucomys volans
GGCTCTGGGCAAACCTGAGAGACAGGGAGCAACCATTAGTAGGAGGCCTATTACAAATATAGGGGTGAGGATGGGGGTCAGCCGGTTGGCAAGAGTGGAGTGTAGCCATCCTGGCCAGGGGTCACTCGATTGTTGCTGCTTAAGTTTTTCGCTCAGATGTTGGAGAGTTTCAATGTTTTTTTCAACAAGTCCAGGTTCATTGATGTAGTAATAGCATTCTTCCTTTAAGAATAGGCACGTTCCTCCTTTGTCTGCTGTCAGAGGATCTAGCGCTCGGCGGTTCTGTAAGGAAACTTGGGCAGCAGATGTTATTTGTCTCTGTAGGGATGCCAGGGAGGCAGCCGATGCCTCTATCGTCTCTTGGAGTTGCTGTTCTAGCTTTTGAGTGGCAGTGACTGCGTAACCGAGTCCTCCTGCCCCCAAACCAGAGGCCACAAGTGAGGAGGCTAGGGAGAGCCCAACCACCACCAGGAGGAAAACAGCCCGTTGCACCCTAGGAATGGGATTTTGAAGAAGCCACATTAATTCAGCTTTACTATATAGTGTTAATTGAGGAACCAAAGTGGAGGGCACACAGAAAGCAAAGGGCATATTGGGATCTAATTCTTCATCAGAGCACCATTACACCAGAAAAGGAATCCTGGAGGAGCAAACGTGGGAGAAGAGACCTCTACGGTTTGGTTGCAAGGTGCTGGGTTAGAGGAAGTGTAACAGTACGCAAAGTTCTCTGAGGAGTTGTAATAAGGGGAACTCCCTCCAATGGTGAAGAGGGGGTCCTTTGAGCCTTTGAGGAAGCATTAAGGGGGGTACTCATGGGAACGGCCGTTAGCAGGGTCTGGTCCAAACCTGCACAAAGAAAACAATCTGAGATGTTATTAACTCTGGAGAGATTGAGAAGTCAAAGGCCTTGATGTATCAGAGTAAGACCTGAGAAAGGATTAGCATTAGGGTGAGTATCTGTGTTGATCTGGAGTTGGATTTCCTTTTCCTGCTCCTGGATGTTTAGGTGAAGCTGAGGAACCACCTGAATATAAACTCTCCAGATTCTAAGTGAAGCCTCAGGACGTTGGCTGTTGTCCCTGTGTAAACTTTACTGTCGAGGATTGAGGTCGGTAGGGGATGTGGAGTCTTCAGGTGATGTTGAGGCTTCTGGAGACCAGTTGAACAACCTGAGAGGTGAAGGCTGGACTTTCATCTGACTGGATGGATGCAGGGAGTCT
Source organism: Glaucomys volans (assembly GCA_020662805.1). Taxonomy (NCBI): domain Eukaryota; kingdom Metazoa; phylum Chordata; class Mammalia; order Rodentia; family Sciuridae; genus Glaucomys; species Glaucomys volans. Next base: position 141,286 of record JAJEJO010001280.1, read on the forward strand.
GAATCTGGGAATAATCTGCTCAATGAGGACAGAGGTGATGTCAGCAGTTTCCCTGGGGGTGGGGAAGGTTTCTATTCAGCCTGAAAAAGTATCAACCAAGATAAGTAAGTAATAGAGCTTTCTTGCATCTGGGCATATGGGTGAAATCAATCTGCCAGTTTTCGCCTGGAAAACTGCTCACTGTCAGCTGTCGAGACCTAAAGGATGTAGGATCCTCCCATGTAAAGACAAAGAGGTAACAGGAGTCAGGGTGAAGAGGAACCGTAAAGAACGCGTTTGCCTCCTCTTTGAACACCATTTTACACAGTTTACATGTATTGTTCCTGAGTCTATGTGAATGGTGGTTAACACAGTATATTGCATTTAAAACACATCAAGGAAAGGCTGAGAGAGCTTTTAACTTTCCTTTAGTGTGGCAAAGTGGCCAAATGCTTTCAAGTTTCATGATATTAACCTTTAAACAAATCAGGCTCTCACTAACTTTTACATACATTTGCATTTAAATTTTGATCTCAATGTAAAAAGTAACAAATTTACATATAGCCTATTGATAACAGGTCCTGTTACAGAATATTAAATGATAAAAATTACGTCCCCAATAAAATTTGTTATTCTTATAAATTACCAGCACAGACACCTAGTTTGGAGAACATCAGCCCAACAAATCCTCTGCTCTAAAGATTTGTGCACCTGGAAGGCACGGACACATTAATATACAAAGAGCAACCAAACCTAGTTTTTCAAGACAAACCTAGGCTCTGCAACGTAGCACAACATCCCACCTGTTATTTAACCACGATAGTATAAAACTTAAAGAAATCCTTGTCATTTTAACATATTGATTACACTTTGATTTATATTAGCTCATTAACATTTAACCTTAGGGAAAAGTCTTAAATAGCCTTTAATTGATCATCTCATATACCTAGAACCAACTTAGTCATACACGAACTTGTTGAAATTTGTCCTTTACTCACACACAGACTTTCTTTCTTTTTTTTTTTTGGAACCAGGGATTGAACCCAGGGGCACTCGGCCACTGAGCCACATCCCCAGCCCTATTTTGTATTTTATTTAGAGACAGGGTCTCACTGAGTTGCTTAGGGCCTCGCTAAGTAGCTGAGGGTGGCTTTGAACTCACGATGCTCCTGACTCAGCCTCCCAAGTTGCTTGGATTACAGGCATGCGCCACCACGCCCAGCACACAGACTTTCTTAGCACTTACTTAGACCCTCATGTATTTCATCACAGAAAGACTTTCTTACCCGGAAACATTCTTTTTCCTTCTACTGAATATATTTCCACACCCAGAACCTTCTATTTTCTCTTTCCTGTTGACTCCTTTTGCTTGCATTTTGAAATAACTCTTCTTTCATTGAATCACAGTTGAAACCTTTGGATTCCTTTGTATGTAGAATGGCACCTGTTATGATTTCACCAATAATAATTTAAGTATGTCACCCAATGGAATTTAAACATCAAGAGTACTGAAAGCATGTAGGGTTTAGGAACCACTGGGTGGATGGGAATAGTTGCCTCATTAATTAGGCGGAGGTCTGGACCAAGCGATAGGCTCCTGAGGGTTTACATACAGGCAATGTAGGAGCATTACAGGGGGGAGTCGGTGGGGATAAGGAGTCCCTGAGTAACTGACCTATGATGGGTTTAAGTCCTTCGTGGAAACTGAGGACATGAAGGAAACTTAGCATGAGGTTTCAGTTAGATAAGAACTGGCTTGTGGTGGGAGATGATGACTGACTTGGAGGTGTCCCAGACTTGGGGGTCAACCAGGTCTGGGGGTAGCAGTAGGATAGGTGGTGTGGGAGAGCTAGAGAATGTAAGAAACAGAGGCAGAAGAAGGTGAGTACTAGTAATATGCTAGGGAAGAAGTTGTAGGGCTTCTGGTGGCTCCCAGAAGTTGGAGAACATCTCTGCCTAGGAGGGGGACTGGACAGGGAGGAATAACCAGGAAAGAGTGTGTGAAAGGATGTCCCTCCAGGGCACAGGCTAACTTAGCTGTTCTGTTTGGGAAGGAGGGTTTCCATCAATTCCCATAACCGAAACCTGGGAGGAAATAAAGGCCCAGAGTGGGCAGGCAAAACAGAGTAGGCACCTCCCGTGTCCACAAGGTTACCTGGAGCGTGCCCTGGGCTCAGCGATCCTTCTTCAGTCTTCTTTGAATCCCAGAGGTGAAGACGGCAAGCATGGGGGGGCTCCAGGCCTCGCCCTGCAGAAACACTAGGGCCGATCTTTGTTATTTTGGGGGTTTGTTTTTGGTACTGAGGATTGAATCCAGGTGTAGTTTGCCACTGAGTCACACCTCCAGCCCTTCTTATTTTTTGAGACAGGGTCTCACGAAGTGGCTGAGGCTGGCCTGGAACACGACATCCTCCTGCCTCGGACTCTCCAGTCGCTGGGATTACAGGCGTGACCGTTGTGATTCCAAGACCCAGGCTTCCAGGATGAAAATCAAACTCAGAGTTTATTTCACTGTGGGGCCACCAGCCTCCCTCAGGGTCATTTGTCCCAAAATACCCTGACAGACATTTCCCAAAATCATGCTCCATGTCACGTGAATTCAGAGAAACGCTGTCTCCCTTCCCTTCCTCTAGAGCTGCTGTGCCGTCATGGGCCCAGCCTGTGACCTCACCTGACCCCAATCGCCTCCCGAAGGCCGCACCTCCAAGCCCTTACCACGTGCCGCTGAGACCTCAGTTTCCCACACGTGAACTGGGGGACACGTTCAAACCACGGCAGCTGGTAGGGGAAAACTGTCCAATGGTGACAATACCTTTCTACTAATTCCAAAACGTTCCAAGACGTGTGTCTGGTGAGCCGGGAGTGGGGCGCACACTGGGATCCCAGCCACTCAGGAGGTTGGGGTGCAGCTCAGTGGTCAAATGCCCCTGGGTTGGTTGGATACCTGATCCTTAATCTTGTTCTTCCAGGCTTCAGCAAAAGGATGCGAACACATTTGATAATTCCTTTCAGGAACACGTCATCTAGCAAGGGAGGCTGCTTCACTCACCAATCACTCGCGCACTGACTGACACTCCCTCCCTCCCTCCCTCCCTCCCCTCTCTCTCTCTCTCTCTCTCACCTGCACAGCATCTGGCCTGCAGGGTAGATGAAAGAGCAGCAGAGCTGACTTGGGCTCATTCCCTCCCCAAACAAGACCTTCCTGACCTCACCTGAGTCAGCCTCTGAGCCTCCTCTCTGGACCAATCTTGCTCAGTCTCCTGAGAGTGCAGGAGGGGCTGGCGACAAGAGATAACTCCCCAGGGCGCAGCTGGAGACCTTGCCCTTCAACTGGGCCCCGCCTCCTAAGTTCCCATCACTCCCATTGATGTCATCAAGTCAACCCCTCCAGGATGAACCCACTGAGGAGGTCAGGGCCCTCAGGATCCAATCCCTTTCCAGAAGGCCCACCTGCACCTTGCTGCACTGGGGACCAGCCTTCAGCACGAGACTGTGGGGACATTCCAGACCAGACTCTAACAGGCAGGCCTCATTCAGGGGCAAAGAACAGAAAGGGGGTTCTGCTCTCAGCTGCTCCTGTCCAGGCAGCAGACGTGCTACGGATACAGGGCAGGCCCTGCAAGGGCGAGGCACAAGGTAACAAAGGGGAGGAAGATGCTCCTGTCTCTTCTGAGGTTGGGTGACGTCCCTGGGACCCAGGGCCACCTCTCTCCACTCCTTTCATGGTTGGTGTTTCCAGTTAGCGGCTGGAAGGTTCCTTTAGCCTCGAGGGTGGGGAGAGGCCAGGTGAGTCCAGGGTGGGGCCCTTGGAGCATGCTTCTGCACCCGCATTTCTCAGATGTCAACAGGCCCAAGTGCAGAGCTCAGGAAACCTGACCCAAGGTTGAGTCACAACAGGAAGACAGATGCCAGGCCTGTTCAAGCAGGCTGGTCCCCAAGGGACATCTGCAGGCCCAAGTGCATCAACATTGTTTGCAAAAGCAGCCTCAGGTCCTGAAGAGCAACTGAAACAATTGTTATCATCATAACCCACGAGTCAGGGGGTGATCTACAGCAAAGCAGTGGGAGACTAATAACGACCCCACTGTGTGACCTCCAAATTAGTAATTTTTAAGTAAACAGAGCAAACAGAGCTGGAAGTTTTAGTTATTTTCTGCAGTGCTGGACCTGAACCCCGGGTCTTGAGCATACTAGGCAAATGCTCCACCACTGAGCTACACACCCTGGTGGGTTTCTTCAGGTTGTTCCCCCGGTAACAAGGTTAGGAAATCCCCTCGCCCTTGAGGTCTGTGCACCAGCCTGCCTCAGCAGGAATCCCCTCCACCTGTCATTTCCCTGGTGATTTTCCTCTCCAGTCCCCACCCTGATCCCCAACTCAGGATGCTTCTACTTCACAGTGACATGCACATAGGATTGGGACCTTCTCCTGGGCTGGTGATCCAGGGTCCGATCCTGCCTCCACGCTCTCAGCCCTGCGGTCGTTCCCTGGGGATCTCAGGGTCTCATCTTCACAGACACTAAACCCCTGGATCAGGCCCCGTGCCCAGGACCTCATTCAACCTTACTTCTTTACGTCCCACTGTTATAGCAACAGAAAACAGATTAAAATGTTGGTGCTCCCCAGGGAGATTCATCAGCGCCATCAGGAGAGTCAGCCTCACCCCAATCCCTTCCCCTCCCTATAACCCACCCCAATCCCTTCCCCTCCCAATACCCCACCCTAATCCCTTTCTGCGCCCTATAAAAGTTGGCAACAAAAGAACTAACGTGCGATTTCCCAGCACCCCACTCTTAGGTGTAAGGGAGGTCATCGCTGGCCAGCTAAAATAGAGGCTTCTTTTGGCTTTACGTGATCGGCTTGGATGATTTTATTTTCGTCAGGTACAACATTTCGAGGCCCCAGCGAGATCTGATTTCTCCAAGCCCTCACGCCTAAATTGGCCTCCTGTGATGGTTGCCTGGGAGCATCCACCCTGAGTAGAGGGGAACTCCTGAGAGATGTGCCTCAGCCTCACCTTGGGGGGACCCCAGCCCATCATCAGGACGCTCTTCTGGATGAAGCCACCTGGTATCCTGTTTCAGTAAGTCGAGTATCGGTATCTGGGGGACGTAGTCAGACTGGACGCAGCCACTTACACCAGTCCCAGGTCAGGGCGAGACGTCACTCCTGGCTCCTGGTAGGCCTCCTCGTGAGGCCCAGTCTGGTGAACCTCCTCGTGGGTTCAATCTGGTGGGCCCCCTTGTGGGCCCAGTCTGGTAGACTGCATGGGGCCTAATCTGGTTGGCCATTGTCTGTCTGTGTTTGTCTGTTAGTCTGGTCTGGGCCGCGTGGGGTCCGCTCGTCTTGGCTGCCACATGGCTGGCTGCCGCATAACCACCACGTGGCTTCTGGCATAGCAGCCGCCTGGGGCTGGGTTCACTCAGCCACCGAGTGGCCTAGCCAGGACTTGGGACTGGTCTGCCTGGCCACCGGTGGCTGACACGTAGCTGCCACTTGGGGCCGATTTGCTCGGCTGCCACATGGCTGGCTGACAGGTAGCCACTGTCTGGGGCCGGGTCCACCCGGCCACCACGTGGGTGGCTGATGGGTAGATGCCATCCGAGGCCGGTGTGGGCCCCAGTCCAATAGGCCTCCCTGTGGGGCCTAACCAGGTAGGCCTCCCATGCGGCCTAATCTAGTAGGCCTCCCTGTGGGGCCTAATCTGGTCGTTGTCTGTCTGTATTTGTCTGGTCTGGTTCATGGCCATTTGTGTTTTCTGTGTCTTGGCTTTGCTTTCTATGTAGCATCTCTCTCCAGGACAGTCTTCTATGGGACAGAATCAGTCAACCACGTGCCCCACTGTTCTAACTTGTTTTTCAGATAATTTTCAGGACTTCCAAGAACGTGCTGCTAAGGAGCTTTTGTTAATGGATGCAACTTAAGAAAGTTTTGTGAATCAAAATGGCCCACTTTCGAGGTTCACTGGTGTCCTCAGGGCATTGGGCGGCCAAACCATCAGGACTGGGTGCCTTACATTCAAATTTGGATTATGGCTTAAGCATTGCCTCTCAGATTCCACGTCCTCTAGTTTGGGAACTAGGAGAGGCTGCGCCATTTTGATGGCAAAGGCGAGACCAGACTTAAATGCAGCTCATGCTGCTACCAATCCCTCTACTCAGGTAACTCTGCCAGAAACCAATTCCAAATCCAGGGGCCGAAGGAGGGAGAAGATGGCTTGGGGGCACCCGGCCTCTCACCCTCCCGAGGGGGAGAAAGAACCAGGACCAACCCCCCCAATGTTACAGCACCCCCACAGCAAAGTGTTTTACAATATGTAAATGACATGTGCCTCCACCCAGGAGGGATAACAAAAGCCCGTTACAGAGCTCTTAAGCATTCAGACGCTGTCCTGATAAAAATGGTTAAAGTGCCTGAGATACCAGGTTTCTGCTGGAACCAAATCTCAAGTTGAACTATACTGAAATGACAATAGAATAAGCAAAAGCCCAATAGGAGACCAATTTCCAACCCAAGGAAAAAAACAAGAGTGTTTTATTTGAGAATAACTAACTGCTGGCTGAGTACTTGTCGAGCTCATAACTTTTGGTCAGTCCTATTTTTTATTCAACTTAGATTTTTGAACATCTTGTTACATTGCAATGGAGATAAAAACCTACAAAGCCTTTGTTTAAGGGTTTAAGTGTCCAAAATTCATGTACATGATATTAGAGATTAACAAAGAGAGCGCTATCCAGGTATATTTGATTCACGTGATTAAAAAGGTTAAATTTAAATTTGGCAAATAAATAAAGGTAAAATATATCTAACCTCACAAATCTCTAGGTGGTCAATTAAAAAAATGTTGATGTCTATAAAACGTGTAATATCAATTGTTTTTTTAGGACTTTTCCACAGGAAAGAAATGGCAAATACTATTCAAAATACTTGTCTGATCTTGGTTATTACAGTAAAATAAGTAAATTAGAGTTAATATGTTACACCTTAAATTCCATGGGGTGACATGCTTTAGCATTACTGGCGTTTTCATGGATTGGTAAATAAAGGGATTTGGAATTGTTTTGTATCATCCCTGAAAGCAAGGTTACTAAGAGTGAAATCCTAATAATTTATCTAAACTCAGAAATTTCATAGGAGTTGTTTTAGAATACGGACAAAGGAGTCAACAGATGGGAAAGGGAAAGTGGAAAGTTCTAGGTATGAAAATGTATTCAGTAAAAGGAAAAGGAAAATATTTCTGGGTAAGAAAGTCTGTGTGTAGGTAAAGGGCAAATTCCAACAAGTTTTTGTGTAGCTAAGTAGTTAAATGTATGTGAGACCATCAATTAGAAACTGTTTGAAGTTTTCCCCTAAGGTCAAATGTTAATGGGCTAATATAAATCGAAGTGTAATCAATATGTTAAAATGACAAGGATTTCTTTAAGTTTTATTCTTTATTGTGGTTAAATAACTGGTGGGGTATTGTGCTATGTTGCAGGGCTTAGGGGTTTTTCTTGAAAAACTAGGTTTGGTTGCTCTTTGTATATTCATGTGTCCATGTCTTCCGGGTACGCAGGTCTTTAGAGGAGGCAATTTGTAGAATTACTGTCATATCAAATAGGAAATATAACTCAGGCAGGACTCAGGATGACTATTACACAAACTAGATATGTCTTTACTGTTGTTATTTTGTATTTTCCTTGTAAGCTCTATAGCTGATGCCAGATTAATGTTTTGAAGAAGAATACTAGGACACCACCTATGAAATAGATGAGATAATAACTGGTGAAACTGGCTTGCTGGATGTTTAAGATTAAACTTAAGGATCGAGATTAAAACAAAGGGGACAAGAAAACCAGTTTTGGTTCTTGCCCTCAGAGTCAGCCTGCGTCCAGGGAATGAGAGAGCTTCTCTAAGGAACTTTGCAACTCCGGGTCAACACTGCTGCCTTCGCTGCTGTCCATGCAGACAGTGGGCAAAAGACACCGCCTGGTTTCTATGTCACACAGAAGGCATCGCTGTGTCCAGAGCTGAGGAAACACCAGCTGCCATCAGTTTCCAGGTTGTGGGAACTGCCACAGCTAGAGCACAAGAGCCACTGGGGCCCAGATGCCACTGTCACCAGAGCTCGGAGCCGTCCAGGACAGAACCCAATCTGAGTGGACACTTCTCAATAACCCATGCATTCCAGGCTTGTCCCTCAGAGTTGGAGACGCACCAAAGATTGCTGAGAACAAGGAGGTGCAACAGTGGGCCAGACAGGCTTGGCCCCTGCCCTCCTGGGGCTAATGGGAGTGGGCAGGGACCAGCTTCCCTTTGCCATGAATGGAAGCAAAGAGCTGACAGCTGTCCACAAGGCAGAAGCCACTGCCTTGGAGCCACTGGAATCCAGGAGGAGCTGCTGCCCACCCCAGAGTGCAGAGGCTGCTGAAATGCAGGAGCCGCCACCACCCAAGCACAGGAACAAAGCTAAGAAGCTGCTCTCAGGTGCCCCATGAGTGACCCCTGTGAGAGCTTGGCTGACTCTTAAGAGACAGGAAGAGGTCAATTTGACCACTTGATCTTAAACACCTAGCAAAACACTTAAAACCAAACCAAACCACAGACATTCTTGGGCATTTAAAGGAAACAATAGTTTAATGTAACTTAAGATGTACTTGTGTGAGCCCCTAGACTAGGATTGGAGGCTACAAAAGAGAGATTCTTAGGCAAATGTACCTGATAACTCAAGTTCCCAAATAAAGGCCTCGACCTCTCCAGCCTTTGATAGGCCTTGTTATGGGAACAACTTCTCAGTTCTTCCACCTGGTGAGAGATTGACTTCTACCATGTCATGATATTCTGTATTAATCTCATTTTGGTACTTGTGTCATTTTGTTTCTCTCTCATAGAAGCACCCACCCCAGATGACTTTACAACCTGCTCTTCCCAAGCAGACTTCTGCTCCTCATTGACCAGATTTCTAAAAGGAACTTCAAGCTGCTTCCCCAGACTCTGCCCCCTTCCAGCTTGAAGCAGCAAGAGCGGTCGGTGACCATTCCCCTTACAGCAGTAAAAAGTTCCTAATTAAGGACAGGCAGTTAGTGTAAAATGAGAAATCTGGTCAAACTGAGGAATGGAACCCATCAGAGTCTGGGAAGTTGGAAACTGAAAAACCACTGGTTTCCTAAACAAGGATTTGTTAATGTGGATAAGACCAGCAGGGAATGTTATAGCAACAGAAAACAGATTAAAATGTTGTGTTCCCCAGGGAGATTCTCCAGTGCCATCGGGAGAGTCAGCCTCACCCCAATCCCTTACCCTCCCTATAGCCCCACCCTAATCCCTTTCCACACCCTATAAAAGTTGGCAACAAAAGAACTAACTCAATTTCCCAGCACGCCGCTTTTAGGTGTAAGGGTGATTGTCGCTGGCCAGCTAAAATAAAGGCTTCTTTTGGCTTTACGTGATCGGCTTGGATGATTTTATTTTGGGGGTACAACACCACCTCCAAACAGCCATGCTGGAGGTAAGGGCTTTGCGGGACCCATTCAGCTCACAGGTGAACCAGGTAAGGTGGCCTCTGGGTTTCACAGTTAGGGTAAGCTGGGCATGGCGGCACACACCCGACATCCCAGCGGCTTGGAAGTCTGAGGGAGGATTCCAAGATCTGGGCCAGCCTGGGCGATTTTAGCGAGACCGTCTCAAAGTAAAAAATACTAAGGCCACCAGGCATGGTGGCGCATGCCTGTAATCCAAGCGACGTGGGAGGCTGAGTCAGGAGGATCGCGAGTTCAAAGCCAGCCTCAGCAACTTAGCAAGGCCCTAATCAACTCAGTGAGACCCTGTTTCTAAATAAAATACAAGATAGGGCTGGGGATGTGGCTCAG
>JAJEJO010001280.1:158604-171316 GCA_020662805.1 Glaucomys volans
CTGTTTCTTCTTTCTCTTCACCTATACCGAAGACAAGAAGATGTAGACACTAAAAGTCACTAAGAGGACAAAGGATCCTGGAGTTGAAGGCAGAGGAGCGGTTCATGACCACCTTGCTTCCAGGGACAAGGCACAATCAAGACTGAGTCCAAGGCTAAAACCCTGGTGCTGATCGAGGGTGAAAGGCAGCACCCCTCAGGCCTTCCTCATCTGAAGAAGCTGGGGCCTCTGCAGAGCAAGCCAAAGCACGCTGCATGGGGATTTCTGGCTCTTCAAAATGCTACAGTGTTTGTCATTCGTAGCCTACATAATGGTTGCCCTAAGATACTCTAAAAGTTTACTAATTTTGCGTGACTTCATCAATTGTAAAATGGTGACCTTAGAGAATTCTAAATATCCTGTACAGAAAGGAATGAGGATCAATATCAACTCAAAATTCTCCCATTCAGAGAGTGAGCAAAGTTTTTATAGTTTTGTGATTATTCTACTTTTAAAAACCCAAGAAAGACTTACTGCATGCCTTAGGTATGAAGTGTTCTCATGTGTGAGATGATGCAAGAAGGCTCAGAGGTGAAATGATTAGATGAGACCTGTAACCCCATCAGTGGATTAATCCAAAGAGGCAGGCAGGGAGTGGCTGGAGGAGGTAGGTCATCAAGGGGCTTGTATTTTGTCCCTGGCCGCAGAATGTTCTCTGCTTCCTTGCCGCCATGTTCTGACAGCTTTCCTCCACAGCCCCCTTCCACCTTGACGTCCTGCCTCATCTCAGGCCCAGAGCAGTGGAGGCGGCTGTCTATGGACTCAGACCTCTGAAACCATGGCCAAAATAAACTTTTCCTCCTCTGCACTGCTCTTGCCAGGCCTTCTGGTCACTGTGGTGAAAGCTAACTAAAGCACATACCCATGTAAGAAAACGCGTCCCTGGCAACGGCAGGGGCTGGCTCCACGTCCTTTCGTGCATGCTTTGTGCTTGGCTCTGAGCTTCTGTCTTCATCTTCATCTAAGGGCGCTCTGAGCCGCTTGCTGACTTTCACCTGTGACTCCTGCACACATGAATTTTTCTGTCCTGGAAGATGAGAGTCAGAGAAAATGAGCCAGAAACAATGAACATAAAATGAACTGCTTAAGAACCAAGAATTCTTGAGACTGGGCTGTAGCTCAGTGGTGGAGTGCTTGCCTGGCACGTGTGAGGCACTGGGTTCCATCCTCAGCACCACATAAAAATAAATAAAGGTATTGTCCAGCAACAAAAAAAAAAAAAGAATCAAGAATTCTGGCAAGTTATTTACTACCACTAAGACAAGCTCAAACACCCTTTGAATATAGCCCCACATAGAGAGAATGACTTGGAACAGGCCATCTCAGGAACAGGTAATCTCAGGACCTACTTTTTTTTTTTTTTTTGGCACCGGGGATTGAACCCAGCGGCATGGAGTCACATCTCCAGTCCTTTCCTATATTTCATTTATATTAGGCCTTAAATTTCTAATACTTTCTGTAACACATGAAATTGAAAGAAATTCTAATTGAGACTGTCCCAAATAAAAACACCACGTACACACACGCTGTGGAGGGAAATCCCTCTTTCCTTTAAAACCACAGCCTATTAAGTCCAAAACCACAGCCTATTAAGTCCAACAACAGTACAAGTACTTAAAAAAAAAAAAAAAGGAATTATGCAGGTGTGGTGGTGAACACCTGTAGTCCCAGCAGCTCGGGAGGCTTAGGCAGGAGGATCACAAGTTCGAAGCCAGTCTCAGCAACTTAGCAAGACCCTGCCTCAAAATAAAAAATAAAAAAAAAAATAAAAAGGGCTGGGGATGTGTCTCAGTGGTTAGGCATCTCTGGTTCAATCTTCCGGTACCACAAAAAAAGGAATTATGGCCCAGTGAGGACATGAATGCATCCAGAGATGAGTCCTGGTGTGTCTCACACTGTTACTGGCATGAGCACTACTCTCATCTGTTCAACAGAAAAAAAATGAAAGGATTGCAGTCTCCTTTGTGTATGGCTCCAATGATGTCTGGCTATGAAAGGCGCTGAATGAGACAAAATTATCACACTGTTGAGAGGCAAGTACCTTCTGAATCATCTGGGCTCGCAGAGTTTCTGACAAAGGCCCAGGCCTCATCTTCTGTTGCAAACTTCTTAAATCTGGCAGCAGGAAACCGGTCCACCTGTGCTTTGCATTCATTCCTGGAAAAGGCTGCACGTCATTTCTGACCTCCCTCCCTTTCTAACCCATCTTTTTAATGAAGATTCTTTGCTTAGGTGGGAAACAGTGTGAAAAAGGATGGGCTGTCAGTTCCTTGGGGCAAGGTACACCTTACAGCTTCTAGTTTTCCCTGACATGTCAGATTCTACACCCCCTGTCCTGCAATCTGCCTGCCAGACGGCACACCAGCCTCACTGGCTTTCCTCAGACTCAGAGCGTACAATAATTTGGCGGGGAGGGTCCTTGAAATAAAAAGGTCAACTAATTACTTTATGACAGCATCTGAGGTGCTTCTTCCTCAGTATGTAGCTGCCGGGCACAGGGAGCACACGTGTGCACACAGACCACGACACCCGGCACCCGAGTGGGAGGGTCCTGGCCCGCAGTCACCGCTCCCGGGCTGCAGTCCGGCTCCTGCCACTCTCGTGCCCAGTGCACTCGCTGACAGCAGTAACCCCACCCCAGGGCGAGAGCGCGCCCGCCACGACGGGGACCGGCCCACCGCAGAGACCCTCCGCCTACCACCGGGGAGAGCGCCCGAGCTCCTGCTCCGTGGTGCAGGGAGCCCGAGCCGCGCCTCCCGGGGGAACTGGTCGGCAACACAGGCCCCAGGTAGGCCGGGCCGCGGGAGGGCCTGCACAGGCCGACGGCCGCTCACCAGGTGGCGAAGACGCCGGTCCTGCGGCCCCTGCGCACTGCGTAGAACATCCCGAGCCCGCAGCAGCCGCGGCCGCAGAGCACGGCGGCCAGGGCGACGCGGCGGGCCAGAGGCAGCAGCCCACGCATCGCTCAGGCCCGCGCCGCCCGCCGCATAGCGACCCGGGTCGGCAGTGCCCGCGAGCTCACTTCCGGCGGCGACGCGAGGAGATGACGTCGCGCGCCCGAGGGGCGGGGCCTGCAGCAGGGGCGGGGCCTGCGCGTCGCGGTTTCCGGAAGTCAGCGGCGCGGTTCCCGCCCTGTCCTGCCCTCCTGGAGGGTTCGGTTCCTGCGCCGCCAGCGAAGCGCCGAGGGGGCGGAATTAGACGGGTGGAGGGGAAGCGCCGTCGCCTCGCGGCCGGTGCGCAGCCCCGCGGGGCGGCCCGCAATTCAGTACCGAGCGGAGATTTGCTGGAAAGGCGTTTCTGAAGTTCTGGTCGACACTGGCCTCGCTCCGTTAGCAAGCCGGCTTCCGGAGCTGCTGACACACCTCGCTTTGCAGATGGCTTTGAAACCAAGTTTCTCCAGTTGGACAAACGTTCATTGAAAGGGCTGTTCCCTGGGGATGCAGTCGAGGGAGACAGGCCACTGAGCTCAGGACGTGAGCACAGCGACCTGTGCAACCGCAGTGCGGAGCCAGCCGCTGTGCTGGGTGTGCCAGGCCCCGCCGGCCTGCAGGGTCAGCGAAGGCCTAAGAGCGCTGCTCCAGCAAGGCTGACAGATAGGCAGGAAGAAGGCACGTGGGCAAGGTGTGTTGTGCCCCGCGGCTTGGGACCCCCAAGAAGACCACCAGAGACCATGATCAATGCAAGCAACAAAGAGTCATTTGTTAGCAAGCTCGAGCTTGGACCTCCGCGCACACCGCAACCGGTGAGCTAAGAGGCCCCGAGCTCAAATTCAGCAGGGTTTTTATAATGAAAGATAAGCAGGTTTACAGTGTTCTTTTGGATTGGTATGTCAGCAAAGTTTGCTTTTGGGCTAGCCTGACTGCTAGAGGACGGGTGGTTCTGCGGATAGGATAAGGGAGGGAACATTCTGCAGTTTTTTTGTTTTTTGTTTTTTGTTTTTTGTTTTTTTGCAAGCACAGAGAGCAGTCTGAGAAAAACCTCTTATCTGCACAAGCGCAACCATTTTCTATCTTTTCAGGTGGACACACCTGGTGTGCTCAGCCCTGTGCTTCCTGTGAGCCCAGTGAGCCTGCAGCTTAAATATTTAAACTGTTCTAACTTGATTTTAAGTGGGCTTTCATTCCTCATTCCTGTTTAATGCATTTCAAGGTAGTTTCTTATATTTAAAAAAAAAATCATCGCAAATGATGCAGAAAAAGCATTTGACAAAATGTCTTCATGTTCAAAACACTAGAAAAACTAGGGATAGTAGGTACATACCTCAACACCGTAAAAGTCATATATGCTAAACCCAAGGTCAAAATCATTCTAAATGGAGGAAAATTGAAAGCATTCCTCTGAAAACTGGAACAAGACAAGGAAGCCCTCTTTCACCACTTTTATTCAACATTGTCCTTGAAACTCTAGCCAGAGCAATTAGAAAAAGAAATTAAAGGTATACAAATAGGCAAAAAAATCCGCAAACTATCACTATTTGTCTATGACACGATTCTGTTTAGACTATCCAAAAAATTCCACCAAAAACCTTTTAGAACCAATAAATGATTTCAGCAAAGTTGCAGGATATAAAAATCAATACCTATAAATAAAATACATTCCTATATATCAGTAATGAATCCACTCAAAGAGAAATAAAGAAAACTACCCCATTCACAGTAGCCTCAAAAAAAAAAAAAAATTGCCTGGGAATCAATCTAACAAAAGAGGTGAAAAGCCGGGCATGGTGGCGCACGCCTGTAATCCAAGAGACTCGGGAGTCAGGAGGATCGCGAGTTCAAAGCCAGTCTCAGCAACTTAGTGAGGCCCTAAGCAACTCAGTGAGACCCTGTCTCTAAATAAAATACAAAATAGGGCTGGGGATGTGACTCAGTGGCCGAGTGTCCCTGAGTTCAATCCCTGGTTCAAAAAAACAAAAAAAAACAAAGAGGTGAAAGACCTCTACAGTGAAAACTACAGAACACTAAAGAAAGAAATCAAAGAAGACCTTAGAAGATGGAAAGACCTCCCATGCTTCTGGATAGGCAGAATTAATATTGTCAAAATGGCCATGCTACCAGAAGTGTTATACAAATTTAATGCAATTCCTACTAAAATTCCAATTATGTTCTTCATAGACCTAGAAAAAGCAATCATGAAATTCATTTGGAAAAATAGGAGATCCAGAATAGCCAAAGCAATCCTTAGCAAGAAAAGTGAAGCAGGAGGTATCACAATACCAGATCTCAAACTATACTACAGAGCTATAGTAATAAAAACAGCATGGTATTGGCACCAAAAGAGACACATAGACCAATGGTACAGAATAGAAGACACAGAGACAATCCCACCTAAATACAGTTATCTCATACTAGACAAAGGCACCAAAAAACATTCACTGGAGAAAAGATAGCTTATTCAAAAATGGTGCCGGGAAAAATGAAAAGCCACATGTAACAAAATGAAATTAAACCTTTATTTGTCACCCTGCATGAAAATCAACTCTAAAGTGGATCAAAGACTTAAGCACTAAAACAGAGACCGTGCGCCTAATAGAAGAAAAAGTAGGCCCAAATCTTCACCATGTCAGCCTAGGATCTGATTCTCTTAACAAGACCCCTAAAGCACAAGAAGTTAAATTGGGAATCAATAAATGGGATGAATTCAAACTAAAAAGCTTCTTCTCAGCAAAAGAAACAATAATGTGAAGAGAGAGCCTACAGACTGGGAGAAAATCATTACCACATGCACCTCAGAAAGAGCATTAATCTCTAGGATATATAAATAACCCAAAAACTTAACACCAAAAAAACAACCCAATAAATAAATGGGCTAAAGAACTGAACAGACACTTTGCAGAAGATAGACAATGAATCAACAAATATATGAAAAAATGTTCAACATCTCTAGCAATTAGAGAAATGCAAATCAAAACTACTCTAAGGTTTCATCTCACTTCAATCAGAATGGCAATTATCAAGACTACAAGCAACAATAAACACTGGTAAGGATGTGGGGAAAAGGTACACTCACACACTGCTGGTGGGACTGCAGATTGGTGCAGCCACTCTGGAAAGCAGTGTGGAGATTCCTCAGAAAACTTGGAATGAAACCACCATTTGACCCAGTTATCCCACTCCTCAGTTTATACCCAAAGGACTTAAAATCAGCATGCTCCAGTGACACAGCCACATCAGTGTTTATAGCAGCTGAGCTATGGAACCAACCTAGGTGTCCTTCAACAGATGAATGGATAAAGAAAATGTGGTATATATACACAATGGAATATTACTCAGCTTTAAAGGAGAATGAGATTATGGCATTTGCTGATAAATGGATGGAGTTAGTGAATATCATGCTAAGTGAAATTAGCCAAACTCAAAAAAATCAAAGGCGGAATGTTTTATCTGATATGTGGAAGCTAATTCACAATAATGGGATTGGGGATTAGGTAGAGGGGAGTGAAGGAAGGGGAAGGGTATGGGGGAAGGAATGATAATAGAGTGAAACAGGCATTATTACCTCATGTACATATTTGCATGACCAATGTGATCCTACAATATGTACAATCAGAAAAATGTGAAATTATACTCCAGTATGTATGATTTATCAAAATGTATAAATGCATTCTACTGTCATATCAACTAATTAGAACA
Source organism: Glaucomys volans (assembly GCA_020662805.1). Taxonomy (NCBI): domain Eukaryota; kingdom Metazoa; phylum Chordata; class Mammalia; order Rodentia; family Sciuridae; genus Glaucomys; species Glaucomys volans. Next base: position 165,276 of record JAJEJO010001280.1, read on the forward strand.
AATAAAAAGTATTGTAAAAAACCTATCCCTGTATAATATTTCACAATACGTTCTACTGTAATGTATAACTAAAAATAATACAATAAAAATCTTTTTAAAACCTTGTCCCTACCAGCCAGGCACAGTGGTGTACACCTGTGAGCCCACTGACTCAGGCTGAGGCAGGAGGATCTCTAATTCAAACCCAGCCTCAGCTACTTAGCGAGGCCCTAAGCAACTCAGCGACACCCTGTCTCTAATAAACTTTTTTTTTTTTTTGGTACTGGGGATTGAACCCAGGGGCACTCAACCACTGAGCAACATCCCCAGCCCTATTTTGTATTTTATTTAGAGACAGGGTCTCACTGAGTTGCTTAGGGCCTCGCTAAGTTGCTGAGGCCTCGCTAACTTGCGATCCTCCTGTCTCAGCCTCCCAAGTGCTGGGATTACAGGCTTGTGCCACCGCGCCCAGCTTCTAATAAACTATTTTTATATCTGCTTTTTTCTTTTTGTGGTGGTGGGAATTGAACCCAGGGCCTTGTGCTTGCAAGACAAGCACTCTACCAACTGAGCCATATCCCCAGTTCCTAATAAACTATTTTTTAAAAAGGGCTAGGGAGGGCTGGGGATATAGCTCAGCTGGTAGAGTGCTTGCCTTGCAAGCACAAGACCCTGGGTTCAACCCCAAGCACCAAAAAAAAAAAAAAAAGAAAAAGAAAAAGGGCTAGGGAGGTGGTTCAGTGGTTAAGCACCCCTGGTTCAATACCTGGTACCAAAAATAAATAAATAAATAAATAAGAAAAGGAAAAAACAACCCAACAACAACAACAAAAACCCCTCCCTGAAAGTTTCCTGATGAAGGATCATCATATTCCACCTGCAAATGTCTCAAGAAACCTCGAAATGCCCCAGGCACTGGTCTCAGGATGGGCTCTCTGGGCTCCTGCCCCATAGCTTTCTCCTGGGGTCAGAGTACTTAGGATTGCACCTCCATGCACATTGACTGGCAATGGTCCTCCATCAACATTGAAGAACCTGGGAAAAGGGACTTTTAAGAGTTATGGCACACTTTTTCAAAGCTGTCATGAGGATAGAAGAAATGAAAGATAGGTAGAGAGGAGACAAAGGACGGACAAGGAAATGGAACTTTAACCTGGAGTTCCACATGCCTCTCCAGGCCCCTCATTGCCCCCAGTAGTTCTCCCAGGCCTTCACGCAAGTTCCAGGAAGATCTAAATCTTAGCGTTACCTCTCATTTACGAACATTCACTCACTGAAGGAAGGTGCCCTGTGCCCTGCTATGTAGCCCATACATAAAGAGATTAAGCAAAGAGAGATAAAGGTATTTTCTTTTCTTTTCTTTTCTTTCTTTCCTTTTCTTTCTTTTTTTTTTTTTTTTTTTTTTTGGTACTGGGGATTGAACCCAGGGCACTTGACCACTGAGCCACATCCCCAGCCCTATTTTGTATTTTATTTAGAGACAGGGTCTCGCTGAGTTGCTTAGGACCTCGCTAAGTTGCTGAGGCTGGTTTTGAACTCGCAATCCTCCCGCCTCAGCCTCCCAAGTGCTGGGATTACAGGCATGCGCTACCGTGCCCATCCAGATAAGGTATTTTAAGAAAGTATCTGTATCAGTGTACTTTCCAACCCTTGTGCTGGTCAGATCATGGACACTGTCAGCTTAAGGATTCTGAGAGTGACCAGAGCACCATCAGCCATCTGTGATCACTGGACTGGGTTCTCCCCTGCACACCTTCCCAAGCCCATCCCTCACCAACTTCCCTTAAAACAAGAGCCTGGGACCCTCTAGCACTCTCCCAAGATAGCCGCATCCTCCCTCCAGGGTGTCTCTACGTCTCTGAATAAATACGACTGTAACTGATGTGTCCACAAGCTCATTTCTGTGGCATTTGTCACGAGCCCCACGGATCCCGGTCAGGGCCCCTCTCTGGGAACTCCGTGGACCTCCTTCAGTGGCAGTTCACCAACTCTCACTTTCTGCAGAGAACCGTGAGAACCCCAGGGGCTGCTCTCCTGCTTCTGCTCCTCCCGTGACTGAGCTCCGTCAGACTGGAGGATGTCAGTGGCATCGCACCTTGTCTGCATCTACACTCCGTGGCCACTGGTGACAATGGCCATGCTGTCACATGTGCCCTCAGTGTTTCCTCCATGAAGTGCTGTCGAACAGTCCCAGGCTGAGGCTGCTGCTGTCCCGGAACCACATCTGAGAACCACCGTCCACACAGAACCGTTGCCATTTCCACCGAGAGTTCAAGCTGTTTTCCACCGTTGCACCTGGCGTTGCCCCTCTGAGAGTCAAGGACATTCGTAGGGCTTGTCGCCTTCTCTTCCTCCCAGATGGGCACTACAGGCTCCAGGGCTGGAAGGCCGTGAGAGTGGTGCCCGTGACCTGCCCCGTGCGGAAGACGTGGGACATAACCACATGCCCTCCATGGAAGGGGCCACCCAGCGGCGGCCCCAAGTTCTGGCTAAATGGCACCGGCTGGTCTCCCACTAGCACTGCCCCTGCCACAGCCTCCTGAGTGCGGGGATTACAGGTGTGCTCTACCTTCCTGGCACCAATATTGTTATTTTAAAATAAAATACACGTTATTTATGGCAGCATATCAACATATGGATTTATTATTGTTAAGGAATTAATGATTTTAGTTCCCCATTTATTTATTTGTTCATTCATTGTGTGTGGTGCTGGAGACTGACCTCAGGACCCGCATGCTGGGAGCGTGTCTACACGGAACTTGACTCCCAGCCTCTCCATGTATTTTTATATGGCAAATATTGATAAATATCAACACAAACAAAAATTCTTCAAGATCTCTAATGAGTTTTGAAAGTTTAAAGGCTCCTAAGAACTAAATCACATATATATATATATATATATATATATATATATATATATATATATATAGTAGGGATTGAACCCAGGGGTGCTTAACTGCTAAGCCACATCTCCAGCCCTTTTTTATATTTTACTTAGAGACAGGGTCTCCCTGGGTTGCTAAGTTGCTGAGGCTGGTTTTGAACTCTCAATCTTCCTGCCGCAGCCTCCTGAGCCTCTGGGATTACAGGCATGAGCCACAGCACCTGGCCTGAGACCTACATCTTAAGAACTGCTGACCTAAAAATTTATCATCAAGCAATATAGGAACTACATATTAAATGATATGTTCAAACTATGGGTTTGTAACTAATTTACATTTTACTGCAGTTATATTTTTGATAAAATCTGATATCATGTTTCTGTAAAGCACTTTAAAATTTCCTAAAGCATGGAGATTTAGGCAGGAAACGCCCTGGAGCCGTTCCTCCTTCAGGTAAGGCAGGTGTCTAACACTGCAGTGATCGAGGGACAGCGGCTGAGGGCTGTCTGCAGCAGTCCTGCTGTCCATGGACCTGTGCTGTCCAGGTGCTGTGCTAAGTCCTGAACACAGCCACAGGTTGATCCTCGCATGTGACACAGTGCCCTCCTGATGATGGCTGAGGTGGTGACACAGCACGCATCACCTGCCCACGGACACAAAGACAGGCGGTGGCAGAGCCGAGACTCAGAGCTGACGCCTCAGAAACCAACCTCAAGGCTCTCAGCGCCTCAGGCAGCTGCAAAGGCTCCCTGGGAATCTGGAGCCGTTGTTCCAGGCCCACCCTGGCCCACAGCACGGGAAGCTCCGGGGTGGAGACAAAGTCTGAAACCACCGTCTGCAGGGTGCTCCCCTGTGGGCCAGCCAGGGTCACCTCTGCTGCTGTCTGCTCCTCACAGCACCCCGTGAGGTTTGCGGGGCAGATGCTTACTTACGGGCAAAGAAACGGGTTCCAGGAGGCTTGTGGCTGGCCCAGGCACGTGGGGAGCTTTGGCACCAAAGGGCTCTTACTCTGGGGCTGCGCCCGGCACCGTGAGGAATCTGGCCCTCAGCTCATAACAGTGGTTGGGACTCAGGCTGCTGGCTTTGGGCAAGAGTGGACAGCACCAGGGTGGCTCACAGGGTGCTGCCCAGCACCACCAGGGTGGACAGCACCAGGGTGCCCCCAGACAGGTGGGGGCAGCTGGGAGGCCCCACCTCACCTCCCACAGCCCTCCAGGTGCACTAGTTTGGAATCTGCGCCGCCTGCACCCTGAGGCCCAGTCGTCACCCACAGGGTCAAACCAGACACGCTCGGGATGAGGTCCCTTTCCCCAAAGCCAGCCATTTCCTGGTTCAGGCTCCTTACATTCTGTAAGATCAGGCTGGGGTAAGCTGATCAGACAATGGAAACCGGAGAACAGACAGGCCAGGTGCAAATCAAAAACAGACTTTATTGGGGGATGCCCTAGGGCGAGGCTCCCAGCCCACAGGGTACTAGGCCCCACAGAAGTCGCACGTGGCCCCTATGGGGCTGGGTTTTCCTAACCCGGGGTGGGGGAGGGGAAGCTCGAGAAGTCCGCATCCTCCTGGGATTGGCTGGAGCTGTTTGTCAGCGCCTGATTGGTTACTTCTTCAGGCATTTGCAGGTTACCTTGTTTCTCTGCGCATGCACAGGCTGCTTGATGCCCTGCCCCCATCCTGAATCCCCGGAATAGCGCCTTCCTTGTTGGAAGGATACATTGTTTCTTCTGCTTGCAGGTTGCTTGATGCCCTACCCCTATCCAGTCGCCTTGTACCGCCCTAACACATTCCATCCATCACCCCAGCCACCCCTGCACCTCCACCTCCACCACCCCAGAGGCTGGGTGCTGGGCTCTGCACCCAGTGCGGAGACACAAAGGCATCTTACCGGCCAGAGTTTAAAAACAGCAAGAAACGCAACTGGAAGTCGGACTCTGCGGTTGTCACGTAACACTGGCGCTTCCAAACGCTGCCCGACGAATGCCCTTCTCAGGAGGAACCTTCCTCTGCTGGCTAAGAAACTGTTCGTAGTTACTGCTGAATTTTAATTTAAATTGAAATCTATTCTTTTAAATAAAATTGTTGGTTTTAAAATTAATGGATTAAGAAAACGATGACTATTCCTATTACGTGATGGCAGCTGAAAACGTTTCCATTGAATGAACGCAGGTGTTGACTACCCCACCATGGTGTCAACTTCCCTGGATGTCACTGTCCTCTGGACACCTCCTCTGGAATGGCTGCCTGTGGGAGACCTGTTCAGACACCCCCAGGCTGACTCAGCGGGAACCCCTGCAGCCCTGGGACAGGGCTGGACAGGGCGGCTTGGCTGCAGGTCTCCAGGCTCCACCTACTTTGGTTGCTTAACTGTTCATGTGACGCCCCCCCAACAGGGAGTGTGAACCTGGCGCAGCCCTGGTGCTCTTTCAAGTAAGGCCTCGTGGGATGACTTCCTCCTTCAGACCTCAGTTTTCCTCACTGGCTAACAAGGATCAAGTGCCTGGTGCACCAGAGCCGGGAACTGTTGTGGGGTGGACCGGGGGCTCCCCTGCCCTCGACCCTGGAGAGCTGCAGGGGCAGCCAGGGCTGTGTGTGCAGTCACCTCTCAGCTGGTCCCCACTTGTTCTCCCCTGTCCCTGAGCTCGCAAGTTCACTTGCATCAACTTCAAATTCAAGCTCCACGCCGGGCGTGGTGGCGCAGGCCTGTAATCCCAGCACTTGGGAGGCTGAGGCAGGAGGATTTCGAGTTCAAAGCCAGCCTCAGCAACTTAGCGAGGCCCTAAGCAATTCAGTGAGACCCTGTCTCTAATAAAACACAAAATAGGGCTGGGGATGTGGCTCAGTGGTGGAGTGCCCCTGGGTTCAATCCCCAGTACCAATGTTGCACCCAAAGAAAATAAAATAATGAAAGCCGATCACGTAAAGCCAAAAGAAGCCTTTATTTTAGCTGGCCAGTGGCGACCTCCCTTACTCCTAAAAGCGGGATTCCGGGGGATTGCTCGTTAATCGTGTCATTGCCAACTTTTATAGGGCTCGGGATGGGATTAGGGTGGGGCTATAGGGCACGGGGAGGGTTTAGGGTTGGGCTGTAGGGAGGGGGGATTAGGGTGGGGCTGACTCTCTAGTGGCACTGGAGAATCTTTCTGGAAAGTATAACACCAAAAAAAAAAAAAAAAAAAA